>JANDEH010000018.1:10147287-10747287 GCA_024610705.1 Tetragnatha versicolor | reverse complement strand
TGGACCCTCTGAAGGATTTTTACTGGTAAAATTGACAGAAGAAGATCCATTCAACCTAAAAATAGGATGATAACGATTCCTAATCCTAAGAAAGATAACTTAAGTGAAAATTTGGCTAATTCCCCCCGCTAACAACTGGTACTAACTACTAAACTAACTACTAAACCAGGGTTCTTTCTCACCTTCTCGGGAAATAGATCTTCCCAAACCTTATTTTCACGCCTCACCAGCGGCCACCTGAAGTGTTTGATATTCTCTGGAGGCGAGAAAACCTTCTCCCTTGGTCCTAAATGCTAACAATCAGACTACTCTACTCCCAACCCTATTTTGGACAGTCTTGAGCTTCGCAGAGGGGATATCTACTCGTCTTCTCTGTTAATGAGGAAGTTGCATGATTTTTTTTAATTTTTTTAATCGATTCCTCTTGCAGAAATAAGCAACTACCCAAAATTTGAGGCCGATCGAGAAATTTTTTGATAACAAAAAAATTAACAAAAATCCCCTTTTTAAATGCGCGCGAAAACGCCAAGAGTTTGGATGTGACGTCATCTTATAATAGGCATTGTTGAAAAGCAATGGAGTTGATGGTATTATTGTTGACGTCATCTTATAGTTTAAACAATAAACGTTTTCAGTCACGTGTTTTTTTTTCTCGACTTTTAAATTAAAATATTTAATTACCTGTACATTTGTTTGAAAAACTGACTAGATATTTCATTTAACCATACAAAAAAACATACGGAACACTTGTTTGTTTTTGAAAATCTGACATATGCAACTTCCTTATTGTTGATTTGCAAAAAGTCTACGGTTTAGTTGATCTGGTCTGACTACACCAGCTCAGTAGGAGATAAGAAGATGAAGCGAAAATTTTCCTAAAAGTGTCCACTTTACCCATATTTACCTTATAAAAAAGTGGACATAATTTTGAAAACATCAAAAACTAAAATTTGTTTAGAATGACATTAATTTTAAATTTAAGATAATACTACAACTTCTTTTTAAAGCACATTTATTCAGGGTATCTTTCTCCTAAAGCTAAATTTGTGAATGTATCTTTAAATGGTAGTAAAATTGTGGGGAAACGGTGGGCTTAGGCCTTCTAATAATAACGTAACTTCGGACGTCTTTATTTTTCTGTAAATTTATGCTAATTATAGTTGATGCAGATATTGAATTTTTCTGCTAAAATTAGGCTCAAAATGAGTAAATAATCCCTATATACAAAGGTATGGAGTTTCTAGAAACCTAATTTCTATAACTTTTCAAGGTCGCTACATCTGGGGATCTTAGTGTTGCTTAGCAACGAATGACGTAAGTGATCATGTGCCAGCCTCCTCAGACGACGAGAAAGAGAAAAATGTTTATATTCATTGAAGATACTTTGAATGGGACAATTTTCACATCCATAAAAGCTAAGCAGCGATAAGTTAGAGTATATAATATTGTGAGAAAGGCAATAGTTATAGTAAAAATATTTTAAACTTATCTTAATATAAGAAATAATACAGGATGGTTATAAAATAACCTACCCACTTTAAAATTCTCTACAGAGGAAACTACTTGGGGAAAAAATCTGAAATTTTAAAGGAGGCATTTTGAAGGGATGGGAATTTTTTTCGAATAAAGAAAATTAGTAAATTAATTAATTTAATTTTCTAAACCTTTGTCTTAACTTTCGGACCGTAACCAGAAGTCTAAAAGGTAAATGTTTTAATGTTTATTCAAACTATCAAATCAGACACTTAAGGGAAAAAAATTATTTATTCCTAAAAAAATCACGCAATTTTGTTGAACAAAGGGGATAGTTATAATTTATTTTTTCCTTAAGTGTCTGATATGCTAGTTTTAATAAACATTTACCTTCTAGGCTTCTGACGACGGTCCGAACTCCAAGGTAAAAACTTAATTAAATTAATTAATTTACTAATTTTTTCATTTTAAAAAAAATTCCCATCCCTTAAAAATGCCTCCTTAAAAATTTCAAGATTTTTTCGACCAGTAGTTTCGTCTGTAGATAATTTTAAAGTAGGTATGTTATTTTATAACCACCCTGTATATTCGGTTTCACTTATGGATTTTTTACAGTAAAATGCATTAACAAATAAAGGTAATACTTATAAAAATGTTGGACGTAACATTTAGTTTAAGACTAAGTTTTTAAATTTAAAAAAATGAAATACAAATGGTGAGCAAAAAGTCAGTACACTTTTGGAAATGCCATAAAAACCGGTTAAAAATAAGAATAAAAATAGGTCCTCCCTCTAAGTCTAAGCTAAGCATCCTGAGATCCTGATTTTTTACCGTGAACAAATTTGGGTTCGAAATTTTTTTAATAAATGGATCCAACATAATTCACGGGATTTCGTGTACGATTTCGATAATGTATTGCAGAATGACTCAAAAAATTACTTGCCAACCCCTGGTACAGATTGATACCTCAATATACATATTTAAAAAGTTTCTCATATTAATTACCTTTTTTAATAACTATTTTATTTAAATTTAAGTTAGGAATCAATTTCAGGGGACCGAATATTATAACTTAAGTTGTTTTCTTTAAAGATGTTTCTAAATTTCCATCATCATTTTAAGCTTGAGTTGCTAGGAAAGCAAGGCAAGGGGAAGTTGACTTATCAATCCGCCTGCGGTAAAGTTGTTTTTTACGCAAAGCCATCAGAACACGAGAAGAAGCAAACTTACCAGTTGAGCGCGCGCCAAGAGATTTCCGAAAGCCTTATAGGCTAGGAGATTTAAGGCAAAAATGGGCTCGAAATGGAACAAATTGCAAAAGAAGGTTTGTGATGTTTTTTAGGTTTGGGATGATGTGTATAATAACATATCAAAAGTCTACCAAAGTCTGATGGGCGGAACACCTCCATTTTGGCCGCCATCTTGAAATATCTCAAAAAGTAGGAAAAAATGCAAATATGACCCTAAAAACTTCAAATTTGTTCCAAATTTGAACTTTTAAGACCTAAATTCCCAAGAAGGAATTACGAAATATATTTAAGACATATTTTATTCTGTTAAAGGTCTTTAAAATGTAAAAAATTAGTTTTACACATTAAAAAATGTGAAACAGGTGGTTAAAAGATTTTCAGTATGTTTTCTAAGCATCAAACTAATAGTAAAAGAAGTAAAATAAGGATTTTATGACTTGATGTTTAGTCTATAATATAACATACCAAAAGTCTACCAAAGTCTGATGGGCGAAACACCGCCATTTTGGCCGCCATCTTGTTTTTTCTCAAAATGTAAGAAATTGCTATAGCTGTAAAATTTTCGAATTTGGAATGAATTTGAACTTTCAAACGTTTTTATGTTTTAAATAAGATATAAAAAATTTCATTATAGGTAAATCAGCCATTTTAGCCGCCATCTTGGATTTTATCAATAAGTAAGGAAAATGCAAATATGTCTCTAAAAACATCAAAATTTTCAAAGGATTTTACATTTAAAACCCCTTAAAAAAACTCTGTAATTATTTTTATTCATGAGAAAATCGGCCATTTTGATCGCCATCATGGACTTTCTCACTTAGGAAAAAATGCAAATATGGCCCTAAAAACCTCAAATTTGTTCTCAATTTTAATTTTTGATACCTATATTTTATACCTATAATTTTTGATACCTATATATTTTCAGTTAAAGGTCTTTAAAATGTAAAAAATTAGTTTTACACATTAAAAAATGTGAAACAGGTGGTTAAAAGATTTTCAGTATGTTTTCTAAGCATCAAACTAATAGTAAAAGAAGTAAAATGACGATTTTATGTTTTACAGGTATTTTATACAGGTATTAAAAGTATTTTTAAAGCATGTTTTATTGAATACAAGGTGTATAACTTTTTAAACACCCATTATTTATTGACTGAAAAAGCTGAAAATTAAGGTTTTTGGTCTCGGTAAGATGAGATTAATAACAATGAATAATTTCCAAAATTTGATGCGTAAGTTATGGATCTCAATCTTCGATTCCCTCCACCAGAGGTAAACAAAGCCATGCAAGAATTCACTTAAGAAATTGCATATAGCAGACAGACTAGATCGCTTAGTTACCAAAAAAGTCTTAATATTTTTGATAGACTGAAGCCCTTTCACAAATGACGTTAATGCGTGGACACAACATTTTAAATTATCATTTCAAACAAAATCTGCAATCTATTACCATGGGATCAAGCAGCATTAAAATATTAAAGTCATAAATATTGAATCACAGTTGTTGTTTCGAATAGTTTGTTTGATAAGTCATTGACATAGACAAAAAGAGCATTTTCACTCTGCCCCTTTCCAACTTTTTTGTTTGCAAATCCAGTTATCCCTAGAAGAGCAAATCAGTTGACCAAATGACCATTGCTAGGAATCAATGTGATAAAACATAACTAATCTGGATTATTACCTTTATCGGATCCTTTTTATGTGTTAAAAGGATGTGCTTTACTGCATGAACTACCTTGGACTGTAGGAACGCAGTTATCAGAAATATACAATTCCTATTCAAAATACATCATATCAAGGTATAGCACATCTCTGTTGCGTGGTGCTTTTTGTTGGATATTTAAATAGTCCGTCTATCAAAGACTCGCATGAGAAAAAGTGAAGGAAAACATTCTCCTTAAATTTTATTTACCATGGATATGAAGATGAATTGAAACTTACCATGAAAAGATATTTTTCTGTCCATAAAGCAAATAAGCAATAGCCTCGAGTGTATTGAGTGTTAGACTTTGCATTCAAGTGGAGATGCTGACTTCCTGACCCAGGCGCAGATACAACCCGACTCCAAGGAATGAATATTGTAGAGGGAATGCATCTCTTCATCCGGTGAGGGTAGACTTTAACAACCCTCAAGATTATGGCCATGGTTTCTTCATGTAGTTAGGGGGTTTTCCCTTAACTCCCCTCCCGACACAGAGGAGGGTGTTTCTTTTGTTCACTAATTGACCACACAAAAAGCCAGGGCCATAAGACTGAGGGTTGTTAAAGTCTATCCCCCCTAAGGAATGGGGTTGGAACATACTTAGACCTTGTTATACTTGTTACCTGACATTGAACCAGCACTCACAATTCTTCTTGATATTAAAAGATGTACTGTACAAGTACATGCAAAACAGTGTAAGTCCAAGTGTTCCATGCAGTAAACATGGTTTAATTTATTCAACGGCTTGCAGAGAGAGGTATACTTTGTAGTCATTCGAAGTATGATGATGGAGTTGTATGATATATTGCATATATTTAAGAAATTTAATTGTTTTTCCAATTATTTAAAGAATGCAAGTACTAAGATTTGAGTGTAATGAAGTTGTTGTCATTAACAAGGTCATTTCATTATAAAATTCACATACTTTAAACCCCGATATTATTAAACTTATGAAGTACATATTTTATCAAAATCGAACAAAACGCAAGTTATTGTATGATTTTTACTCCAAACATTTTTTTTGACATTCCCATTTTAAATTTCTAGAGGCAGCACAGAATTTTTATACTTGTTGAGATATTTGAAAGAAATGGATTGCAGAGTGAATGTAAAGGATTTATTATAAAAAATGTAATATTGATTAACATATTATTTTGAGTCTAAAATCCTTAAAAATTTTCAATTTCGAGCAAATTTGAATATTTTACAACAGTATTTACACGCTTATGATTTTCTGAGAAAATCCAATATGGCGGATGAAATGGCAATCTTCCACCTATTAGACCTAGATATTTATAATATATGCTGTTAAAAATATTATCCCAAGGCTGAAAAATCTTACTCTACGCCTATTTAAGTCAATTATGATGTTTAGAAAGTTTTAAATCTTTGCAACTTATTATTTTATTGTTTACAATTAAGTTATCTGTGCTTTAAATATTTTTATGGAACGAAATGTGTTTACTAATTAAATTTATTATAGTATTTCATGAACTAAGATATCAAAGAGTTGAATTTGGTGCTAATTAAAAATTTTTAGCGGTATTTATTATAAAGGGTAAAATCCAAGATGGCGGCCTAGATGGCGAATTTTATCATGATTATAATTTAATTTAGTTTAAGAAATATAGTTTTACGTATATAAACCTTAATAAGTTTCAATTGGGTACAAATATGAAGTTTTTTGAGCCATATTTGCATTTTTCCTACTATTTAAGAAAATTCAAGATGGCGGCCAAAATGGCGGTGTTCCGCCCATCAGACTTTGGTAGACTTTTGATATGTTATTATGCACATCATCCCAAACCTAAAAAACATCACAAACCTTCTTTTGCAATTTGTTCCATTTCAAACCCTAAATCTCCTAGCCTATTACAACATAGTCAAAATTTCACTGAATAAAAGGACCAAAATTGAGGAAATAAAAAAAGATTAGCAGAGAAATCTGGTTTTGAAGTAAAAATATTTTGGAGAAAATCGTTTCCTTCGCAAATGGTTGGGTGAAAAAAAAACGAAATTCCTTTACAAATAATGCCATTCTAAAACTGGATGAAAATCGGACAGTAAAAAGTTTGATTCAAACTTTCAATTTTTGGGGGCTTAAAAATCGACCTTTTTTAAATTCCTTTTAAAAATGTTTAAGGCATTTGCCATGGCAGTTTTTCCATGGATATCACTGTTCAACAATGAAAAAATTTCCTTGATGAAAATAGTCATTTCTTATAGATTTTGGGTCGCTGAATACGAAAATCACCATTAAAATTCTCAATTGACTCAGGGTTTTCGGGGAACAGCCCCTCCCCCTTTTTACGTTTTTCGACGACTTTATAACTTTAAACTCGATTTTCAAGGTCAAAAAGCATTGCTTTAATCTTCAAATTGCCCCCAGGGGACAAGAAAGGTTCAAATTAATAAAATATGATACATTTATAACAAATGGATAGGTTTAAGGGGTAATTCCCCCCTAAAAATGCAAAAAACTAGCTAAAAATTATAGAGGTTTTAATACACTATTTTTTCCTCTTATTTTTTACGCAATTCACGTTTGAAGGGTCCTAACCCTTCCCCAAGGACACAAATTTGATGGCAATATGCAGCAATGGTTTTTACTAAAAGCGGTTGAAGTGAGAGCGCCCCCAAAGCACCCATGGAAGTGTTCAATGTCGCACTTAGAGTTAAACTGTGCTGTACAAAAAAAATTTGAAGCCACTAACTGAATTTCAGCTGATTCCTGTGTAAAATGATCTGCTGAATTCAAATATGACACCCATTTTCCTCCATCAACCTCAGTTTTTAAGGGGATGCCCCCTAATTGTTATTCACAGCCGTGCATCTATTAACATCTTGAAATATGGAATCCTCACTCCCTAAAACCGGTCAGTTGTTAAAGAACTGAAGAGTTTCTACTTAGGATAGACCCAAAATATAAGAAAAACGTCATTTGTAATCTTTTCAAAATCATCAATATTAATTCCTGAGCTCGCGAGCGCCTTCGCGATTCTGGAAGTCTTCCGAACTCTTCCGCGGGGGCTTCTGGGAGGCTAACACCTCAGCCGCTTTTAGTAAAAATTATTGCTGCATATTGTCATCAAATTTGGGTCCTTGGGGAAGGCTTAGGACCCTTTAAACGGAAATTGCGTAAAAAATAAGAGGGAAAAATAGCGTATAGAAACCTCTATAATTTTAGCTATTTTTTTGTATTTTTAGAGGGGTAATTACCCCTTAAACCTATCCATTTGTTATAAATTTATCATATTTTATTAATTTGAACATTTCTTGCTACCTGGGAGGTAATTTGAAGACTAAAACAATGCTTTTTGACCCTGAAAATCGAGTTTAAATTTATAAAGTCGTCGAAAACGTAAAAAGGGGGAGGGGCTGTTCCCCGAAAATCCTGAGTCAATTGAAAACTTTAATGGTGATTTTCGTATTCAGCGACCCAAAATCTGACTATTGAGAAATGACTATTTTCATCAAGGAAAAAATTTTGAAGGTCAAATTTGTTGAACAGTGTATTGTATGACATAAAATAATACAATTGATAATTAAATCATAAGTTGGCAAAACATTTAAATTATTTAATAAACTAGGGGGCTACCGCCCCCTGCTCGCTATCGCTCGCCAACCCCCGTTTACTGCTGACGCAGTAACTTTTGGACCGCTTCACAATTCCCCACAAAACCCAGCTCACTGCACTTACTCACTTTATAAACATTCTTAACACAGGGGTAGTACTTCTCCGTGGTATTCTTTCAAAAATGGCGAATATTTATTCAGTGGTGGAATTTTATCATTTCCTTTATGGTAACATGAATTGGCGGATCGCTTTATAATTCCAAGAAAGGTTCATATATAGTTCCCGCTAAATATGAACCTTCCCTTAATGTTTCAGTGCTTCCCTTAATGTATCTGTGAAAAACACATTACCTTAGGGAAATGGGTGAAAAAATGTTTACATTGCTCTGTTGTTAATTTTCTTGGGGTTGAATTCCGTTATAGTTCCCGCTAAATATCACTAATCTCTTTTGGACACTATAAAGTATAAATATTGCTAAATTGTTTCAAATTCATAGATTAAAGTGTTTAATTAGATCTATAACTATTTAGTTTATCATTAAAAATTAGAAAAATTGGTTTACATTTGAATATTGAGCGTTCGAAAGAGATTGGCGATATTTAGCGGGAACTATAACGGAATTGAACCCCAAGAAAATTAACAACAAAGCAATGTAAACATACTTTTACCCACTCCCTAAGGTAATGTTTTTTCACAGATACATTAAGGGAAGCATTGAAATATCTCAGTAATAAATTTAATTTTCTTAAAATTTGTAATGATTGACTGTTAAAAATGTAGCGATTATCTTAAACATCGCGAAAATTTAGAATTTTAACTTCATGAGAAACAAACTTCGAAGTTGTGTCATTTTCATAGCAACGACACCGAATGTCAAGACTTATAACATTTTCATCCTTATATCTAAAACATTCACCCGTGTTATTTAGTTATTTGCGTTTTGTCATTATGAAATAAAGAGTTACATTTTACTACCTTAAAAAACATACTTGCAAAAGGATATAAAAAATAAATGCAAAATTCAAAATTTCCGAAAGCGAGTGTATATTTTATTGTAAATATAGTAATGATTAGGTTGCCACAACCACAGAGTAGAGAGCTTAACAGAGATACCAAACCGCCGTTTTACTCTTAAGATCCTTAATTTAATTCAGCACGCATATTATAATTCAGTTCACTAGCAGCCAATCAGAGAACGCGAAATGTATTTGATTTGATTTTAACACTGATTATAGGCGATTTGGATTTGAGTGACAGCTTCAGTGGGCGAATGACAAAATTAGCAGGAATAGCGTGGTATTAAAGGAGGCGGGTCTCGAGGCCGGAAGTTTTTCAATGGGAAAAGCCCTGTTAAAAAAGTTGCCATTAGCGTCTATGGAGATGAACTCTCTGTTAAGCTCTATACTCTGTGGCCACAACTACAAAGATAAATATAAAAATATTAATTTTTTATTTAAAAAATAAAAAATAAATTAATTATACATAAGTTTAAAATATAATGAAAACCGTTTGAACAACAATTAAACCCTTTGAACAACAAAAATATAAATATTGTTAAAAATAACCCAAAATATATTTTTTAAATTCGTGTTATAAATAGAAAGATGATTATTTAATATATTTGAATATTAAAAAACCAGTGAAATATGTTTTCAATTGTTTTAAAATTCATAGTTTCTTGCTTTTTAACTGCGACCTTATCCGAAATCTAAAAAAATGGAAATATTTTAAAATTGAGATTTTTTTTAGAAATTCTAAAGGCACTTTGCACATCCTCAAAAGAATCCGGACAGTTTGATACCAAATATGTGTTATACGGGTCAGTAATTAAAAAGCCTTTCTCTGGAAACCGTTCACCAAAAACTTTTTTTTAGAATAGAGAGATAACTAAATTTAAGAAGACAAAATCTATGAAAAATTTTAATTTTAACCATATTTAAAACTTTCTTAAAATAGGCATGGGATGCATCTCTATGGGCTATATTTTTATGCTCTCACTGAATATAACATAAGAATAACTTTTCAATAAAATTTAGAATAAGTGTGGAAAAATTGAAGCAGTTATACAATATAGCTATATGCAACTGTCACCAAGCGGACAGTTGATATTGCTATCAACATACCCAAATCACATTATAATAAAGCTGTGTGGAAAGATGCTGTGGATGCATGGAACAAGGAGTATTTCAGCTCAAGCAAGGGAACAGTAACCAAGAAATTCTTTCCATCCATAACAATCAGATTGGCCAACCATCACTTTTTAACTAATTATAAAATAACTCAGCTTCTTACAGGACACGGAAATTTTAAAAATTATTTAAACAGATTCAATTTTAGTTCAATATCTCACTGTGATTACAAAATAGGTGGAAATGAAGACGTGGACCATATCCTTTCAAATTGTACAAAATATGAAACCGAGAGAAATGCTTTCCGACCAGAACTTCAAAAGATACTCATATGAAATGGCTTCCAAAATTCAGCTTTCTTATTTCCCATAAAATGGCATTTTATTTACTTCTTAAGTTCAGCAATAATTTAGCACTTTAAGCCTGTTACCTTCTCAAAATTTAAACTTAATTTATTTATTTATTTATTATTATTTTAGTTACCTTCTCAAAATTTCAAAATTTAAACTTTATTTATTATTTTTAGTTACCTTCCCGAAAATTTCAAAATTTAAACTTTATTTATTATTTTTAGTTACCTTCTCAAAATTTCAAAATTTAAACTTCATTTATTTATTATTATTTTTGTTTTGTTTTATTTTATGTGTATTGTGGTGTTTTTCTTGTTAAATTTTAATTACTTACTCCTATAAGCCCGGTGCTATACATTGTGGTGCATGGGGAGCTTTTTGTTTGTTTAAATAAAAAAATATAGCTATATGAGCAATGTAGTAGCTTATTACAATAATAATTATTATTGTAAAATTGATCCTCAATTATACAAATAAATAAACATGTGATACACCAAGGGGAAATAAAAATCCAAAAATGTATCTAAATACTTTTATTTTAAAAGCTTATCATAAAACTTTATTAAAATACAGAATCACAAACTTTCTTATTTTGTGTATATAAAAAAGTACAAGGAGAAAATATCAGATATAGCGCCTTGAACATGCGAAATCTATGCCCATTCATTGTAGTATTTTTTAATTTTATTAGGAATTAAAGTTAATTTGTCTTTCTCTTCCTATTCCTTGTGCTGGAAACTAAGCAAATATTAAATTTTATTAAAATTTAAAAGTTTTTTTCACACTTTTTTTACGCAAGGAATGGATAAAGGTATAGCGAAGTGCTGTACTTCTGTAATTATTTGCAGCATTCACATCCGCACCTTTGCTGATTAGGAGCTCAAATATGGCACTTCGATTGTAGATAGCGGCAATGTGAAGTGCTGTGTTACCATCCCTACCCACAGCCTCTACATTAGCACCAATTTCTAATAAAATTTTGACTGCTTCCAAGCACCCATGCCTCGTTGCTTCGTGAAGTGGGGTTTTTCCAAACTTATTTGCAGCATTCACATCCCCACCTTTGCTGATTAGGAGCTCAAATATATCAGTTTTATCGAGATGGATGGCAGCAACGTGAAGTGCTGCATTTCCGTAATCATCCACAGTCTCTACATTAGCACCAATTTCTAATAAAACTTTGACTACTTCCAAACTGCCATGCTTCGTTGCTTCATGAAGTGGGGTTATTCCATATTTATTTGCAGCATTCACATCCGCACCTTTGCTGATTAGGAGCTCAAATATACCAGTTTGATAGCTATGGATAGTGGCAACGTGAAGTGCTGTGTTACCATCCCTATCCACAGCCTCTACAGCAGCACCAATTTCTAATAAAAATTTGACTGCTTCCAAGCACCCATGCTTCGTTGCTTCGTGAAGTGGGGATTTTCCATTATAATTTCCAGCATTTACATCAGCACCTTTGCTGATTAAGAGCTCAACTAAATCAATTCGATTGTGAATAACGGAAAAGATAAGTGCAGTATTTCCGTAATCATCCATAGCCTCTACATTAGCACCAATTTCTAATAAAACATTGACTGCTTCCAAACTGCCATGCTTCGCTGCTTCGTGAAGTGGGGTTTTTCCATATTTATTTGCAGCATTCACATCCGCACCTTTTCTGATTAAGAGTCTAAATATATCAATTCGATTCTGAATAACGGAAAAGTGAAGTGCTTTGTTACGATCTCTATCACCAGCCTGTACATCAGCACCATTTTCTAATAAAACCTTTACTATTTCCAAACTCTCTTTTTTATCAAGTGCGGTTTGGGCAATATTTTTTTCAACTTTTGAAAATGCGCTTTCCAAATAATATCCAGAAGTTGCTAAAAGCAAGGCAGATCTTTCATCTCTATTCGCGCATTTGGCATTAGCATCTATGGTTGGAAGGCACGACAGCAACATCTTGACCATGAGAGAGTTTCGCCTCATCACGGCCAGATGAAGAGCGGTGAATCCGTCTTCGTTCCTTCTTGCATTCACCGGATCACTAGGGAAAGACCGAAGTGCATATCGGATGTAGCCTTCACTGCGGGAGTCACTTGGCTGATCACAATTGTTGAGCACAAACTGATGAATCAAGTAGTTTCCATTGGGATACTTCACGTCACAGACCAAGAATTTAAGCGACTTGGGTTCATCCAGTTGTTCACATGATGCAGAAGCCATACCTGCAAAGTAAAGCAAAAAATTTTTCACTTCAATAATATAGTACATGACCAAGACCCTCTATATACAAGGCCTGACAACTCGGCAGTGCAACGTCATCACTCTTTCCCTCATCTTTGACGTCACTCCGAAGACCATAACATGGCAAATTCACCGGTTTTCCCTCACGTTTGACGTCATTGTCCGGAGTTGGGAGGCCTTGTATATATAGGGTCTTAACTTGACTCATGATCAAAATTAGCAATTTGTATTAAATAATTGTTATGAATTTGGTTCAATTCCGTAAACGTTCTCGCTAAAAATCGCCATGCTCGTTTGGACACGAAAAAAGAGGAATATTGCTAAATAATTTTAAACTCATAGATTAAAATGTTTAGTTGGATCATAACTGTTTGGTTTAATATAAAAAAATCAGAAAAATCTGCCGGTATTTGATAATATGATGTTCAAAAAAGCTTGGCGATATTTAATGGTATTGAACATTAACCATTAATTTAACTTTAGTGCCGAAATAATTCGAATTTTAAAAAAAATGTGGTTAAAACTTTTGAGGCATTTTTCCCGAGGTTATTTCCTCGCAAATATTTTACTTAAATTGTTTTACAAAAAAATATATAATATATGGTTGAATCATTATTTAATCACAATTAATCTAATACAGCGGTTCTTAAACTGTGGTCCGCGGACCCCTGGGGGTCCGCAAGTTACCTTGAGGAATTCCTCGAGTTACTTTTAGAATTCCCCAAAGAGTTTCAAAATTAGATGAAACACTAGTTTTAAGAGGCAAATTTCAAAAAATTTCTGGGGGAGAGCCCCCAGCCCCCTCGAAATTATGACTTTAATGCATAATTTTTTGCTTGAAATTTCCAGACCATCAACTCGGAGTAATTTAGGGGCGTATATAAGGGTGAGTGAATGGGCTCTGCCCCCCTCCTGAAATTTCACCTTGGTGTGTATCTAAACAAGTTAAAACCCTGTTTTTTGGATCAAATCTCAGAAAATTTTCTTGGGGAGGACCCCCGAACCCCCTTTAGTACTTGGAACTTTATTATTAACAACTTTTTAAAAATAAGTTCATCAAAATTGAAATCCTACCTAAGAATATAGTCTGAAATTCGGACGAAGTGTATCAAAACCAAGTTAATATCGTAAGTGTTTTTAAGGACCAATTTCTCTAAAACTTTTCTGAGGATGACCCCCCAGATACCTTTTTGTTCTTAAAACTCCATTATTATTGTTACGATATATTGAAATCAGAGGCCAGTAAGTATAACAAGTTTTAATGAAAGACAGAAAGCCAAAAGGTATCAAGTATCTACATCTATGAGTTCAAGTTCAAAAGAAAAGCACAAAACTAAATTTCAAATAACAATCACGAGACACGAATAATAACACAGCATCTACTTGACATTGCCAACCAATAAAACCGAAACTTTAAAACTATTTAACAATGAATGTATGATTAACCCCAACAATTATAAACTATTTTTATTAAACGCTTTTAGTCTACTTGCTTTTGGCGGCGTTTTACGGGTGGAATTTTAAAACTCGATTTTCGGGCACTTCCCGATATGTTAGGGCCCCGAAACTTTACACATCGGTGTAACCCTCATGACACTCCAATATCCAACCATTATCTAGTCAAACAACCAAAGGATTAAGTTAATTAACGAGTATTTTTAATTAACAGAAAAACCAGAATTTGAGACCTTTCCCAAAGGGCTATGCCACCCAAAACGTGCACAATTGTGTATTAGGTATAACTTCATCATGTTCAAAAGCCAAAACGAGAATTGCCCAGTAATTACGGTAATTATAGACGATTAATCACTTATTTTTAGTTCTAAGTTCTTGTACATAAAATTTCAGGCACTTCCAAACGATATAAAGTTCTGAAACTTTGCACCATGGTGTAAACCCGATGACAATGCAATATTCAATCATCAACTAGTCAAAACCTCCGTAATTAAGGTAATTAGAGAGTGTTTTTAATTATCCGTTTAAGTCAAATTTGAGACACTTCCGTGAAGCCAATGGCTCCCAAAACCTGTAAGATAATATATTAGGTACTAGCTGTTATACCCTGCCTTGTACGGGTGGGGTGTATAAATTTATTTTTTAAAAGTTTTCTTAATATACATTTATAATTTTGTAAATTAGCAATATTACAAATCCTCTCGGTATCCCAGGGGCCTTGTGGCGACCTCGCCATCGTGTTCGATTCCCGGCTTTCGTAGGCTCTCTAGCCTTTCGCAAAGAACTGGTGACGTCTCTACCTACCGCTAAACTTTGACTGTGATCGGCGCTTCAGGTATAAAAGGTCTGACTGTTCAAAAGCTCTCTCTCAGCCCTTCCCTTTTTTTCTGACTTTTCCTGCCTTCACGGAGCGTGTGCCGGCCACTGTCCAGCAACCATTATGTTCAAGCAGCCAGGCTTATGTTAATCTTTAATATTTACTTGTTAATCTAAATTTATTTGTTGTTCTAATTGTTAGTTGTTATTAAAATTAAGTTATTTCTAAAGATGTTTCTTTCTTGGATTTAGGAGTCATACCTTCTTTAAAGGTGATTTAAATTAAGGCAACAGGCCGCCTTAAGTGGTGACCCTGGCTGGTCGAACAACGCGCGCTAGGAAAATTTTAAACTTTTTCAAAAAATTTTCACTTTTACCAACTTTAATGTTTTCATAATTTTGGAATTGCTGAATTTTGATGGTGATCGTGCATCGATTCGTATTTTGGATTACCACTGAAAAGGATTGGAGCAAGAGGTAAGCTGCTTTCGACAATTCTCATTCTGCATTTCTCCCAGATTCTTCAAAATTTTGGGTTATTGGTTTGCCCCGGGTTTTGTAAGATGAGTGAAACGGATAATACAGAACAAGACCCTATTACTAATCCAGAACAAGACCCTATTACTAATCCTGGTAGTTCTACATTTCAGGTTGCACGCGTAGCGATTAAGGTACCCCCATTCTGGAAAAATAACCCACGTCTGTGGTTTGCACAAATCGAGGCCCAATTCAGTATATCGAGAATTGAACAAGATGTTACAAAATTCAATAATGTAATATCCGCAATGGAATCGGGGATATTAGAATCTGTGCAGGATTTGGTAATTGACCCACCCGCAGTTAAAAAGTATGAAACTTTAAAACAGCGCTTGATCAAAGTTTTTTCTGAAAGTGAAGAATCTAAATTGCGGACACTTCTAAAAGGTGTCGAGTTAGGCGATCAACGCCCGTCAGCGTTACTTTCATATATGCGCGAACTTGCTGGAAATAACGTGAAAGACACCGCATTAAAAACGTTGTGGATCTCGCGTTTACCTAACAGCGTTAAAGTGGTGTTGGCCGCTTCAAATGAAAATCTAGACATCTTGGCTGGAATTGCCGATCGGGTCACTGAAGTTGTATCCCCTGGTCCTTTAAATGCGTTTAGTGTTCAGACAGTGACGGAAACTGGTTCAAGCAACCATAGTACCCTAGAAACAAAAATTTCAGAGTTAACTGAGCGCGTAAATCAGTTATCTGAGGATTTCGGACGATCTTTTGGCCGACGAAGGCAATCGTATAGCAGAAGTAGGTCCCGTAGCAAAAGTAGGCACGGATATTCGAAGTACAAAGAACCTTCGAACGGTTTGTGCTTTTATCACATAAATTTTGGCACAAAGGCAAAAAAATGCGTTCAGCCATGTTCATTCTCAGTTAATGTAAACAAACAGTCGGAAAACTGAACGGGCGATTGGAAGACGGTCAAACCGATCGCCACATCAGCAGAATTATGTTGACTGGAGCGGACTGCACTGGAGCACTGGAGCGGACGTTAGTGTTATTCCTAAACATGAATGTTTAGATAACATTCGTCCAAACGAATTGAAATTATTTGCTGCTAACGGTAGCGAAATCAAGACATACGGCACAAAATTGGTTAGTTTGGATTTAAACTTGCGTCGTACTTTTCAGTGGCCATTTATTATAGCTGAAGTTGTAAACCCAATCATTTGCCTTGACTTTTTAAAGCATTTCAAATTGCTTGTTGACGCCAACAATAACTGCTTAATTGATTCCGTTACAAAATTAAATTCTACTGGTTTACCTGTACCTAGTCCAAATTCACCCTGTAAAATTAGCACTATCCATAATTTTACCCAATTTCATGAAATTTTGTCAGAATTTCCCAGTATAACAAATCCCTCTTTGATTTCTAAACATGGCAAAAATCCTATTGTATTTCATCATATAGAAACGACAGGACCCCCAGTTTTTTCAAAACCTCGGAGACTAAATCCGGAATTGTTAAAAGCCGCTAAAACGGAATTTCAGTTTATGGTTGATCAGGGTATAATCCGACCCTCAAAGAGCCCATGGGCATCACCACTACATATGGTTAAAAAATCCAATGGTGATTGGAGGCCATGTGGCGACTATCGTAAACTAAATACTGTTACAGTTCCAGATAGGTACCCTGTTCCCCATATACATGACTGTACCCAAATGTTAGAAGGTAAAAAAATATTTTCAACACTAGATCTCGCGAGGGCATACCACCAAATCCCGGTTTTTCCTTCGGACATTCCAAAAACTGCTATAGTAACGCCTTTTGGATTGTTTGAGTACGTGTCCATGCCTTTTGGCCTCAGGAACGCTGGTCAAACATTCCAGAGGTTCATTCATCAAGTGTTACATGGATTAGACTTTTGTATTCCCTATTTTGACGACTTACTTGTCGCATCCTCAAATGTTGAGGAACATAAAAAACATCTACGTCTTATTTTTGGTAGATTACAAGAGTTCGGCTTAATATTGAATCCTTCAAAATGTGTTCTTGGCCAAAATTCTGTTACGTTTTTGGGATGTCTGATAACACCCGAAGGTGTGAAACCTCTCCCCTCTAAAGTAAAATGCATAACCGAAATGCCAAAACCTAAAACAATATCCGAACTTCGAAGATTTTTGGCGATGTTAAATTTTTACAGGAGATTCATACCTAACGCAGCCGAAACACAAGCCCCTCGCCACAATTTTTTAAAAAATTCTAAGAAAAAAGACGCCCGCCCTGTCCCTTGGGATGATATTTCTAGTAAATCATTTGAGAAATGCAGATTGGATTTGTCGAGCGCCGCTGCCTTGTGTTATTTTCCTAAAAATAATAAAAAATTTTTAATGGTAGATGCATCGGTCGTGGCTATAGGTGCAAGTCTCCAGGCGCAAACTGAAAAGGGTTTAAAACCTCTTGAGTTTTACTCTAGAAAGCTAACGTCTAGTGAGGCACGTTATAGCACCTATGACCGCGAACTGTTGTCCATATACTGTGCTGTAAAGCACTTCAGATCTTCAGTAGAAGGCCGTGAGCTGATCATATACACCAGTGGTGCCCAACCTTTTTTTTCACGAGGGCCAATTTTCCGATGAAAACTTATCTCGCGGGCCACATAAAAACACTTTTAAGGATATTTCTAAACATAAAGAAAAGTTACCCGTTTTCAATGAGAAGTTTGCATCTGTTTGGAGGATACTAGTTCTGGTAAATTCGGCTCCAAATTTGTAACACATCCTTGAAACTGAATTAAGATGATTATCTGTAAGTCGAGATACTAGCTTACGAGCACTAGTTTTTGTTCTTTTCATAACCAGATAATGTGTATTCTCAAACACACAGTTTGTTCAGTCTCCTTACATAGACACAACGGTTTATTTTCTCGCTGAATGAAGAAATATGAAATTATCCACTTTTCTTGAAAGTTTCGGCATTCCGAGTGAATCTTCAACTTTTTACGATCGGACATCTTTTCGAAGTTTGGTTCTAAAAAGAACCTTATAAACTGAATTCAAATGGCTAACTGATACTGAAAAATATTTATCCAATGCCAAATTCCCTGTATCTAGAAAAAACCAAAACAGGAAAGTAAATAAAAAATTTTTTACTGGATGTTGAAGAATTCATTTTTTATATCATCTTTTTTTTTTATTTAAGTGCCATAATGTCTCGCACGATTTCTTAGTTTTCTTGGAAGATTTCTGAAAGTGGTTTTTGTTTTTAAGATTTAGCGAGTCCGCGGGCCACATGGATCAGCCTCGCGGGCCACATTTCGCTCACTCCTTTCAAGAACGTCATATCTCAAAAAACCTAAATTTTCAGGAGAGGCATTTGAAAGTTTAGATTTGCATTGAAATGCATTAAAAATAAATGATAAGAATCTGGTTAATTTCTTTACTATTCAGTTTAAAAATATGAGGGTTTCGCAGGGTTGTAGTACTCCTTCAGAGCTTTCCGAAAACAGTCATAACTAAATATCGTTGATTTTTGAGATATGACGTTCTTGAAAGGAGTGAGCGATTTGGCCCGCGGGCCGTAGGTTGGGCACCACTGATATACACGGACCATAAGCCTCTTGTGTATGCCTTCCGGAAGAAAAACGACACTTGCTTACAAAGACAGCTGAGACATCTAGACTTTATTGCTCAGTATAGTTCTGACATTCGTCACATATCTGGAGATAAAAACGTAGTTGCCGACGCCTTGTCGAGAATGTGCACCGTTGAGCTGACTGCGATCAACTACGATGAGATGTCCCGTGCTCAAAAAGATGACACTGAGCTTAAAAGGATCCTTGAAGACACCCAGACGTCTTGGAGCCTTAAGCTGTTCCAGCTCACCCCAACAGCACAACTGTACTGTGATGTGTCGAATGGAAAAAACCTTTTATTTTTTTTCGAAGTTGTAATGAAAAGTTGCGAATTATATAGACAAAGAAAAAGAAAAAAATTTTCAAAATCGGTTAATATCTTCCGATCGCGCATAGGCCCCAAAGTTTGACAAAATATGAAAAAACTGCATTTTTGCGATTATTTTTTTAACCAAATCAAAGATTAAACTATAAAATATTGTTCATGATTTTTTATGTGGAACTAATATAGTTATGGACATAATCGTTCAGGTTCCATTCTTCTATCACTTTTGTTTCCTTAGATATAATTTTTTTAATGTTCATACCAATTTTGTAAAGTTGTTTTTCCTGCATTTTTAAACAGCTAATAACTCTAGAACTATTTAACTTAAAAACTTGAAATTAGTCCCATTTTTTCATAAATTTTTGGTCGTTGATTAGGTGTGCATCATGATCATCATTTTCAAAAAGTTTTTTAAAAAATTTGAAAAAAGTTAAAAAAATTTTAATAAAAAATTTTTTTTAATTTTCTTTTGAAAAAATATTAATAGCCTTTTAACTCTTAAAATGAACATAACTACCCAATGTCAAGTTGAAAATAAAATTTAATCATGTATAAAAAATAAAAATAACCGTAATTTAGTCAAATCCTTAAATACAGTCAAGTCCGCTTAATGTGATCGCAATTGTCCGAGACTAAACTGATAACATTATCCGATCGATAACAATAAGCGATCTCATGTCAAAAAACAGCAAACAGTAACAGTGTTACTGTCTGTCTATCACAAGAAGAGCTCCCGCCAGTTTGTCTGATTATGGCGGTCGCTATAGCAACAAGACCGGTTCATTTTAAATAGGGATAAACCGTATAAGGATTTGGCGGAGATTAAAGCCGATGGAGGATTATTGGCCGAATTTTTGGCGATCCCAAGCACGGTCTTCTTCTTCTCGGATTGATGCAGTGAACTGTTAAAATAATAAGAGGAATAGTGATTCAATTCATGTATATTCTAGGGAACTGACTTGATAGATAATTGATTTAAGTTTCTTTTTCTGAATTTGTCAAATGTAATAAATAAAAATAGCACTTTGTTTTTTAGAAGAATTGATAACTCCACTTCCTACACATATTTGATTTGATTTAACTGTTGCCTTTGGATTATGTTTCGATTTATATCAATAAATTTTCTATTTCTTTAAAATTACATGATGACACTTCATTTTAAAAAGGGTGAAATATTAAAATCGCAAGAGCGAAAAATAATTTACAATGTTGCAGATTTTTGTTCAAGTGAAGGATCGTCGAAATCTTTATCGATTCCACTTTCACAAGCTATAAAAAGGGCTTCTCAAGCAACTGGTGTTTCTGAAACTACAATCAAAAGGATAAAAATGGAAGTTTCAGCACTGAACTCATCTCAAGTTTTGAAATCACCAGGAAAACACCGTACAAGGCCTAGTGAGCGAAACTGCGAACTAGATGGCTTTGACAAGTGTGTGATTCGCCAGGTGATTCAAGACTTTTACTTAAAAGAAAAAAAAGTACCATCGCTCAGAAAATTACTACCAGTATTAAAAGAAAAATTATTCATAATTTTTTTTGTAAAATTTAAATACAAGCTGTCTCAAAACCAGAGGGGAAAATGCCAGGAAAAGGGTGGGATATAACCTTGACGACTAGGATTCACAAAGCAATTCAAGATCAGAAATGCGACATGTGATTTTTTAGACTGAATCATCCAGATCCGGAATATACGCTTTACCCTTTAAGACCCAGAAATATCGCTCGATTCCGGCATTTTTATAAAATCAAAAGTTTTAATGTTTACTTCAGTCAAGGGCTAACACATCACAATCGTGAATTTCTTAATCTTAAGGATTCAAAAAAGTCGGTTAGTTGTAATCCGCTTTTAGCCCCTTCCCTTCTAGCTTTTATCCCTCTAATTTTTAATCATCCTGTAACAGAAATCCAATCCGTTTTAAAAATACACAACTATTTATCACTCGATGGATCATGATGAAATAAGATTTTCACCAAACGTAGCCAATTCGACCCTGTTCTAAGATTTCCCGATTTATGTAATTACAAAGTAACAATATAAAAGTTATCGCCAAATTCCCCAACAAGGCGCTCAGTAAGCCAAAGTGGTTGCACCTTTCTTCTGATTTCACCCGTTGAAAATGAGCAGAGTCCTGTTGCCTTGGCAACAGTGATGTAAACCAGAGCTCTTCTTGTGATAGACAGACAGTACTAGATTGTTTGCTTTAAAATCAGAATCATGTAATCGTAATAAATGTATTTAGAACTCTATTTTTAAACTAGGGAAAATTTTAAGGGGAAAATATAAGTGTAGTTCAGTTAATAAAATTAAAATAATCGCTTACTGTGTATTTTTATAGAAAGGTCTCTTTTTTCCCGCTTCATTATATCCTTCCACTCCAATAAACCACTCATTTATTACATAATCTGAATTTCATAAACAAGGGAAAATCAAAATATCTTATCAGAAACATCTGCAAAGCGTGGATCATGGTGTTTCTTTAACCAATCACAAGTATGGATTCGGACCCTCCCCCCATAACCCTTTTCTTTCAATATAATATACGGAATGTTTTATTTTTCTTACCCATACTGAATTTCAGAAAAAAGAAGCGTCAGATGTTCTCATGGAGAAGATTTTTACTTGTAAAAATTGACCTTCAAAATGAAACTTGAACCCAAAAGCGGTCGTTTTAAAGGGGATATGGACAAATTTTGATAATATTAAGCGGATTGATGATTCATAGTTGATCACATTAAACGATGTATTTTACATTAAATTAAATAGGAATGATCGGGACCTGTCGATTCCGATAACATTATCCGATTGATAACATTAACCGTGATCACATTAAGCGGATTCGACTGTATTCCCTAAAGTTATACACCAAGAGCGATTCACTCATGGAAAATTTATCAAATCACTTGAGGGTGTTCATATGACTTAAAACATGTAAAAAATGTCACATAAATTTCAGAAAATAAGACAATTAACAGATTCGGTTCAAAATCTTACAGTGCTAGTTCCCAACTCTAAGTTAATTCAATTTGCATGAATTTTACCAGAATATTCCTTAGAAATGTGTTTATATCCAATTTTTTATGTTCCTACTACTATCATACTACTATTATAATTGTGAATGTTTGTCTGTATGTTTGTTACTCTTTCACGGAAAAACTACTGAATGGATTTTAATGAAATTTTACAAAAATGTAGCTTTTACATCAGAATAACACATAGGCTATAATTTATAAAGAGAAAATCGGTCCTTCATTCTTTTTTTCCCATTTTTCCTTCTTTTTTCACTTATTTTTCCGTGTTTGAAAACCTGTTTTACCAGTCATGCAAGCCAATAATAGGAAACTTTAGTAGTACCAGTGTTGTAGTTACTGGGCAATTTTATTAATATCTTTTCTATGAAATTTTGAAATTAAAGCAAAAAAATAGATAGAAAACCAATTTCGAAGCATAAAAAAATTAAAAATAATTATATAAATTCAAAATAATAATATTGGAACAAAATCTACTTATTTTGTGTTTTATTTAATTTTTGGTCAAACAAAACAAAGAGTCACTTTGTGTTCGAGAGTTTTTGCACTCTTTTGGCATCATAATTGTTGATTTCAATATTTAAAGGTGATTTTAATTTTGCGCGGGACGATGTGATTTAGGGCGGTATTCAGACATTCGAGATTTGTAAACTCACCTCGAATGTTCGACCTCACCATTCGAGTTAAAAATGCTATTCTGACTCCAAAAATCACACCAGTGAGATGGGAGGAGACCTCACTCTTTCGCTTATTGGTTGATTGGCGCCAAAGTTCGTGGCCAATTAGGAGACGCGTGACAATAGGGTGTCTCAAAAAAAACTTTTTTTTGAAAAACCTCGCTCCCCAGGGCTTTTCCCATTCCTTTTGGTCCCAAAAGATAGTGTGTAAAGTTTCAGCCCCCAAAGTTAACTCTAGGGTTTGCCTGTAGAGCCCCAAAGTTTGAAAAAAGTGGAAAAAATGATTAATTTTCAGAATTTTTAAAAATTATATTTTAAGATTGATACTGCGATAAAACTGGTTCAAATGTGTCATTTAGGACTTATTTAGATGGAATATATTTATTTATGTGTATTAACTGCACCCTATAGCCCCTATCATTTAAGATTAAAGCGTACTACTTAAGGACGTTGCACTCGCCAAAGCTTATAATGCACTACCGGTGGACGAAATGAATTAAATTTGTATTTCTTCGAAGGAACTCCCTCAAATGATGCCATTTGATGCTAAATTGATATTATAAATTATAAAAACCCTTGAAATAACAATAATGAGGTCTTCCACTGAGCTTTTAATGTAAAAAGTGATTTTCTTCAAAATTTCTCTTTTCCAGCTGATCAAACCCAAAATTTATATTAAAAATGATGGTTGTTGTACTTTTTTAGATTCCAAACATTTAAAACTTTATGGGGGTTTCATTTTTAATAAGTAGAATTAAATTTTAAAGCGCACAGATCAGAAATGACATGGATATTTCCTATACCAGACGTTAAAATCGATTTTCTTTTTTTAAGTTTGGAAAATTACTTCCTTTTAACGTATTAGGGAAAAATTTTAATTAAAAACTGCTTTCTTTAACATTTCAACCAAGATTCATAAGCATTAAACTATTTTCCTAACTTTGAAAAAGAAAATCAATTTTCACATCTGGTATAGGAATGTTCCATGTCATTTCCGATCTGTGCGGTTTAAAATTTAATTCTACTTCTTAAAAATGAAACCCCTATAAAGATTTCAATGTTTGGAATCTAAAAAAGTACAACAACCATCATTTTTAATATAAATTTTGGGTTTGATCAGCTGGAAAAGAGAAATTTTGAAGAAAATCACTTTTTACATTAAAAGCTCAGTGGAAGACCTCATTATTGATATTTCAAGGGTTTTTATAATTTATAATATCAATTTAGCACCAAATGGCATCATTTGAGGGAGTTCCTTCGAAGAAATTCAAATTTAATTCATTTCGTCCACCTGTAGTGCATTATAAGCTTTGGCGAGTGCAACGTCCTTAAGTAGTACGTTTTAATCTTAAATTATAAGGGCTATAGGGTGCAGTTAATACACATAAATAAATATATTCCATCTAAATAAGTCCTAAATGACACATTTGAACCAGTTTTATCGCAGTATCAATCTTAAAATATAATTTTTAAAAATTCTGAAAATTAATCATTTTTTCCACTTTTTTCAAACTTTGGGGCTCTACAGGCAAACCCTAGAGTTAACTTAGGGGGCTGAAACTTTACACACCATCTTTTGGGACCAAAAGGAATGGGAAAAGCCCTGGGGAGCGATGTTTTTCGAAAAAAAGTTTTTTTTGAGACACCCTAGCGTGACAAGTTGGGAATGATTCCTCCACGTGTTTTTCAGCTGAAATATGGTATTACATCTCGCGTCCATTAGTGCTAAAATGTCGATTTGAGATTTGATTTGTGTTGCAAAAAATAATAAATAAATTATAAATTTTAAGAACGCATGTCTGTATCGTCAACAACTCTAATATAAAAATTAAAAATCTTGCTTTAAACGAGATTTTTGGACAGTAGTGGCGCCATCTCCAGCCGGCCTTACAAACAAACAACTGTGACAACGATACAGCTATGCCATAGAACGTAATATGTAACTAAATTTTTTTAGTATATTCTCAGTAAAGTTTACAATTTTAGAGTTAAGGCAAATAATATGTTCCTCTATGGGTAACTGTTAGGAACTTTTCCCTCATTTTTTGTTTGCGCAAATAGTTCCTCTCGTAAGCTAAACCGTCGGCTCTGGCTCAGATATGACGTCACGGAAGGCGCCTAGCTAATCAGAGACTCACTCGAATGAATTCTCTCGAATGCCGAGGAGCTGATGAGGTTCGAGCGTTCGAGTTCGCCTTTCGGCGGGGAGATTTTGGGCCGTATTCTGGAATCTCGAATATTCGAACTCACCTCGAATGTTCGACCTCACCGTTCGAGTTAAAAATGCTATTCTGACTCCAAAAATCACACCGGTGAGATGGGAGGAGACCTCACTTATGGGAGGAGACTTCGCTTATTGGTTGATTGGCGCCAAAGTTCGTGGCCAATTAGGAGACGCGTGACAAGTTGGGAATGATTCCTCCACGTGTTTTTCAGCTGAAATATGGTATACATCTCGCGTCCAATAGTGCTAAAATGTCGTTTTGAGATTTGATATGTGTTGCAAAAAATAATAAATAAATTATAAATGTAAAAGAACGCATGTCTCTATCGTCAACAACTCAAATTTAAAAATTAAAAAATCTTGCTTTAAACGAGATTTTTGGACAGTGGTGGTGCCATCTCCCGCCGGCCTTACAAACAAACAACTGTGACAACGATACATCTATCCCATAGAACGTAATACGTAACTAGATTTTTTTTAGTATATTCTCAGTAAAGTTTACAATTTTAGCGTTAAGGCAAATAATATGTTCCACTCTGGGTAACTGTTAGGAACTTTTCCCTCATTTTTTGTTTGCGCAAATAGTTCCTCCCGTAAGCTAAACCGTCGGTTATGGCTCAGAATTGACGTCACGGAAGGCGCCTAGCCAATCAGAGACTCACTCGAATGAATTCTCTCGAACACTCGAACGCTGAGGAGGTGGTGAGGTTCGAGCGTTCGAGTTTGCCTTTCGATGGGGAGATTTTGACGGTCAGAATACGAAATTTCATCTCACTGTTCGATCTCACTAGTGAGTTTCCAAATCTCGAATGTCTGAATACCGTCCTTAGTTTTGAAGCGAAATTTTGTTTTTTGGAAGTGTTGGAAAAGAGTACCTGCTAAGAATTAGGAAAATTATACCGCGAAAGCCAAAGTCTAATATTTCCCAAAGCTCTAATAAAGCTCTAGCTATGAAAGTAGCTAGACTTAACGAGACGTTTCCACAAGCCGAACTGCGAAGACTTGAACAGACGGAGCTTGCAGCAGCCCACAGAGCTGCTGAGACACCACCAGAGCAGTCCCAAGATCGGCGTCGACAGAACGCTGAGTATATGGCATCTTAACGGGCTTCTGATACACCTGAACAATTCCGAGCTCGACGTAAAAAGAACACTAAGTGTATGTCAAAAATTTTGTTTTAATGCATAACACACTAACAGTAAATGTTAATTTGTTTTCATAATTATTTTAAGACGTAGCAACGCACGGCGGGTACCGCTAGTATATTATAAAAACATTGTGTTTTAATTTGGTTTAGATCAGTTAATATAATTCGATCGGGCATAAGCCCCAAAATTTGCCAAAATATTGAAAGTTTCACACTTTTTCAAGTTTTTTATATATTTAATATATTTTTTAACGTATTAGTTACACTATTTTTATTTTTAAACATAATATATTTTTAATTTTAAACATCAATTTTTTTGCTTAAGGTACTTTAAAGCTGGATTTGCTGATTTTAACTATTACATTAAAAATATATTAAAGATATAAAAAAAACTTGCAAAAGTGTGAAATTTTCCAAAAACCAAATTAAAACACAATGTTTTTAGGCTCTATTTGAAGACGTTGCAAACTATTACGTTACGAAAACATCAAAAAAAAAATAAACGCAAAAATCAAGTTTTTAATAATTTTATATTAAATTATTATTATTTTATATAATAAGCCCGGGTCTAGCGCGTCAGCGCTAGTTAATTATATAATTACACTATGATGATTAGAAACAATGTTTACGGAACAAATCCAGGTGACTCTTTTATAGGAGGTTTTTCGGACACAGGGGGTTAAATTACCCCCTGTGTCCGAATATGACCTGCGTTTGCACCACCAACCTTTGCTTTTGGGGGGACGTCCCATAATTTATTTTAATTCCTTTTCGGTAATTTCATGCCTATAAATTTAGTATTTTTAGTATTAAGAGATTACACGTTAAATTTCTCATGAGGCGTCAAAAAGGTTGAATACACAAAAAATCAACATTTTTAGCTAGGTGATATATTTAAAGGGCGATTTTTTCATATTACTTGTAAAAAATCATAAAGAATTTTTTATCTATCCTTTTTCTTATATTTTTCACTAAATACTACTTCGATTGTTCTTTTTTGGGAATGTTAAGAGGTGGATGAGAAATTGTTGTTTAAATTGGCTTAGGCGAAAAATATAAGTAAAACAATAAAACGCGAAACCCCTCGTAATCAATTACGGGACATCCATAAATTACGTGAGGTCAAAAAGGGGGGAGGGGTTTGAAAAAATCTCACCAAATCTCACCAAGGGGGAAGGGGGGTCGATTGAAATCTCACGTCAACTTTTTAAGTTAGAGAGTTAGTTTTTGTAAGTATGAGAACGGAATAATATCCTTTTCCCCCACATCATTAATAATGGAAAATTTTTAGGTGCTGTGGAGCACAAAATACAAGTTACAAGTTATAATGAGACTTGCGCTGACTGAAAAGTCGCTTCGTCTTCTTCTTCCTGATGTTTATATTTCCTTGTGTGGGCTATAAAGATTTTCTACATAATGTCTGCTATTGACTTTAAGAAGTTGATTATGGCTTTGGTTTTTTCCTTGGCATTTTCATTAGTCACTTTTAATATTTCTGTAAAACTTGTTGAAGACGTATTTACAGATTCTATAAGCTTTTTCCTTTGATTGGTGAATTTTTTGCATTGGAGGAGTAAATGATCATTAGAATCTACTTCATTACAGAATGAACATAGAGGACTTGTTGCTTTCCCAATCTTAAATAAATTTTGTTTTGTTAATAAAGTTTTAGTTTTTAGTTTTGCCAGAAGAACATCCATTTTCCGATTGGAGGAAATTAAATAAACTTTTGAGGTATCCTGTTCCAAATGAGCGAAGTCTGATGCATATTTGCTTCTTTTCCAAATTTCTTCTTCTTCTTTTATAATTATATGTTTGATGTTTTTTACTAAATCTTCAGGAGCTATTATTTGCTTAATAATGTTAGTGGGAGCTTTTTTCGCTTCTTGATCGGCTTGTTCGTTTTCAGGAATACCTTTGTGACCTGGTGTCCAAACGATCTCTAGGTGTCGAACTGTTTCAAGGGCCTTATTAATGCAATTGTTCAAATAAAGTATTACTTTTGGAGATTTCATGTTAATTGAAAAAAGGGCCTTTAGTACTGATAAACTATCTGTTAATATTATGTATTCTTGGTCTGCTTCAAAAATTTCCTGAACTGCCATGATAATCGCAACCGCTTCAGCTGTAAAAATGCAATTTATATTTGGGATAGATCCAGCAATTACTTTGGATGTTAATGTATTTATCGCCGCTACTTTGGTATGTGTTTCATTTTTTGAGGCATCTGTTGAAATGATTATTCTGTTTCTCATATCTTCATATTTGCAACGGTTAAAATGACATCGAATTTCTTCGTTAGATAAGTTTTTATTTTGAAAGCTATAATTATGTAAACTAAGTTTCAAATTAGGATGAGTATTAATTTCTAATCTTTCATTAATTATGTCTCTTGTATTTAAGAAATAAAAATTCATTAATTCTTGAAATCTGTATTGTATTGAGTGATGCCGACTCAACCGGGGAGAATCACAGGAAGTTAACAGGGATTCACTCAATGCTGAATAGTTTCCATGAGATATTTGTTTGATTCCAAATTTTATGAACATAATTTTATGTCGATTCTTGATTGACATTTGATTTGCTTCTTTGTATAAGAGGGGAATAGGGGTCCACTTAGGAAGGCCTGTAGCAATCCTCAAAGCTTTGTTATAAATGATCTCTAGTTTGTGAAATAGGGATTTGCTAGTGCTATTAAAAATCTGACAACCAAATTCTAAATTACTTCTTATTGTTGCATTTACAATATGTGTGAGGTGATATGAACGTGTTCCCCAGGAGGCTCCTGCTATTGCTTTTAGAGCATTCATTTTCCTATTCACTTTTTTTGTTAAATGAAAGAAATGTTCTTTAAATGATAAGTTTCTAGAAAAATATAACCCTAGGATTTTCACATGCTCTTTCCAAGGAATTTCCGTGTTCTCTATGAGGAGGTTTCCATTAGGGAGTTCTTTTCTGTTGGAGAAGTTAATTGCACTACATTTTTGAGGACATAATGATAATTTCCATTCTTTACACCAAAGGCTTATTTTACATAAAGCTTTTTGTATGTTGTTCATTGCTTGTTTGAGGTTTGAATGATGAGAATAAACAAATATATCGTCTGCGTATATTATAACTTTGGCACCAGCTATGTGTTCAAAAAGGTCTGACATGTAGATAGTAAACAGAAATCCACTTAAAACACTCCCTTGAGCCAGACCACGATTATTTTTTAAGTTGGTAGACAAAGTATTTCTCCACCTAACCTGAAACTCTCTATCTTGAAGAAAGTTAAATATCCAATTAGCAGCATTGCCCTTGATGCCTTTTCCTATTAATTTTAATATGAGGCCATCAATGTAAATTGAATCGTAAGCTGAACTAATATCCAAAGCTACTAAAAGGAAAAATTCTTTATTATTTTTAGCTTGTGTGATTTTTTGAAAAAGAAGAGATTGGCAGTATGTAACGTCTTTAAACGGAATAAATCCTGCATGATTTTCATTAAAAGAATTTAGGGAGTGTTTAACAAGTCTTTTTAAAATCATCTTTTCAAAGGTTTTACTAACTACTGAGGTCAATGAAATAGGTCTGTAGGAATTGGTTTGATCTTTTACTTTGTTTGGTTTGATGATGGGTAAGATGATTGCCGTTTTCCAATCTTTTGGTATAACTCCTGTTTCCCAGCTTTCGTTATAGATATCCAAAAGGGTATTAAGTTGATTATGATCTAGGAGTTTTAAAAATTTATTATTTATTTTGTCAATTCCTGGAGTTGAGTTTTTTGATGACTTTATTGCTTGTCTTAATTCGTCCAGTGTAAAAGGAAGATTGTACGGTTCATCATCGTGAGTACTCAAGTCAAGAGGAATATATTCGTCAATATTGTTTTTCTTAAATGAATTTGCAAACAAATTAGCCTGTTCCTTGGGACATTGTATGATTTGATTTCCTTGTATTAATAAATTGTGATTTTCAGGATAATGTGGTTTATTATTGACAGCTTTCAAAATATTGTAAATATTTTTAGATTCTTTTTCATTATCACATAAATTATTCCAAAAACCTGTTTTGCTAGTTTTAATTAATTTGCGAAGTTTAGCTGCTACTTTCTTGTATTTAATCCAAAGATCCAATGAAAGGAATTTTTTGGATAATTTAAAAAGTGTTCTTTTTTGTTGAAGGAGGCTTTCGCATTTTGAATTCCACCATGGCTCTTTATATTTTTTATCTTTACTTGTTTTGTATTTTCTTCAATCAGTTTCGTGCATTCGGAAAGAAATTCAGTTTTATTCTCATAATCAATGTATTCTATACCCTTTTCGATATTTTTCCATAAAATTAATTGTCTTGTTTGTTCTTTTTCGTTGCTGTTTTGGTTTATCAAAGTTTGGATAGGGAAATGATCACTGTCAAAAAGATCCTCTTTTACATTGAAATTCGTTTGATTAAAGATGTCTGTAGAAGCGATGGTAAGATCTAACAGAGAGGAATATTGATTTAACTTATAGGTGTGCTTGGTCGTATTTATCAAAACACCATTTATATCGTCTAACCAATCAAAGAATTTGCTAGCATCTTGAGATTCTCTTTGAGAACCCAAAAGAGGATGTTTTAAGTTTAGATCTCCTATAATTATAAATGTCGGGACCAGGATCTTTTTTAGTTCATCTAGCAAAGCTGATTCAAAAATCCCTTTGGGAGAATATATGTTGACAATTATACTCCTGTTCATAAAAAATGCAACACCATGAAGGACTTGTTTGATTTTGATGAAATTCACTCAGCAAGTGATCTTTGTGAATACAAATAAATGATATAATTTTCAGAACAAAGGAATAAAATTTACTATCGAAAACCGGTGTTTAATGTCTTCCATGCGCGCTGCAATGAGAGCCTCTATACGACAGGTCATCGAATCAAACAAATTGAAATTTTGACAGAGGAGGTGATTTTCATCTAAGATTCATCCCAAACCCAAAGTTTGCCAATATTGGCAACATAACAAGCATTTTAAGCATGAGGACAAACCAGCGAAATTTTAGTCGAGCTCCATAGGTGAAATTTTGGATGAAGAAATTTGTCGAGAAAGAAACGGTCTTCATTGGATGTAAAGTAAGTTTGAAACATTCTAAAAAACATGTGTACGGGATTTGTTCTGATGAATTACAGCTTCAGGATCGCTTCAAAGGTAGGGTATAACTTTAGGATCCAAAAATTTTTAGAAATTTTTTTAAGAAATGAGATTTCCCTCATTTTTTATCTAATGAGGTTGCCCATGGTACCCAATAGTGCTCCTAGTCAAAACACCTCTCTTCTTAACCACAGACTCAAGTTAAAACACTCCAAAAATTGCGATTTTCGGCATATAGCGTCTAAACCCAATTTAGGTGTCATGTTAACCAAAATTGAAGGGGGATTTCTTTAAAAGGACCATTTGTTATCAGTAATCATTCGAAAATATTTTTTGTGGATCCCATGGTAGCTTTATGCACCGATGGAATTCCATCGATGGAGCGCTGTAAAAAAAACGATACTTGGTGAATTTCGGTGCAATGACGACAGATTAACTGATGGAGCAGACAATGATAGACCTATAGCAGTATTCTAACAATTTGAAACTTGTCGAAAAGACACTCAATGATCCGGCACTGCCATGCGAATAAAGCCTCTTTCATCCCGTGCTGACGTGACTATAAAGGGTCCAGACCCCAATTTTCAACTCGCCTTACCCTTTTTGGACCTCTGCTTTCAAACCAATATCAATATTGTCCAGTTTCCCTTCATCTAAGCAGCGGTAAAACAGTGTGAAAAACACCATCCGGGAGGCCTAACATTAATCCTCTTTAAAACTCTGTTAAATATTCATATGACATCTGTTAAGGTCTAAGGGGTATAATAACATCTAATGACAAGATAATCAAAGGTAGACAACGTTCTTACAAGCCCTTAACGTTCCGTTACAGGCCCCCAAATATACGAATAAATCAGTGATTGAGAAGACAATGCTCAGCTCGCGCATGCGCTACAGCTCTGAATTTGATATCATTTGATAATCAAACCATAATGAACATACCCTGAAAATTTCAAGTTGATCGGACGATTCCTTCTTGGTGTTGCATTTTTTATGAACAGGAGTATATTATAGATTCTTTATTTGTAAAAATTTTGATGGCAAGAATTTCGTTATTCGTAAGAGGGAGGCTTGATAAATCAATTAAAGCTGAAGGGAAGTTCGAATTTATAGCGGTCAGAATTCCACCACCTTTTGTGGTTCTATCTTTCCTATAACTTGTCTTATTGGTTATTTTGAATCTTTCGTCTAACTTGAGGAAGGATTCTTGAATGGCCAAAATGTCAGAGTCCATGAAAAAAGGTTCTTTGAGCCAGTGTGTCTTATTCTTAATGCCTCTGGCATTCCATTGAACTATGTTTAATTTTGAATTAAACTTTGACATGAAAATAAAACTGTAAAGGTCTTACTTGCTTTATCTGTTCTTGACTAACTTCTTTAGTTCTGACTATAAGGCTTGTTTAAAAAAATGGATTGTCCTTTCTTATATTTGAAAGCGGAGTTTCTCTCTGATTCTCTTGGATTCGTGTTCGTTCTTGATTTCTGTTTTCTTCCGTTTGGATTGTTTTAATATGATTAATTACTTGTTCCGAATTATGAAAATTTGATTGCATGTCGCTTTCATCTGGTTTGATGTTTTTCTTCTTGAAGTCTTCTTTTTTCTTCTTTCTGGGTGATTCAGGGTTGTCTTCTTCTTTATTTTTGATTTTTGTGATGATAACTTCTTTTCCTTTAGGAGTATCTGTTTTAGTATTATTTTCTAAGATGGTAATTAGCATCCTTTGTATACCGTTTATAGCTTCACTAATAGTTTCTTTTATGTATTCCTTTATTTCCTGTTTATTTTTCTCCATAGTAATGTTAAGTTCATCAGATTTCTTCTCGACTTCTATGTTCTTTTTAATTACTTTGGCATAATTTTGTGACCTCCATTCAAATCTTTTCCGGGCTTCTCTGTATGTGAGGCCATTTGTATCCTTATAAATCAAAAATTCCTCTTCTCTTCTGTACATCTCACATTCTTTTTCACCTGGTACGTGACCACTTTTCCCACATGAGAAGCATTTCTTATCTGGATTATTACACTCTTTATCGTCATGAGACTCTCCGCAATTTCTACATAATTTGGGATTCTTGCAATATTTCGTTGGATGATTGAATTTAAAGCAATTTAAGCATTGTCTTGGTCTGTCTATAAACCTTATGGGATCTTGTCTGGTCATCCAAATTTTTATTTTTGGGGGGAGATTTCTTCCATATATGGTTACTAAAATTGTTTTTGTTTTTGTGAACTCATTATAATTCTTCCTTGTAAATCTTCTTAAACTGTGTATAAATAGCTCATTTTCTCCTTCAAAATCTTCTCTTATTTCATTTAAACTGATTTCTTGAGGTATGTTTTTTAATAAGAATTTAATTGTATTGCTTTCTTTTTGTATATTCGCCTGAACTCTAACACCAACTATGTCTTTTATTGCAGCCAGTTCTTTAGCAGTTTCCCCATCTTCAGTTATTGCTATAATTTTCCCCTGTTTAGTGTGGATAAATTCGGTAATCTTATTCACTTTTGACAACTGTTTAGTGAAACTATCTTTAATTAATCTAGGATGACTTTTAATCGTATTAGGTTCTTCAGAAATAAATGTGATGACAAATTGTTTTGTTCCGTTATTTAATCCTGCATTTATTTGGTCATGTAAACTTTTTTGGACTTCTAAATAATTTTCTGATTCCGTAATCATTTTTTCTTCCGAGTTGCTGACGCCCGGGGGCGTATTCATGATTTAAAACTTTATTCTTCTTTTCTTTGATAAGATAATTTGCTGAATCTTTAAGAGGGTTGTAAGTTATAACAATATTTCAAAGTAAATAGAACAATGGTACTGTTAACAATGTCTATTACATACTTGATATTGCTGAATCAAATGCTTGTAAAACCTTTTGGATGATAGCTCTGCTTTTGGACCACCAATGACGGATTTGAGACTTTCGCTGATTACTTCACCACTGAATAGTTAATATATTGAAGTTTGTTTATTTTAGGCTTGCAAAATCACCTTTAAAATATTAAAATGACCGGAGGCTATTTTTTACGTGTTACTATTATATTGCAACAATGAGACCCACAAAATACAAACGAATAGGATAGAAAATTATTTTTAAAGGTTGTAGGAAAATCTCACGTGGGGGGAGGGGGGTCCAGCAAAATCTCACCAAGGGGGGTGTCCAGATTTTGGAAAAAACGCTCACGTAATTTATGGATGTCCCCTTACATAGATTTTTCTCAATTAATAAGGAAAAATTGCCTTTTAAATAAATCACCTAGCTAAAAATGTTGATTTTTTGTATATTCAACCTTTTTGACGCCTCATGAGAAATTTAAAGGGTAAAGTAATCTCTTAATACTAAAAACACTGAATTTAGGCATAAAATTACCGAAAAGGAATTAAAATAAATTTGGGGACGTCCCCCCAAAATCAAAGGTTGGTGATGCGAACGGAGGTCATATTCGGACACAGGGGGTAATTTTACAAAAGAGTCAGCCTGATTTGTCATGGAAACACTAAACATAAGCTCTGAAACGACGAGAACGTCCTTTCAAAAAAGCAATTCTGTGGTTTGCAAGGAACTGATCTCTTTGTTACCCAAAGGGTCTCAAAATGAGCTAAAACAATACTTTAATGGACAATTTTCAAAATAATTTCTTGGGGAGATCCCCCAAACACCCCTCTTATTTTGATATCTTTTATACTGTGTTTTTCAATTGAAAATTATGCCGCCTTCAAGAAGCTTTTCCCTTTTGGTGCTCTCTCCATAGAGTTTGAAAGTAGATAAACACAAGTTTGGGGGGAATTTCCAAAAATATTTTCTGGGGGGGACCTCTAGCCCCCGTTCGACGTTTTTTAAAACTTTTCCTCCCAGAAAATTATGTGGTTTTCAAAGAATTTTAAGGTTCTCAAAATGAGCTGAAACACTATTATAAGAAGTAAATTTTCAAAATTTCTCCAGACCCCCCATTTTTACTTCGAGCTCACATTGTAAAATTGTAACATTTCGTGCGGCGTGTATCAAACCCACTTAAAATCTTTGCCCCCTCAACCAAAAACTGAAATGACGCCCCTGTTTAGTTTTGAAAAATGGTAATTACTTAACTCCTAAATCTAACACTAGAACGACGGTAGGGGCCATTTTGGCCCCTCGCATAGTTTGTTGTTCAATCAATTTAGCGCTAATGAACCAAATGGCTTGAAATTTTCTGACTTTTCATTATTTGACCCTATTTAAGTAAATACAAAATCATTTTCATTTTAGTCCCATAGGAGCGGAGATATCGAACCGTATACCTAGAACGACGGGGAGGGTCCATTCTGGACTGTGAAAGGATTTTGTCAATGCACGGTTGAAAATTGTCGTTTCTGGTGACCACTGGAGCGTGAAAAGATCCCCCCTACTTACCCTGACCTTCAATTTCCTGTTTTCACAGGTGTTTGGGGAGTGGTTGGAATTCCAAAAATCCCCTTCCCCTATCTTTACTATAGAAATAAGAAACCTCCCTACTTTTTGTGAGACTAGAGGACTATTACTTGTGATAGCTGTTTGAAATGGAACAATTTTGTTATTTAGAAGTGTATACTAATAATAGATTACCATAAATAATATATTACCACAACTTTTATTCCGAAATTGAAAGAGATGCATAAGACACATAGGACTTAGGGAACGTACCCATACTACGTGACCCATTCAGGGGAGGGAGGGGGTCTTCAAAATACCACGCTCGGTCACAGGGGGGAGGGGGGGGGCTTAGGGTTTTGTCACGTAGTCAATTTCTTCTAGTCAATACGACAAAATTAAGCCAAATTAATTATTGAAATTAGACAAATTAAGCAAAATTAATTTTTAAAATTTTCTGTTTGCAAAAAATGTATTTATGAATTACTACGTGAAAACAAGAGGGGGAGGGGGGGGTCTTGGCATATACTACGCATGGTCACCAAGGGGGGGGAGGGGGGTAAAAAATGGGTCACGTAGTATGGGTACGTTCCCTTACTCAAAACGAAGTTATGAAAAATTTTCAATGGTTAGATATGCTTAATAGGGTGGGCCGAAAAAAACTTTTTATTTTATTTTGAAACGCTATACCGCGGAAAACTTGCCTCTGGGGTAGAGAAGTAAAATGCAACAAAAATTTTTAAAATCGGTTAAAAATTGCAATAGCGCATTGCACCTAAAGTTTGAAAGAAATAGGCTATTTTCATTACTTTTCAAAAAAATCAAATTAAATCAAATAACTTTTATAAAAAGTATCTAAAGGCATATTAAAAGAATAAAAATGTGGAGAAAACATATTTAATTGAAAAAAGGTGGTATTTTACAATTAATTGGTTGTATAATAACATCTAAAAATACACGTTTTTACCAGAAATCCACATATTTCGTATGAAACAAAAAAAATTATGAAAAACAATTTTTCATTACTATACTACCTTTCTAGCTATCACTCAGTAACCCCCTCAACAGTTAAACATTTTTTACAGTTCGCTTCGCGATCGGAGCTCGCTCGTTGCACAACAAACCACATCACTATCTCTCACCGAAATAAAAACTTATTTTATATTTTGAAACGCTATACCACGGAAAACTTGCCTCTTGAGTAGAGAAGTAAAATGCAAAAAAAAATTTTAAAATCGGTTAAAAATTGCCTTAGTACATTGGTCCTAAAATTTGAAAAAATATGCTATTTTCATTACTCTTAAAAAATCAAATTAAATCAAATAACTTCTATAAAAAGCATCGAAAGGCGTAAATTAAAAGAAAAATGTTAAGAAAAAATATATTTAATGGAAAGAAAGATGGTATTTTACAATATAAGGTTGCACTATACACTGGCATTTCGCCTTTTTTTTCTTCAAAAATCGCATTTTTCGATTGAATTAAAAATTTATTTTTCCTGATGGTGCATAGTTTGATTTGTAACAAAATGTAGTCCTTTACTGGTTAAAACTTCTTTTGGTAGTTTGAAAGAATCTTATGTTCCTCTGTTGGCTTATTTATTAGTACTATAACATAAACTGTATTTTAGTACTGATAATCCAACAGATGAACAGAAGATTTTAGTTTCTTTTATATTAAAATAAAATTAAATCAAATTAATTTGTCTGTATGATTATTTATTTAGAAAAGTAAATGGTTCTAAATTTGACCTGGACACGTGTTTAAAGTGATAGAAACATCTAGATTTTTGCCAGAAAAGTTATTAGAAATCATTGATCCAATGATTAAACAAAATGCCTTTTTTGCTCATTCTGAAAACTGGCTTTTGGGCATGATCATAGATAAAAGGGATCATATATGAGGGAGTTTGGTTCTGAAGAACAATTAAGGCTAGAAACTCAGCTTCTAAAAGAAAGTCAGTTAGGAGTTTCCATCCCCCCAAACCTAATTTCTACAAGAAACCGACCATACAAGCTACAGACCATATTGACCATATATAGAACACGTAGACTATACTATATAGATTAGCTGGAATACCTGCTTCTCTTTCTCCTCACCTATACTACGAAGATTTACCGATCAAGATATATAGTCTATGATAATGACTGGAACTTTGACAGATTCCCATGTCACACACAAACAGTCGAACGTTGTGTAAAATAAGTAACACAGAGGGCATCACGAAAAGTCATCGGTCATCGGTATGAATGCCAGGAGATGGGTTTATAAGAACTATTAATCTTTCAAGATCTTCAATGCCAAATTTTTCAATCAAGACTTCTTTCAAAATACCAAAAGAAGTTAATAACCAGTAAAGGACTACATTTTATTACAAATCATACTATGCATCATCAGGAATAATAACTTTTTAATTCAATCGAAAAATGCGATTTTTGAAGAAAAAAAGGCGAAATGCCAAGTGTAACCTTATAGTGCATCCTTATATTGTAAAATAAGATCTTTCTTTCCATTAAATATATTTTTTCTTAACATTTTTCTTCTAATGTATGCCTTTAGATACTTTTTATAGAAGTTATTTGAATTTTTAAGAGTTATGAAAATAGCAGTGGCGGCTCGTCCATAGGGGCTGCGGGGCTGCAGCACCCCCAACCAAAATTTCCCGAAATTCCAATTTTTATTTACTTTACAATATTTAAAAAATTATCTATTTCCCCCTTTAATCTTCGTCCTTTATAATCCTTTTTCAATTAACAATTCACTGCTATGCCGTCTCGCCAACAGATTTCTTTCCGGGTCGATCAGCCCCCGCAGATATACCAATCGTGGTATAAAACCATAGCTCTATCATATCAAATCAAAATATCAAGAATTTAGCATGCGAATCTGTTAGAAGAAAAGGGGCTGCTTTTCAGCAGCCCCGACCAAAAGAATGATATATTTTTCTCATGAGAGAGCTGTGAGGAAGAAGAAAAATAAACGATTTCTACTACTAATAAATCACATTGGCTTTTTAGCTTTTTTCTCACTCCAACACTGTTTTAATTTTTTTTTTATAGCTTCTTTTTTTTCTTTTCAACAGAGAGAGAACAAAATATTTTCTGATGTTTCGGCAAGTCAATAAAGATTTATGTTTACTTTTTTGTAGCCAAGTTTTTATTTCTTTTTATAATGAACAAATTGAATTCGAAATGTTGATTTTAGTTTCATTTGCTTTTGAGATACTAAATGAAATAGACTTCATCTTAGATTCTTCATATTCGTAATAATCAAATCAGCTAAATATAGGTAAGTGACAGTTTTTGAATGCTTATTAGTGTGAAATCGAAATTTTATGTTGTTCCCATCTTTTCTATTTAATGTTTTCCACGGTTTTGTTTAATAGAAATATAATTTGGCATTATATCGCTTAAAATACGTTGCCAACTGGGTACCACCGGAGCAGCACCCCTTATAATTTTACCTTCGAGCCGCCACTGGAAAATAGCATATTTTTTTCAAATTTTAGGACCAATGTACAAAGGCAATTTTTAACCGATTTTATAAATTTTTTGTTGCATTTTACTTTTCTACTCAAGAGGCAAGTTTTCCGTGGTATAGCGTTTCAAAATATAAAATAAGTTTTTATATCGGTGAGAGATAGTGATGCGGTTTGTTGTGCAACGAGCGAGCTCCGATCGCGAAGCGAACTGTAAAAAATGTTTTAACAGTTAAGGGGGTTACTGAGTGATAGCTAGAAAGGTAGTATAGTAAGGAAAAATTGTTTTTCATAATTTTTTTTTGTTTCATACGGAATATGTGGATTTCTGGTAAAAACGTGTATTTTTAGATGTTAATATACTACCAATTAATTGTAAAATACCACCTTTTTTCAATTAAATATGTTTTCTCAACATTTTTATCCTATTATATGCCTTTAGATACTTTTTATAAAAGTTATTTGATTTAATTTGATTTTTTTTAAAGTAATGAAAATAGTCTATTTTTTTCAAACTTTAGGTGCAATGCGCTATTGCAATTTTTAACCGATTTTAAAAATTTTTGTTGCATTTTACTTCTCTACCCCAGAGGCAAGTTTTCCGCGGTATAGCGTTTCAAAATAAAATAAAAAGTTTTTTTCGGCCCACCCTAATGCTTAATTCAGGTATAAGAGATATTTTACGATTGATATTTTAAAAAATTATGAAAACAATATCACATAAGTACTGCCAAACAATTAACTTAATTTTAGTAACCACATTTTTCAGAGCGCCACGCTAACGCAGAGTCAATACAAGAAATCCAGTTACACAATTAAAAAAACAAAAAAAAAAGACAGGTAATTAAGCAAATTTAGGACAGATATGTGTAAGAGGAAATTTTTAGTGTATTTCAGAATAATTTGAAAGCAGTTTGGGGAAAAAGCCCTCTGATGGCAATGCTTGAAATTCAATTCAGTGTTCCCAAAATTATACAAAATGTGAATAAATGAAGTCAGTTGGTAAAATATTATGCGTCCATTGACTGTGCAAATGTGTATTTTAATTTACTATATATATGTATAGAATTGATATGTTTACTTAAAATTCAATTATCTGAACGAAGAAAGGGAAATATAATTTCAATTTATTTCATTATCAATTTAATCGGCTATTTTCCCCATTAAAAATACAAAAATTATATAAAAACGTAGAGTTTGTCTTAAGTATGTTCTAACTAAGTTATTTCGTTGATATTTCTAGTTTAGGGACGTTTAAATAATGATACGAACAAAAAAATCAGCGAGGGTCTTTCTGGCCCTCTCCGCCGTCCTTCTAGGTATACGGTTAAGTCCCGTCGTTCTAGTGTTAAAAAGAAATATTTCAAAAATGGCATGTATTTTTAGGTCCATATTTATTCAATTCAATGAAGCTACCCAAACTCACAAATAATTATGCAGATTTTAAAACAAATAAATATCATCAAATTCATAGAAGCACAAGACACGATTGAAAATATTTTATCAATACCTAAATAAATCAAAAAGGTCACCCATACCTGTTTTAAAGCTTCAAAAAATCGATTTTTTTGTTGTCTTTAAAATGAAGCAAACTTTTATGTATCTCTTTTTAAATCCCACTTTAGGAAGTAAGTTTTTAAATCAGCCTAAATACATTGGTAAAAACTCTTTCAAGTAAGTGTCTTAAAATGATAATTATAATCCATGTGATATTGGAATGGAGGAGAAACAGATAATGTGTGGGGCCCTTTTAATTTTCAGTCACCGGGGCCTGCTACCAGCCAGTCCGGCCCTGATCCTAACATATGCAAAACACGTGCCTGAAAACAACTACACACTATTGTTTGAAAACACATTTAAAAGAATATGATTGCATGAGGAAGAAACCTAAAAAGGGATTCACAAATTAAGAGTGTTAATTACCTCTAATTTACGTTGTACTAGTAGCTCACTTTACTCCCAAGACCGAGTACAAATACCACGTGCTCTGCTGCCTATTTCCACTCCGTGAAAACTACACACAGCACTCTACAAAATCCACCGGACTGACCGCTGCCGCTGCCCGCGAGGCTAGGGATCATTCGATTCCAGAATCGATTCTTAGATTCGATTTCCGAGGTTCATTTCTAACCTGGAATCGATTCCTTAGGGCCAGTATCGAAAATCGAAAAAGTAGAATCGAACTAATCTATTTCAGTCACAAATCACGTATAATTAGGAATTATTATTAAATTAATAATTAACCAGCAAAATATTAATTTATTATCAAATGACTAATTAATTAGTGAAGAAATTTTTTAATTATCTGAATTAATTGGAAAATAAAGTACGATTCCTAAGAAGATTCGATTCCTGCTGCAAAATATTAATTAATTATGAAAATACTAATTAATTAGAGAACATAATTTTTAATAATTATCAGTATTAATTAAAATGAGTTGTTATCGTATTAAAAATCTTTAAATCATCAGCAAACAGAAGAGATGATTGAAAAATACAAGATATATCATTTATAAAAAGGTTAAAAAGCAGAGGTCCCAAAATTGATCCCTGAGGTACCCCAGAAGTACTGTGGAAACTGTTAGAATAAGTAGATTTGTATTTAATGTATAAAAGTCGTTCAGAGAGGTACGAACTGATCCAAGAGAGAAGTCTGGGACAAAAACCCAATTTAGCTAGCTTTGATAGTAATATTTTAAAATTCACTGTATCGAAGGCTTTCGCAAAATCAGTGTAGATCACATCTAGTTGTTTATTACTTTTTAGGGCTTTTATTATATAAATGTTAAGACAAAGCAAATTAGTAGCTGTAGAACGTTTCTTAATAAAACCATGCTGGTTAAGAGAAATTATATGATTGGTTTGCAATGCTAATTTTGTGTGGATGATTCTTTCAAAAATTTTGGCAAAACTGGAAAGTATTGTAATGGGTCTATAGTTTTTGATGTCTGATCTATTGCCTTTTTTAAACACAGGTATAATTTTTGATTTTTTCCAAAGTTCAGGGAAAACACTAGTATTAAGAGACTAAGAGACAGATTGAATAAGATTAACAAGGGATAAATCAGACTTGCAATATTGGCTTTAATTATAAAGGGTGGAATAAGATCAATACCAGGAGAACTTGAACCCTTCAGCTTTCTTACACTATCCTCAATATCCAACAAGGATATACTATGAATTCTGACAATATCAGTTGAATCAGGGCAAGGATCAAAATCACTCGAGTTGCCTAAATCTTCATTATTTGTGTAGACACTGGAAAAATATTTTCTGAAGGCTTCTGCAATTTCTTCGTTAGTCTTTAGTTATAAGTCATATGACATGCACTATGAGGTTTATGTTTTAGGCGATAGTATGACCAAAATTTTTTGGGATTTAACTTTAAGGATTTCTCAAGTGAATAAATGTGGTTTTTGCGAGCTTGTCTAATGTCCAATTTGATATCTTTACGTAGAGATTTAAGAATTTCTAAATCAGAAATGCAATTGTATTTTTTATATTTTTTTAAAAAGAGATTTTTTAATTTAACGTTATCCATGATTGATTTGGTAAACCAAATAGGAAATTTTCTTTTGAAAACAACTGTTTTAGGCACACATATATCTAAGACATTGTATAAAACAGAGTAGAATTGGTCAACAGCTTTGTTTATGCAAGTATGTTGATTCAAAAAGTTCCAGTCAGTAATAGATAAAAGATAGTGCAATAAATTAACGTTGGCTTTCTTAAAATTATATGATTTGATTTCAAGATCATTTGACTCAGGCTTACAATATATGACCTTTTTAGTTTTAGTTAAATTAATTATTAGAGATGGATGAAAGACATCTTCAGGCGTTATTGAGAAAACTGGTCGAGCTACAGAGATAGAAAAATGTTCAGCTCTAGACAAAACAAGATCCAATATTCGACCCATATGGTTTTCAATCATGTTATATTGATTTAATTTGTGTAAAGTAAGAAAACCAATAAAATCCTGAGTAAAAACAGTAGAATCCACATGGTTGGGAGTTTTCCAATTAATAAAAGGCATGTTAAAATCACCGACCAAAATGATGTTTGAAACATTAAAAAAGTGGGTGTCAATTTACATTATAAAATTCATGAAACACATCAGGGTTTGTGGAGGGTGGAAAGTATTGAATAAAAGTTTAACCCAAATAGATTCACCATTAATTTCAATACTTGACAATAGTTTAGCATTCAAAATTTTTTTAACAGCGATCAGTACACCTCCACCACGACACTGATTTGTAAGTTGATAGTCACGATCCCTTCTAAACACATCGTATCTATTATCAAAGAGATCGCTACTCAGAAATTCATCGTTTAGCCAAGTTTCCGATAAGCAAATTTAGAAAAATAAGTATTAGTGATGGGCGATTCAACTCTTTTGCAAGATCAGATCTGAGTAACTCACTCACCTTAATGAGTTAACTCTTTAATGTAACTCAGTAACTCCCAAAATCTATATACATAAATGAATGTTCATCTGAATGTAAGTCCGTTTTAGTTTTAAACTTTTCGAACCTACATTCACTTTAAACCATACCAGAAACAAGGGCGGATTAAGGGGAGGGGCGGTGGGGGCGATCGCCCCCCCTTGCCCTGGAATGAAAAAAAATTATGATTTCAAAAAACAAAAATTGGGCATAGTCCCGAGTAATTTTTACTTTACTTTTAGTTTGTTAAAACCCAGTTTTTTAGGGGCGAATTTTCAAAATTTTTCTGGGGGAGGGCCCCCAGGCCCCCCTTTAGTATTTACACCATTATTATTTGCACTTTTTCCTATAATATGTTCATTAAAATCTTAATTCTACCTAAAAATGTATGTCCAGATTTGGGTTTACGTGTACAATAAAAAAACGTTTAAAATCATGTTCTTAGAGTCAAATTTCCAAAAATTTTCTGGGGGAGGTCCCCCATACCCCCCTTTGAAACTTGAACCTTAATTACTAAAATCATTACTTATATAAATTTTCTCTTCAACGCAAATTCTACCTAATAAAGTATGAAAAGGCTACATAAATCTTATTAACATGAATGAATGGGGCTGCAAAATATTTTTAAGCCCCTGCCAAAATTAATTTCCACTGAATTAAAATAAAAAAAGAGCTTCCACCCTTGCCCGTATCATAGGGGAGTAGGGAGTTGACTTCCATTTCAAAATTATTATGTCTATAATGTTGTGTTTCTTGCCTTGAAAATTCTGAAGGTTATACAAGGAGTGATCCACCTCGAGTGCAGCCTAATTGTCCCCAATTTCCAAAAGTTGTCACAAAACTTCATTTCTGTGTCAAATTACACAAACTTTAATTTCAAAAACAAAAACCCTCACTCTTTCCATGTAATCCATAAAACTTTTAAATTAATTTCCTTAAAGGTCAAAAACCCTTCTCGAAACATTACTATGGCTACGGCCCTCTTTCACGGGGCTTCAACATTGTTCTCCACAAACATAAAAAATTGACCCTAAAAAATCAGACCGCCCCCCCCTTGAAAAGTTCCTTAATCCGTGCCTGACCAGAAAGCTACTCGCTCCCAGAAAGTTTCCTGAAGAATAATAATTTGAAATTGAAGCATCCCAATAACTTTTTTGGTCTATTTTCGGCTAAAAAAACCCGTATTTCATTCCTAAACCATGACATCATGGCAAAACCACCAATTGTTGTAATTAAAGATAATATAATAATAATTGTTGAAGGTATAACATCGATTGTTGTAGTATGAACATAAAAATGCTCCTTTTTACGTATGGACTGGCGAAGCCCGTGTCTAGCGCGTCAGCGCTAGTATTATACAGGGTGTCCCATAAATAATGGGTCACACTTCTAGGGGGGATAGTAGACACCCAGACGAGTCAGAATCACATAGGATTTGGGGGTCCCAGATCAAATCCCAGGGAGTTAAAAATGGAGCGACACCCCAAAAAAATTATTGAAAAATTCAATTTGTAGAAGAACTACTATTGGTAAAAATTTAATTATGGTCTCAAAAATTGTGGTTTAATATGATCTTTAAAATTATCGCAAAAGTCTTCACTTTAAAATTTGTTTTATTATGATAAAAGTTAAAAAACCACAAAAAAATGTGAAAATTCTACCAAAACCTCATTTTGTATTTCGAAATCCTTTCTTTTGATTTATAATCTGAAAGATCATAGTTGAAAACCCTTAAGTCCAAAGTTTCAAGTAAAAATCATCAATATTAAACGCTTGAGAGCCTGTTAAAGCATGGTTTAAGACCGTTTTTTGCGTCCGCAAAGTGCCGTTTTGGAAACGGCTATAGGAAACCAGTTTGCGCACGTAAAAAACGAACTTTAACAGGATCTCAAGCGTTTAATATTGAGGATTTTTACTTGAAACTTTGGACCTAAGGGTTTTCAACTATGATCTTTCAGATTATAAAATCAAAAGAAAGGATTTCGAAATACAAAATGAGGTTTTGGTAGAATTTTCACATTTTTTTGTGGTTTTTTAACTTTTTTCATAATAAAACAAATTTTAAAGTGAAGACTTTTGAGATAATTTTAAAGATCATATTAAACCACAATTTTTGAGACCATAATTAAATTTTTACAAATAGTAGTTCTTCTACGAATTGAATTTTTCAATAATTTTTTTGGGGTGTCGCTCCATTTTTAACTCCCTGGGATTTGATCTGGGACCCCCAAATCCTATGTGATTCTGACTCGTCTAGGTGTCTACTATCCCCCCTAGAAGTGTGACCCATTATTTATGGGACACCCTGTATAACTTCTTAATCTTAACTACGTACAGTTGGGGAAATAAAAAACGACTCAGTTGAGATTTCTGGCGAACCACTTGGGTTAGGAAGACAAATGAGGTGTCATTTTTCATTGTTTAAAGTATTCTTTAACCAAAAAAATTTTCGAGTCCTTAGGGGGTCGTCTTCATATTAAACGAAACACTAACTTTTTTTTTCAATATGGACCCCCATTTATTATGATATTTTCTGAAAGGCCATCCCTCAAAACCCTTAAATATCCAGTTTCATCCAGATTGATTCACAATTAAAAATTTTTTGAAAAAATTAAAAAAAAATTAATTTTTAAAATCGTGAAATATTTTGATGGTAATCGATTCAGGTAGTAATTTTATGTATAAAGCCAAAATTTCAATCGATTTCACCGAATAGTTTTTGATAAAAACGAACTTCAATCTTAAGGGGCGGTATACCGGTGCCGAATGCATACCGCGAATATTCTTTCTCGTTCGTTTTTATCAAAAACTATTCGGTGAAATCGATTGAAATTTTGGCTTTATACATAAAATTACTACCTGAATCGATTACCATCAAAATATTTCACGATTTTAAAAATTAATTTTTTTTTAATTTTTTCAAATATTTTTTAATTGTGAATCAATCTGGATGAAACTGGGTATTTAAGGGTTTTAAGGGATGGCCTTTCAGAAAATATCATAATAATTGGGGGTCCCCATTGAAAAAAAAAAGTTAGTGTTTCGTTTAATATGAAGACGACCCCCTAAGGACTCGAAAATTTTTTTGGTTAAAGAATACTTTAAACAATGAAAAATGACACCTAATTTGTCTTCCTAACCCAAGTGGTTCGCCAGAAATCGCAACTGAGTCGTTTTTTATTTCCCCAACTGTACATACATTAACTAAAAAGTATGCCGGAAAAGTCATTCAAAAAATAAAAGCTTTTATATTGAACTGTAAACGAAAACGGAAATAAACCTTTAATATTTCGCCTACTGGAAATTTTTTTAACAATTTACTAACAAAACCTACCTACAAAACAGAAGAAAGAGGGAAAGGAAATTCCCCAGTAGGGGAAACGACCGTAGAACCAAATATTCAGACACTAACACATCAAGTTTAATATATTAATCAGCAATACTAGGTATATTTCAAAAGAAAAAATACTCACTTCAAAAATAACCACCTATCTTACAATTCGAATTCAGGCATCCAATCCAATTTCATCCGCGAACATTCTACTGCAAACTTTAACTATTCTAAATTTACTGGAAAGTAATGGTCACCAGAATGAAAAACCAGTAATATTTTTCTAATAAGTAATTTAGTTTTAATCACTCATTCATCTAAAAAATGGCGAGTTTGAGACAAAAAACACACTACGAGCAGAAGGTTTTGGCAAGACGCCAACGTTCTTGGAAATGAACTACAAACCCTTCCTTCCTTCCCGCCCTTTGAAGACACCATCATAGCTGGTAGAGGAAGACAAGCATAGCTCGTGTTTCAATTCTCAAAAATCAGTTGAAAATTTAAATTTTAAATCCAAATCAATCGCCTCATTAATCAAATAAAACACTGCTAAACCATTAAAATATTAATTTATACAGCAATCCTTTCGTTTAAGATCAAATATTTTTTATTAACAACTAGCATTTTAATTAACAATAGCTGTCAGAAGTAGTAAATGTATGCCTTTCAATAATGGCAGCTCGTTTAACGAAATTCATTTTTTCGCAATCTTTTTTAATCGTCGAAATTGTTAACGGAATATCTAAATATTAAAGGATTATTAGAACTTGATAATCGTGAGAATATAAAACCATAAATATTTTTTTAATTGTGTGCAGCAAATTTTGTCAACCTAAACATTGTGATTAAGACAATGTATAATCACGCTCACAGTGCCGTGTAGAAGAGGTGCATAATAAACAATCATGGCCTCCAAAAATCGATCTTAAGAAACCGCTGGGAGTGAGGAATTAACTCTTATGAACCATCTGATCCCTGGGAGTGGGATTGTCGGAGTGGGAAGACCGATCTGAGGCCATCTGCTCCCAATCCCAGCTCTCCTGGGATCAAAGGAGTTGAGAGCACACAGCAAATAACTCCCAAAGAGTGGAGACTAGGAGCAAGCAGCTCTTTTAACTCTGTCAACTCCTTTCAACTCCTAAAAGGAAGACTTAATTCCTTCGGTTCTTCTGATCAAAGTGGGTTGTTATGGCAACGGATTACGTAGGCGCTCCGCTCGCTCGCTTTTCTCAGGCAGCCGGCGGCGTGCTGCCATCTAGTGTTTCTTGGAGGTAATATCACAAGGATTTCAAGGTAATACCACAAATTAAATCTTAAAAAGGTAAATTTTAAAAAGTACAACTGAGCTACCACTCTTTTTTCCCCACTCCTTGATCCTTCACTCAGTTTAAGGAGTTAGTTCACTGAGTTAACTCCTCAAATAATCGCCCATCACTAATAAGTATGATTCCTGCTGTAATCGATTCCTTGGTATCGATTTCAAGGCATTCGATTGCGAAATCGATTCTTTCAGAAATATTTATAATCCTAAGGTCTCCCCAGGGTCCTACGGTTGATTCGCCGACACGAGATTTCCTACCCCCACTAGTTGAAAAATTCCCTCTACTATCACCCCTGTTCGCCGACATTTCCCCCTCACGTTCCCTCATCTTTCTTTTTTTTGGAATCGGTGTAAGAAATCGATTCCGGTGTAGAATCGAATGCAATATCGCCATGCAAGCAAAGCACTCGCTAGACAATCTTCAAACAAGTTCAAACCAGTTCAAACACGGCCTAACAAACACACGTGGATCAAGAATCTAGTCTTTTTATGGTGCTGGATCGGAATATGATGACGACCCACTAGCGGATCCAGGGGGGGGCTAGGGGGCTCAAGCCCCCCCCAAAATGAAAATTTTTACTCTATATAATATGACATTTTATGCACCAAAATGGGTTAAAACCCTGTTATTTTAAGGTCAAATTTTAAAAAATTTTCTGGGGGTAAACCCCCAGACCCCCTTGGCACTTGTAACTCTGTTATTACAACTATATTTTACTAAGTTTGTGTCAAACCGCAAAAAATCTATATCCAAAATTCGGATGAGGCGTACCAAAACGAGTTGAAAAAGTGGGGTTTTTGACTTAAATTTCCAAACATTTTCTGGGGGAGAACCCCCAGACCCCCTTTTGGGTAGTTGGAACAGAATAATTCACTACCTTTTCCTTATTAACATTAACAAGTAGATTCAAAAGGATTATGAAAATTCTTAGCCCCCCCAAAACCAAATCCTGGATCCGCCACTGTGACGACCGACATAATATTCATCTAATCCAAACGTGGTGGTAATCACAGAGAACAGAGCTAACAGAGGTTTCATCGCCATAGACGCTAATGGTAATTTTTTAAACCAATCAAACAATTTGAAAACATAGCTCCGCCTCCTACCGCCGCGTCCCATTTGTCCGTCCACCGGGGAAGCTGTCTTCAAATTGATTTCGCTTCTTCTGATTGGCTGCTAGTGAGAATTAAATTAGTGTCCGCGGATTGACGAAAAGTGCCTTATGAGACCTCTGTTAGCTCTGTTCTCTGTGGTGGTAATCTGGTGGAATTAATAAAGATTTTCTATTCCGCCTTTTCCATTTACATAAACATTTCTTGTTTTAGAAAAATAGATTTTTATACTTGTGGATTACTCTGACTATAAATTTATGAAATATTTTAAATTTTCTCGAGGGCTTCTCATTTTCCTTTATTTTAAGTAGAGGGGGTCCATCGGCTTCTATTTCCTGAGATCCGATTACAAAACAAGAGTCCTATTTTTTAAGTTTATATATTAATTGCTTTTCACATAATTACTTATTAATATACTACTTCATATAATAATAATTCGTATGTGATTACTTTGCTATTTATCCTTTACAAACATTTAAACAAGCAGTAGGAAATTTAATTAAAATTAATAATCACGTAGGTTTTGGAGATACCCAAGTTCCTTTACCCTAAGAATCTTTAAAACTTCCGTTCCAGTTGACCTAAGAACTTGAAATTTTAATATGTGTTACATAAAATTATTCTCCATAATCTATTAAAATTTAAGTGTCGAGGAATAATTACGAGGCCGAATAAATAGTGAAAACCGTTAATTAGTAATTCCTTAATTACTCCCGAAATAATTATCGGATATCTTAATGCGATAAGTCCCCATGTTCGTGTAATGGGCAATGGGCTCCTACAACATACTAACATTTCAGAAAGACTGAAAGAGAGCAACGCATTCCTTCATACAAAGACAAAGGAATTCTGTCGTTGGACGACGACACGTGTCAGTATTCAAACCGCTGTTTGCTGTTTCTTCCTTAAATACTTGAAATTTTAATATGTGTAATAACAGACAGTTAATCTATTAAATATTCAGGGTCCGTGGACAATTAAGGGGTCGTATACAAATTAAAAACCGTTCAATACAGAAAAAGGGTCGGGAAAATTTCACTTGCACATAAGTGCGATACGCCGTTCGAAGCGTCTCTTTGAGTTGTACAACATACTAAAATTTCATCGAAATCGGTTAGCAGGTTTTTGAATTGGAATTTTTCAAGTTTTAAAATACACCGCATGTGCATGTAGTTAGGCTAATAAATGGACTTCCCATAGAGCTAGGACCTTGAAATTTTAATATGTTGTTCATGGTGTAAATTCACACAATCTATAAAATTTTCTGGGTCCAATTTCAATTAGAGGGCCATATACATAATAAATACAGTAATAAACTTAAATCTATTTTTATAAAAATCAATGTTTGTATGTATGTATGTCCTTTATAGTTTTAAACTTTTTGAACCTACATTAACATTTTAAACTATACCACGTTACTCTACTCACTCCCTGGAAGGTTTCTGAATATAAAAATAATTTAAAATCGAAGCATCCTAACAACTTTTTTGGTCAATTTTATGCTTAAAAACCCATATTTCATACCTAACTTCGTGGCGAACCCACATTGTTGTAAATATAATAAGAGAAGATGTAACATTAATTGTTGTAGGCATATTCTCCATTGTTGCAGTTTAAAATCCATTGTTGTAGCATAACATAAAAGTGGCTCCTTTATTTCACTATTTCCAGATTTGGACTGGCGAAGCCCTTCTGCAACACACCCTTATGTTATATCAAAAACATAAGATTTTTTAGCTACTTTTTGAACGGTCCCTAAGACAGGGGGTCCACGGGGTGCGAAAAATGTCACGAGGGGGTCCACGGGCCAAAAAAGTTTGGGAACCCCTGTTCTTAAGAAAGGTCTACTACAACACATTAAAATCTTATATATTTATCTCAATATTTGGGGGAAAATTTCAAGTATAACTAAAATTATTTGAAGTATATTACAAACGCAATATGTATATATTTCCCTTAAAATTTCAAATTTCTGGAATAAAATTTTATAAGCTTTCTAAATATGTTAAGCATTAAAATGTAACTTTAAAAGTAAACAAACTGAGAACTCAAATCTGGGAAATATTCCTTAGTCATTCGCGTTAAGGACCAATAAGCTCCATTCTGTTTTAAAAAATTCTCAATTACGTCATAATCACCAGAGGAACCCGTTATTCTGGAAAAACTTTGCCATAATGGTCCTTTACTCATAAGAAAAATCAAAAAAAAATTTTTAAGTAATATTTATCGATTTATTAAGCAAAAAGGGGACTTGTGTTTTTAAACGATCCTATATATTTTTTAATAAGTCTAATAACTTACTAAATTATAAAGATATACTCATGAAAATTGGATATGACGTGCATCTCGATGTATATTTTAAGAATCTATCACCTTTTAAACCATTATAAAAAAATAAATCGATTTATTTAAGAATTAAGCCTACACACGTGCCGACTTAGACGCTGAATACCTCCGAATCAATTAGAAACACAGCTTAGTGGTTTATATTTTCTGAAAGCATTTTAAAAAAGGGATTTCAAACTGTAAGTTTCACTAAGAGGTGGTGTAAAAATTTTGCAATCTAGAAAATTTACTTAAAAATCAGTTTTTACGGATCTCTTCCGAAATAATTGTTAGAGAACTTAGTAATAACCATATTCTTATCTTAAAGAACTTTTTGAGATCTTTAAGAATCATGTAGACAGACTTTGTACCTTTTTGGGAAAAGGTGCTAGGGTCGTTAAAAATTGAAAAATTGAACCAGAACATGGACGCAAAAGCTCCGAATTTGGATACCACCTCTTAGAGTCATATATCTTTTAAAATAGAATTTGAAGCAGGTAAACATACTAAAATTTCAAACCCCAAGCTCTTCCCGGATAACGTTAGAATCTGCATAGCAATCAGAATTTCTAGAAAAAGCTTTCCAAATTACTTTACGATATAATAATAAAATTCAGGCTTATCATGGAGAGGAAAGCGAATTAGGGTGGGAGTTTTTACAAAAATAAATTTCAATTACAGGGAAGTAAAGCTTATTTCAACCCTGGAACATTTATATTTCAATTACGATTAGATGAATTTCACTTAAAGATTTCCTCACTTTGAAATGCAACGCAAAAATATTGGCTCACATTTTTAGTACTATTTTCCTATGTTCATAACGAAACTGAAGATATGTTGACAAAAGAATAGTTAATATAAAGTAAAAAAAACTTTCTTAGAAATTAGGCAATTCACAATTTTTTGGAAATTTAAGAAGTGTTTTTAAATTTACAAGTAAAAGTGTTAGAAGGGGATGGTGGTTTCTTCTCTTAAGAGGTTAGAAAAAATACAGAACTGAGTTCTAAATAAAAGATAGATAGATAATTGTGGCTTGTACTGAACATTTTTGAAATAATATACTGTAGATGAAATATTGATTACATCTCGCAGCATCTACTGATTTGATAGCTCCTTTAATTTTGATCTATTTCATACTTTTTAAGAAAATCTACCAAGTTATTCTGAAACGATAAAGTTCTACGTGGTGATAAAATTTAAATCGTATTAACTATTGCCCCCAACAGTAATTTCTACTGATGTTATTTTAATGCCTCATTAACCAATTATTTATTATACAAATGTGTAACTGTGTGTGTGTTTGATTTCTTAGTGGGACATTATTTATGTAATTTCTAAGGCTAACCCGTTTGGATGACTTCTTTTAGAGTTATTTTGTAGGTTTGAGCGATGTTTTTATTGTTTCACTTAATTATTTTTTGAAAAAAAAAGCAGTTATTTTTATTTTCCTTTAAAATCAAATGCAGTATTTGTATTTAGCCAGTTATCCGCATCGACAAAAAAACTGTTTAGTAGGATTCCATTTCGGGATTCTTGGGAATCGATTCTTCCTTCACAAATCACAAGGTTTGATCTCTTGAAACTGTATGATCATTGAAAATTCCTTCCCCGATCATCATTTTTCTAAATACCATTACACTAATTTAAAGGAACTCCATTCTTTGGCTAAAAGATTAATATTGCATGTTTTAAAACTAACTCCTCTACGGTTTAGCAAGTGGTCCAATTTCTATCAAAGTTATGATGTAAGTAGTACGGATACTGCTTTACCTCATGCAATAAATTTTTTCATTTAATTATGTTTTTTTCGTTAAACGGGCCTTGGCAAAACGTTCTTTTGTAACGCTCTCGCACTACATTAGGTCCTAGCTCTTCAACGGTGTAACTGCGACCCCCCTTTCTATACCAATTCTTGTTCGTCTTGATGTACTCTACCTACCCTACCCAGTTTGTACCACGAGTTTAGGACCACCCTGTATTAAATACATTAATTACCATTTTAGCTTTAGAAAGTTTAAAGAAATAAATCAACAAGAAAACAGTTGAGGTTTTTTTAAGATACAAAAATATCAATAAAATAAAACTCTTCAAAGTTAAATTTTTTTCGAGGTGCTTAAGGTAACATGCGCTTAACGCTTCACCATATTGGGAAAAAGCAAAACAGGAAGTATTTTAGAAGAGTCTCTTCTATTCTATAAATTAACTAAGAAAAAGATAAAAAAAATAATTTAAGCATACATGTTTCTGCATGAAAATTTTTTGGTGATCCATAATTTAACTGCAAAAAAATAATAATAGTTTAAAAACCTTTACTCAAGAAAAAATTATCTTTATACAGTAAAGCACCGTTTATACGTCTCTCATTTATACGTTTTTTACGTTTATACGTCATTTTCGGTAAGTCCCAATTCATTCAAATAATCAAAATTGTTTTCAATTATACGTCTTTTCATTTATACGCCGTTTTACCTCGGTCCCTTGAAAGTCGTATAAACGGTGCTGGTGCTTTACTGTATATGTACTTTAAAAATGCATTTATACTAGCTGTATTATTACTCAAATTATCCCTTTTAATTACGATAACTTTCCCCACTTGAACTTAAAATATAATCCCTGGGTAAGTTGAAAATCTAATTTGATTGTGAGAATTTGAGAAAGCAAAAATAAATATCAAATCAACATAATAAACTGACCCAAAAGTTTATTCTTGTTGGCCTGTGCAATGAACTCTAGAAACCCCTAACAGATGGCAGCCCGAATGAAAACTTTGAAAAATCCACGGCCACTCACTTGGAAGCGTTTCGATAGGTCAAGGCTCAACTTGATCTCAGCCAGCAGCACTTAACTGTGTCTGAGAAGGCTGTGACATTAGTCAAGAATTGTGAGTTCGCCAGATGTAGGTCGAGTTTTAATCGAGTGATCATGCTGCCATCTGTCGAAAAACGTCAAAAGTAATTATACACTGATAACACAAATTTTTACCAACATTAGATGTCCATCACTTTCGTAATAGTCCGAGAGCTGGCTACATGAGAGTTTAACCGGAAAAACATATTTCTGAAAATTTTATAATAGATTGGGCACTTCTTAATAAACAAAATTCGCTCGGTCAGCCTGCGCAAAGCGGTTGCTTTAATTAATTGGGGGGTAATCGAAATAGTCGAAAATTGCATCGAGTTTAACTGGAAGAACGTATACATGATTTTTACGTCATTCGAAAGGCTTCGACCCCCTGAGCACAAATATTCTGGTCAGCCGGCCGAAAGCGGTTGCTTTCGAGGGGTCAGCTCGGGTCAAAATGGCCAAAAATTGCATCAAATTTAACCGGAAAAACGTATACATGATTTTTACGTCATTCGAAAGCTTACGACCCCCTGAACACAAATATGCTGGTCAGCCGGCCGAAAGTGGTTGCTTTTGAGGGGTCAGCTCGGGTCAAAGTTTCAAAAACCCTATTCAAACCTATGTTAATCCTTTTTGGGGAAATTTCATTGTTGTAAACTCCACAATCACTATGCTTAAATCGAGAGTCCAAGATGACGATGTTTCGGATTTTCCCCTGAAGGGATTTTTTGGGAATTTTGGAATATCGATCAGGACACTTATCTTCTACGTTTCCACCAATTTTCAGCTTGTTATTTTGATTTTCTACCAACATTTCAACCCAACAAAGCATTTTATTCAATAAATATTAATGATAATTCAATTAAGCTTTTTATTTCGAATTTTTTGACGTTGTCGCTTAAAATTCACATTATTAAGCAATTCGGGAAAAAAACGAACTCAATCGGGCTCTTGGTTCAGTCGCTATGCTTGAAAACGCAATCCAAGATGGCGGTGGTTTTTCCAAAATGGCGGATTTTCCCGTACACATGATTTTTTGGGATTTCAGGGTATCAATAAGGACACTATCCTCTACATTTCCACCAATTTTCAGCCTGTTATATTGAATATCCGGGTCAATATGGTCTAAGCCAGGGGTCGGCAAGTAATTTTACTTGGGGCCCAAATAATTTAGAAAATTTTCATCGAGGTCCGGAGAAAAAATAGGTTACTATTACTACTTTAAATTATTTTCTTCAAATACACATATATTTTTACAAAGATGTAATTTGAGTACGCATTTATTTTATTATGTTGTTATATTTAATATTATTAGAAGTTTTTACACGAAAAATGGGGGTCTGGGGGTTTCCCCCAGGAAATTTGACCCTTAAAAGCGGGTTGAACTAATTTTTGTAGTGTAAAAATACATACTTATGATTTTCAAAACGATTTGGCGGTCCGGGAAATAACCTCACGCGGTCCGGATGCGGACCGCGGTCCGCCAGTTGCCGACACCTGGTCTAAGCTGATTGTTTAAATATGGCGCGGTGAAAAGTATCATCTTTTTGCATTAAGCGCACAATATCTCTATAACTATTCAATCAAATTGTCCAAAACTGTTACCAGTAGCTTCCTTACATATTTATCTTCAAATTAATGTGCGGGTTTTAAATTTTGATTATCTCATTCCAATTTGTGAGCAATTAAAATCAGGTTTTTTTTCTCAAAATTTGAAAATTCATCTTTGTAAATTTTTATAGTTGTTAAAAAATTTAAATAAGTTTTTCGCTCTTCGTTAATTTAAAGATAAGTGTCTTTTGAATGTTCAGAAAAAGAAACAGCGAAAAAATATCGTTTACTTTTCTTAAAAAGCTGCGCGCAGTAAAAAAAATGGCCTAAAAACTACCAAGTACTTATAGCGATTTTTCAAACACAAATTATTTTTAAAAAATGTTTTGTTGGATATGTTTTGAATGAGAAGGTGTTTTCGAAATAATTTCTCCAAAAATCTCATTGAAAGAAACATTTGCTAAAGAATTACATCATCTTAAAAATTCTTGTAGACTATCTCCATTTCAGACATCCCAATGGGAAAACCTATACTAACCATTTGAAAACTAAGATATTTTTAGAAAGTTGGTCGCTGCAAGTATTTCTTTTATAAAAAACAATGAACAGGATTACATAGGTTTGAATAGGGTTTTGCAACTTTGACTCGAGCTGACCCCTCGAAAGCAACCGCTTTCGGCCGGCTGACCAGCATATTTGTGTTCAGGGGGTCGTAAGCTTTCGAATGACGTAAAAATCATGTATACGTTTTTCCGGTTAAACTCGATGCAATTTTCGGCTATTTCGATTACCCCCCAATGAATAAAAGCAACCGCTTTGCGCAGGCTGACCGAGCGAATTTTGTTCATTAAGAAGTGCCCAATCTACACTAGCGGAAATAAAAATCCCAACACCAAGAAGGAAGAGAGATATTAAAGTCAAATTTATTTCTATGATTGCGCATAGTATCAATGTGAATTGATTAAAAAATCAGCCTTCCTGGATGTTAGGGGACTTAGAAAACCAGGAAGGAGTGTTGTCTCCATAGGTGTCCATTACCGCTGTCACACGTCATGGTATTGAGTGACAGGGGCTCTAAATGACTTTTGAGGGATTGGAGGACCATGTTGCCTCCTCCGGTAGTCCAAATTCATATGGTGCACCAGCGGACGTTGCATACCGGGCTAGGTGATTTCTCCTTATTAACCGGACTTGTTTTGTGGGTGTTGGTTCTAGAGAACGGGTAAGACAGGGTAAAAATGCAACCTAGGGGGTTAAGAAGAAAGCTTGGACATTGCATACAACATGTGGTTGTGCATGTTTCTCTCGAAACTTGTCCCCAGGACAGGTCTGAAGGTAAAGGCGGACAACCGGCTAAAAAACCTCAATGACGCAGCTCTGGTTGGAAGAAGTACTAGTGAATCATACTCAGGAGTTGCAGAAAGGGAATCCAATGCATCCCCACTCCGTTACCCTATATCACCACTCTGTGGAACGATTAGAAATCATCAGCTGAGTGCGCTCTCTCCATTATGTCTTCAAACTCATACCCAACCGTCGTGGTGCTCCAAACCGAAGCAGGATTCTCTCATAAACACAATGTCATGAAATTGGGATTTTCATTTCCTTACTTCGTGCACTATTGGAAACAGAAAGGCCCATTTTCAGCTCCTTGTTTGTAGACAAAGATGTAAGAAGCTATGCAGACCAAACGGACAATCCGCAGTACTGCAATCGACATCCATCCCACTGCCACTTGTCCTCAGTATGATCTACCGGTACTTTGGCCAACCAGAGCTGCTTCATTGAGGTTTTTTAGCCGGTTGTCCGTTCTTACCTTCAGACCTGTCCTGGGGACAAATTTCAAGAGAAAAATGCACAATTACATGCTTTATGCAATGTCCAAGCTTTCTTCTTAACCCCCTATGTTGCATTTTTACCCTGGCCTATCCGTTCGTAAGAACCAACGCTCACAAAACATGTCCGGAGAAAGAGGAGAAATCACCTAGCCCGGTATGCAACGTCCGCTGGTGCACCATATGAATTTGGACTACCCGAGGTGGCAACATGGTCCTCCAATCCTTCAAAAGTCATTTAGAGCCCATGTCACTCATACCATGACGTGTGACGCCGGTAATGGACACCTATGGAGACAACACTCCTCCCTGGTTTTCTCGGCCCCCTAATATCCAGGAAGGCTGATTTTTTAAGCAATTCATATTGATACTATGTGCAATCACAGAAATAAATTTGACTTTGATATCTCCTTTCCTTCTTGGTGTTGGGATTTTTATTTCCGCTAGTGTATTATAAAATTTTCAGAAATATGTTTTTCCGGTTAAACTCTCATGTAGCCAGCTCTCGGACTATAATATATTAATGTCTGAGGATTTATTTGGGTAATTAATAGCTGTTTTAGATTTTTTGGAACTATTTAACAGATCACAAAAAGTGTAAAAGCAATCGGAATCGGTTCGAATCTCAGAAACATAGGCAAAACACGCGTGCCTGAAAACAACTACACACTACTGTTTGAAAACACATTTAAAAGAATATGATAGTATGGGGAAGAAACCTAAAAAGGGACTCACAAAATGAGAGTTAATTACCTCTAATTTACGTTGTTCTAGTAGCTCACTTTACTCCCAAGACCGAGCACAGATAATCTACAAAATCAACCTGGGACTGACCGCTGTTTGCGAGCGAGGCTACTAGGCCGTCTATCCGAAGGCATCTTCCAACCTAGAGGACCGTTCCATTTTATTTGCGGGTGAGGAAGGATAGAATAAGGAGAATATTTCGAAGGATAGAATATTTCGGGAGCACGTGTTTGTGCGTTCATTGAAAAATGCATCTAGAGTTGCTTGATTTAAATCACTTTGATTTAAATCGTGATTTTAATAATGCAGGGGTCTCAGTCATCAAGAAAGTTTTGTAGCAAGGAAATCTAAGTTTTGTAGCAGGTAAAAATTAGTTTTGTAGCAGGTAAAAATTAAGTTTCGTAGCAGAAATCATAATTTATATCAAAATCAACCTTATTCTTAACCAAATTTAAGAAGATTTAATAACTTCAGTAGTATGACGAGAAAAAGATCTATCTACCTTTTCATGATTACAAAACTAAATTTGTAGATGATTTTCATTCAAAATTCTAAGGTCACACAACATTCAGCTCCATATCATTTCAATAAAAACATTACATTACCTCTACAAAATATGAAATCAATAAATAAATGAAGCAAGCTATTTTACAGGGTTCATACAAATTTTCAGAAATCAAAATCAAGGAGTTTTCAAGGAGTGTATTTAAAAAATTCAAGGAGTACTTTTCTATATAACTTCAGAAAGACAAATTTATTACACGGCTTTAAGCACACACTATGCCAATTACATTCCCAAATCAGGCTTTAAAACCACTTTAAAATTCAAAATGTAACTAAAATCAAATAGAAATTAGTTAATAGAATAATTATTTAAGTAATAATTAAATTGAAAAACAATATTGTGAAAAAACGTTTAGTTAAGTTGAGAAAAAAGTAAGAAATTGGTATTTTTGAAGGTTTTTTTTAGAATCTGAAATCATATCAGAACCTTAAACACAGATTAAAAAAACACTGTATTATCTTATTAAGTTGATATAAAGCGAACTTTCAGTAAAAATTTATAACTTAGAAAAGCCTCTTATATCTGAAAATACTGACTAAAATAGAGAAAAAAATAATCTTATTCGACTTAGCAGGCTGCTGTAGGAAAAGCAGTCACGGGAAAAACGGAACCGTCGCGAAAAATCGTTATTTTCCCGATTTCCGGAACATCGGACCTGTGCGTTCCTAATTACGGTAAAGTTGTTTTTTCTACATCGCAATGAGGACACAAGAAGAAGCCAACTTGAATCGGCACCCGCGGCCGTCCACGGAAGTCGCGCGATGAGCGGAACAACTCCCGCAAAAAACCCGAAACTTTCGCGAAAAATCGCGATTTTTCAGACTTTTTAACGGACTAAACGCTGCGGATTTAAACCTATTTTATAGGGGAGATAAACTTAAAAAAGAAATGTTCATGATGAAAATCAAGGAGATGCTTCGAAATAGCGCATCACATAGAAATTTCGGAAATGTCACTTGAAATCTAATTTTGGCACAGTTTTGGCGCAAATAACACAAATTGTAGCAGTTTGTAGCAGATTTTTTGATTTGGCGCACTTTGGCGCAGGTCTGAGACCCCTGTAATGAATAAAATCATTAATTTAAATTAAAATTCTTAAACTAATAAAATTCATGGAAACTAATTAGTTAGTTGTTTGCTGTATGTAAAATTGGTTGGATTATTTATAATTTTAAAAAACTGCTTGTTTTTTATCTATTGTTCTTATATAACTTAGAAAAATAGCATTAACTTGTTTTAAATTTATTTCCAAAAAGTATAGAACAGTTAATTCATTGTAAGATCAGAGTTGCCCTAAAAGATATTATATTGTTAAAATAATATTATATTGCAATATAATAAAGAGTTATTATATTGTTATACAAAATCTAAATAATTTTAATTTTTAAGTTTTATAACAATTTTTGATTTGATATTTTATTTCATTTTAAAATGAAAAGTTTATATTACTTCTATTTACAATTTTTTTAATTTAACAAGAAAATTTACCATAAAAAATAGTGCATCTGCCAGGGCACGCGCACTGAAAGAGACGCTCATCTGATCAACCCACAATACTACGTATCTACCTTCCCCACCCGCGAATAAAATGGAACGGTCCTCTAGGTTGGAAGGTGCCTTCGGATAGACGGCCTAGTAGCGAAACTAGTAGTGATGGGCGATTATTTGAGGAGTTAACTCAGTGAACTAACTCCTTAAACTGAGTGAAGGATCAAGGAGTGGGGAAAAAAGAGTGGTAGCTCAGTTGTACTTTTTAAAATATTACCTTTTTAAGATTTAATTTGTGGTATTACCTTGAAATCCTTGTGATATTACCTCCAAGAAACACTAGATGGCAGCACGCCGCCGGCTGCCGGTGATTATCATCTATGAGATGAGCGAGCGAGGAGTGCGCCTACGTAATCCGTTGCCATAACAACTAGTGATGGGCAGGTATCGATACCAAATACTTAAGTACTCGATACCTATAGGTATCGAGTGTATTCGATACCCACAAAAGTATCGATACTTTATTGACATATTTCGTTTTAAATTTTTCAATGAAGTAATCTTTATAATACCTACTGTAGATCAAACGCAGCCTGTTTCCGTTTTCATTTTGCCACGCTCAAACCCAAGTCGTTATCATCCGCGAGAGAAATTTGACGCGGCTAGGTTTTTCCCCCGCCAAATCCTTCGCCTCTTTCCACCTCCAGGCCCGTAGCTACGGGGCTTTTTGATGGATCGCTTTCAGTTTTTTGAATATTAGTCTGATTATGAATAGGCCCTAAAAAAATTGTCCCTTCAGGTTCATTTCCCGACATTGTAAAAAAGTACTCGATACCTAAAAGTACTCGATACCTATAAGTATTCGATACCAAAGTATTCGATACCTATAAGTATTCGATACCAAAGTATTCGATACCTAAAATTATCGATTTTGCCCATCACTAATAACAACCCACTTTGATCAGAAGAACCGAAGGAATTAAGTCTTCCTTTTAGGAGTTGAAAGGAGTTGACAGAGTTAAAAGAGCTGCTTGCTCCTAGTCTCCACTCTTTGGGAGTTATTTGCTGTGTGCTCTCAACTCCTTTGATCCCAGGAGAGCTGGGATTGGGAGCAGATGGCCTCAGATCGGTCTTCCCACTCCGACAATCCCACTCCCAGGGATCAGATAGTTCATAAGAGTTAATTCCTCACTCCCAGCGGTTTCTTAAGATCGATTTTTGGAGGCCATGATTGTTTAGGGGTCATCCATAAATTACGTGAGGTTAAAAAAGGGGGGGGGGGAGGGGGTTGGAAAAATCTCACCAAGGGGGGAGGGGGGTCGATTAAAATCTCAAGTCAATTTTTTAAGTTAGAAATTATACGATTTTCTTTATATGAAGCGCAAAATGTAAACGAAATTATTTTTAAAGGTTGTAGGTAAATCTCACGTGGGGGGAGGGGGGGGGTCCAGCAAAATCTCACTAAATCTCACCAAGGGGGGAGGGGGGCCCAGATTTTGGAAAAAACACCTCACGTAATTTATGGATGACCCCTTATTATATACCTCTTCTACACGGCACTGTGAGCGTGATTATACATTGTCTTAATCACAATGTTTAGGTTGACAAAATTTGCTGCACACAATTAAAAAAATATTTATGGTTTTATATTCTCACGATTATCAAGTTCTAATAATCCTTTAATATTTAGATATTCCGTTAACAATTTCGACGATTAAAAAAGATTGCGAAAAAATGAATTTCGTTAAACGAGCTGCCATTATTGAAAGGCATACATTTACTACTTCTGACAGCTATTGTTAATTAAAATACTAGTTGTTAATAAAAAATATTTGATCTTAAACGAAAGGATTGCTGTATAAATTAATATTTTAATGGTTTAGCAGTGTTTTATTTGATTAATGAGGCGATTGATTTGGATTTAAAAATTAAATTTTCAACTGATTTTTGAGAATTGAAACACGAGCTATGCTTGTCTACCTCCAGCTATGATGGTGTCTTCAAAGGGCGGGAAGGAAGGGTTTGTAGTTCATTTCCAAAACCTTCTGCTCTTAGTGTGTTTTTTGTCTCAAACTCGCCATTTTTTAGATGAATGAGTGATTAAAACTAAATTACTTATTAGAAAAATTGTACTGGTTTTTCATTCTGGTGACCAGTACTTTCCAGTAAATTTAGAATAGTTAAAGTTTGCAGTAGAATGTTCGCGGATGAAATTGGATTGGATGCCTGAATTCGAATTGTAAGATACAGGGCCGGACTGGGAAGAAATTTCGGTCCAGGCATTTTAAGTCTGAATCGGCCCACTGCATAATTTTTATGGAAAGTATAACTTCATAGAATTGAAAATTTCGGAGGAGGGATCGTGGGTACCTCCCCAAGAAATTCTTTTGAAGATTGGCCCCTAGGAAATAGTCTTAAAATCCACCTCGAAGTCCCTAGTTGGATACGTAATAAACTCAATAAAGACTTAATTCTTTGTTGGTAAATTCAGTGGGTAGAAAGAATTTCCATCTTGCAAACTTAATATTATAAGAAATTGTGAATAGAAATGGGGGTCTGGGGGTCCTCCCCCAGAAAAATTTTGGAAATTTTCCTCTTAAAAGTACTGTTTTAACTCATTTGGGACCCTTTTGGGTGACATCCAAAAAGGTTCGCTCCTTTTATGCGGTAGAATTTTTAACGATGAAACCAGGAAAATTCGTTTATAAAAATATTTTAAATAATATAATATGTTTTTGAATTAAGTAATTTATACCATCATTAATGAATTTAATTGATGGTAAATTAATGGGTTTGGTGGCCGCACAAAACGAATTCGTGGGCTGCTAGTTGGAAATTCCTGCGGAGTGTGGATTCATTTTTACAGGATCTTTTTCATTTATACCATTGTAAAATATTTTGGTTGTAGGCGGCCCACAAACGGCCCTCGATGAGTAGCGGCCCACCGGGCATTTGCCCAAATGCCCGCATTGCCAGTCCGAGCCTGGTAAGATAGGTGGTTATTTTTGAAGTGAGTATTTTTTCTTTTGAAATATACCTAGTATTGCTGATTAATATATTAAACTTGATGTGTTAGTGTCTGAATATTTGGTTCTACGGTCGTTTCCCCTACTGGGGAATTTCCTTTCCCTCTTTATTCTGTTTTGTAGGTAGGTTTTTGTTAGTAAATTGTTAAAAAAATTTCCAGTAGGCGAAATATTAAAGGTTTATTTCCGTTTTCGTTTACAGTTCAATATAAAAGCTTTTATTTTTTGAATGACTTTTCCGGCATACTTTTTAGTTGATACATGTGCGTAGTTAAGATTAAGAAGTTATATAATACTAGCGCTGACGCGCTAGACACGGGCTTCGCCAGTCCATACGTAAAAAGGAGCATTTTTATGTTCATACTACAACAATCGATGTTATACCTTCAACAATTAATATTATATTATCTTTAATTACAACAATTGGTGGTTTTGCCATGATGTCATGGTTTAGGAATGAAATACGGGTTTTTTTAGCCGAAAATAGACCAAAAAAGTTATTGGGATGCTTCAATTTCAAATTATTATTCTTCAGGAAACTTTCTGGGAGCGAGTAGCTTTCTGGTATGGTTTAAAGTGAATGTAGGTTCGAAAAGTTTAAAACTAAAACGGACTTACATTCAGATGAGCATTCATTTATGTATATAGATTTTGGGAGTTACTGAGTTACATTAAAGAGTTAACTCCTTAAGGTGAGTGAGTTACTCAGATCTGATCTTGCAAAAGAGTTGAATCGCCCATCACTAGAAACTAGGGATCTAAAAATCCTTTGATTTTCGATTCGATTCCCGAGGTTCGATTCTAACCTGGAATCGATTCCTTAGGGCCAGTATCGAAAATCGAAAAAGTAGAATCGAACTTAAATATTTCAATCACAAATCAATTAGTAATTATTATTTATTTAATAAATAACCAGCAAAATATTAATTTATTATCATACTAATTAATTAGTGAAGAAAATTAATAATTATCTGTATTAATCGAACTCCTAAGATCGATTCATAAGAAGATTCGATTCCTGCTGCAAAATATTATTTAATCATCAAAATACTAATTAGAGAACAAAATTTTTAATAATTATCTATATTAATTAGAAAAATAAGTACGATTCCTGCTGGATCAACTGTGATTGCATTTGTTTATTAAGATGTGGTGGCTGAATAGAGCCTCTACTCTAGGCAGAAGTTTTTAGTTTTAATCTAAGCAAAAAGTTTTAACAGCTTAATGCATAAATATAGCAAATAATTTTCTTGTTTTTCTTTGAATTATCAGTCCAGTCCCTGTTGCATTGGAACTGCAAGGGTATGACCCCCTCCATACCATCTATGCTGATTATGCCCTTGTTGGTGGTTTTAATAGCAAGGGTATGATGGGTGTCATGCAAAAGATGGGATGATAACACTGGTAAACAAGGTTTTTGTCACGATACTTTTATAGTGTTTCTAAGGTAGGTAGCTTTTTTACACTGATTTCAAATCTGCAATCAGAATTTTTCTATCACCCTTAGATTCAGTGGCGTAGCCAGAAAAAAAATTTCAGAGGGGGATGTTGATATTTCGGGAGGGGATATGGGGTATTTTTAGTGTTTTTCTATGGTCAAAAAGAAAATTTCCGGAGTTTCGGGGGATATATCCCCGAATCCCCCCTCTGGCTACGCCCCTGTACAATTCACATATTTAAATATTGCTTCTTAGTGCTTTGTACTCTGTTGTCATGGATAACTAATAAATACAAAATAAAATTTAATTTATTTATTTGATAATTATGGATGGTTATTATTGATATATCTACAATAACAAACCCTATTTCATACTGGCTTTAAGAAGGTAATTTCGGTGCAATTTGCCTCTCTAAAGATGACAGTACTACGCCCATCATACTGTGGCTATCTCGAGTGTCAAAATATTGAATGAAAAAACTTTTGGATTCTAAGACCTTCTTTCAATCAAGACCATACGAGACCTAAAAATATGCCTTATCAGGCTTTATTCAACCCACCAGGAGTGATCCAGGAGCAAGAATCTGACTTAAGAGAAGATTGATCCAGCATATCTCACTTCCTAAAAATTTTGTTCAAAGCTGTAACACACTCTATAATTCAACCAATAAGTTCTGGTATAATCAATTACACAAAATTTTTTATTAAAGTTGTTATATTTAAGTTTGTATAGACGTTTATACCATGTATAGAGTGCAAACGTGTATAGAGTTCTTTTATCAGTGGAATGTCTCTGTTCCCCTTTAAATTTTTGTTAGGGTAAATTTAAACACGTTGAATATTTACCACCATTATGGATCTTATGCTAGGATTTTGGTCCATGATAATAATTTTTGTTAGATATGCTGTTGAGTCAGAACCATTTGATTCTGAATTTTTACATAAAAGGGGGGTACAGGGACAATGAGGGTCTAGAATTCTTGCTGGTTAGTTATGGGCACTTTTTTGGAATGGAACATTTTTGATAATACACAGAAGAAAATTTCTACACTTTAATACTTTTTTTCAATACTGTTACACTTACAAGTATTAAGTAAGTCGAATACTGTTAAGTCTATATGTAAAATGCAACATTTAGTTCAAAATTAAAATACGTGTCACAAAAAATACTGAGGGTGATGGAGAAAAACCACTTGCATATTTGAATTCAGCTTAAAAAGTTCTATTAGGAACACCCCTTTTTAATCTTGGGCCAGAAAAAAAGCTTGCTTTCTCTCTTGTCATGTACTGAAATTTATGGCTGCCTCAATTCAGGAGCAATCCACAGGAGGGCAGATTCAAGAACCAAGAATCATGGAAGGGGAGCAAGGGCATACATAAGGGGGGGCAAAGGAGCCCTGCCCCCCTTGACATTCGAACTAGGTATATAAAAGCAAGTTAAATTCCTGCTTTATAGGGTCAAATTTCTGAAAATTCTATGGGGGAGGACCCCCAGACCCCCTTTTGTATTTCAAACTTAATTATGCACAACTTCCTACATTAAGTTTTCATAATGCAAATCTTACCTGAAAATGTATATATCCCAAATTCAGGCCAGAGGTACCAAAATTAGTTAAAAACCTGTTTTTAGAGTCAATTTTTCAAAAAACTTTTAGGGGAGAAGACCTGTTCGGATATCAGCCACATTAAGCCTGGGCCTACCCTGAAAATCGGGCTTTGACTTAGGCAGATCAGTCAACTCCCCGGCTTTTGGCTGGAGTTTGACTTTTATTTTGAATTGCCAGTCTCAATGAGGTATTTGCACGTTTTGAGAATAAATTTTATTAAAATAGTAGACAAAAAACCACGAAGAATGACGTTTACATTAAGTATTTTCGTAGCCTAGTTTCTGAGATATAAAATTTTGAAATTTCGTTTTTTGTTTGGGCGCGAAAACACTTTCAAATCACAAATCGTGCGCTGTGACGTCACATCCAATAGAAGCCCATTTTCTGATCATGTGAAAACAGTTAACACAATGGTTTTCGTGCGCTGTGACGTCACATCCAATAAAAGCCTGTTTTCCGATAACGTGACTTTTCTGGCATTTTGGCAAAATTAAAATGGAGTTTTAAATTATTTCAAACACATTTTTGAACTTAAATATCAGAAATTTGGGAGTTTTAAACCATTGTGCATCGAAAAAGTATAAAATCAAGCAAATCCCTCACTCATGCAAATACCTCATTTTTACTGGGAGTATCCTGCAACCGATCAAAACAACAAAAAAATTAAGTCTGAGATTTGAATTAAGGGCAGAAAACTCAGTCCAAAAGCAGGAGAGTTTGGAAAGTCTGCTTAGGGTACCAAACGAGTTAAACCCCTGTTTTTTATGGGTCAAATTTCCAAAAATTCTCAAGGGGAGGACCCCCAGATCCCCTTTTTGTACTTGGAACTGATATTCAAAATATACTTTTTTCATTTAGTTTTACATTTTTATACTAATTTCATCAAAATGCGAATCTTACCAAAAAATGCATTAAAAAATACATAAAACCTATGAAATAAGGGCTTAGGAATGACTTTAGTTCCTCTCCCTCTTGTAAAAATCTAGCTTTTGGCATTTAGTTTTACATTTTTATACTAATTTCATCAAAATGCAAATCTTACCAAAAAATGCATTAAAAAATACATAAAACCTATGAAATAAGGGCTTAGGAATGACTTTAGTTCCTCTCCCTCTTGTAGAAATCTAGCTTTTGGCCTGATAATGACTTAATTTTTAGAGGATATTTGGGCTCCTTCGGAAATAAATTTCTATTTACGCCAGCAGAGCTCATCTTTAGGATCTCTCTTTTCTGAGGGAGGACCCCCAGACCCCTTTCATCCCTGGGGCGTCATCTAAATACATATTTTCAATAATAGACTCAAATTTTCAAAATTCTCCTGGGGTAGAACCCCCAACCTTCTCAAAATATGGCTGCCCACCCTTAGGTCCAGGCTGGATCTGCCACTGGTCTGAAATATGAAACACCAGAAACTGGCAATAATCGTAAATATTAAACATATTCAAAAAATGTAGATGTCCAAAACAAACTGAAATCTTCCCATATAAATTGGAAGAATCAATAAATATGTATTATCATAAATAATTAACAATATTTGTGTAAAAATCTGCTAGGTTAATCATGGTTCAAGATTGTGTGAAGTAAACATAAAGTGAATGTATTCATTAGTTTAAAATCTGATTTGGATCAGCTTTGGTAAAATCCTGGCAACCAGTCACCATTTCATTGTGTAGTAATTCTTTGGCGAAATGACAACTCATCCCCATAAAGGACTCTTACCAAAGCTGTACCTCTGAATTTTCAACTCAAAGCTGAAATAATATTCAAAATTGTTTATATTTAACAATAGAAACTGGCCACATTATCGGCTGGTTAAGTAGATACAATATATATAAATTTGTCGGCATCATCAATCATCAATAAATGGAATAACTTGGACGGGGTACATATAACTTTGCATTTCTACACCTAAAGTTTCAACAAGGCTTTTGGCTGAATGCTTCATAAATATTAGCAGCAAAGTTATTAAGGGATTCCAATTGAAGTAAATTGTGAGCCAATGCCCCTGGTTCTGCCGGCTTGTGCTGACTGAAAACATTGTGCATAACAGGTATGAGCTTTGCCAAAGGGGAGGGGAAATCATGTGGGTTGACAAACTCATCTTTCCCATCACTGAGAATACCGTAGCATTCGGAAAAACGATCCATCAATGAAGATATCCCGCACTCAATGCAGGATTGTAGAACTGTGTTAAAGTCGTTGCACTCTAATACGTCAACAGTCTCCATGGAAATGCTGTTTAAAAATTCATCAGGTGTTTCTGTGCTCGAACTTGCAGGCATGAGATAGGAGGATATATCCTGAAACAGCGTGGAATTGTTACGGAATATGGACTCGTGAATTGATTTTAATCTAATTTCAACGTCTTTCAGCTTCAAGGAACAGTGAAGGGGAACCGACTTGAAGTTCTCTTCCACTGCTTTCCTAACACGCGTCAACAATTTGTTGATCCCGTTAAGCATAAAGTCCTCGATTCTGGACATGTATTTCTGCTGCTGTTCGGTGGCAACACCGTTGGAGCAGCGAGACGTGAACGCGTAGCCGCTCAGAATGCTCATCTGCACTCTCAGGAGAATACACAGGAAGCACTGGGAATACATCTCCCCCAGGGCCTGCGTGAAGACCATTATCTTGAGTTCCTCCCACAGCTGGATCTTGTTGGGAGGGTTGGAGGACACCTGCTTGACCACTTGGTTGACGTCGATGACTTTGGTGATCATCTGCCGGATCTTCGGAACGAAGGACACGAACACAGAGTCGCACGTCTGCACGGTGCCTTCGAAGTGGTTTGAGCGCTTCAACTGATCGCAAATGTCGGCCGTGCGCTGTGTCTCCCATTCGATAAACTTCTTTTTCAAAAAGGTGTTCAGGACAGCAATGCCTCCCACAACGCCGCCAAGGAACAGCAGCTTTTTCTTGTGACGACGGAGAAATCCCAGCATGTTTACTAATATTCAAAACTGTTTAAGAAGCGTTGTTCGAAAGCAACGGGCCACAAAGGAAGTCACTATGCAGATTTACTCACGTACTATGCACCAGTCGACACTGGATCTTTCAGATTTATTTGGTTTTCCGTTATCGAAAGCAATAATCATTCCTTCCGAACCCAGCCTGAGAAATGAGAAGGCAGAAGGAAGGAAAACCAAAAACAAAACAAAATAAAAGTTTCAGTTACGGATACGGGTAAGTTAAGAATAAAGATGGGGGGAAAAGATTTTGTTTTATATTTTTCATAAAACTATTCATTAAATAATGAAGCACTCAAAAATAAAATCTTGGTTCCGTAGAAGAAAAAAATTTCAAAATAATCAAATTACAAACATGAATTAATTTTTTTTATATTTTTCTGTATTCAAGCACAATATCCAATCAGGTCAATGAATCAGGCACCCCGCATTTTTAAGCTCCTCCTACATTCCGCCTCTGTTTATCTCTCAGTGGTTTATCTTAAAATACTTGGGGCACAGAAAGTTTTTTTTGCCTCGCCAATTTTCACGTTAAATGGGGCGATAAAAAGCATGGAGGCGTGCTGAAACAGTACCCTCTATAGCTTAGAAAGCCTGAACACGGATTGCTGACGTCAGCAAGCGAAGGCTGAAAATCGCCCCGCCTCTCCAATCAGGGATCTTACCTTCTGTAGCTGAGCCTATTAACTACAGAGGATAATGCCACTGATAGCTACTGAGCCTCTCAGCCTACCTCTGATTGGAGAGGCGGGGCGATTTTCAGCCTTCGCTTGCTGACGTCAGCAATCCGTGTTCAGGCTTTCTAAGCTATAGAGGGTACTGGCTGAAACCGCATCACACCACGGAAAGGATTTCCATCTTCTTTTAATTTTTTCCGTCTGTTAGCCCAGTTGTATTCACAGAATGAAACGACCATTCTAAATTTTGCTCATAATATTTTTAAAAAACAGGCATGGGTGGATTAAAAGATGGTCATGCGGGGATTGCCCCGATAGCTTTTAGCCCCGATTGCTGCGAGCAATCGGGGCAATTTAACCTTCCGCGCCGGCACGTTTGGTCGCTTGTTTTAGTATCGGAGGTTGTCACTCCAGTTTGTTTTATAGCTCAGTGTGTGCAGTAGCGCACGGAGGGAAGTGACGAAATATACGTCACTTTGCCACTGAGTGAATGATGTTCCTTCTTCTCATCTCTTCATGTAGTGCATCCTGGGATTGATCCAAAAGAGCTAATGCGCAGAACTGGCGGAACAGTGTCGCCAGTACTTCATTCACTCAGTGGTATATTTCGCCTCCTGTTTACTCTCTCCTCTATGATAAAAATGAAGAAAATTAGAGGAAAATATCTACGCTTAAATTGTATTGAACACGCTCACGACGAAGGATTCTAAATGATACTGTCGAACCAAAGATACTAAAAGGGTCACGTGATTTTGACAGGCGATGGAATTATTTCGGAGGGAAGTAAGGAAGAAATTGATGGGAAGTTGATTGAAAGCGGAGAAGGCATTTGCTTGCTTACTGGAAGCCGCTTTGTATTTTACTTTGTAGCTTTTTTGGAAGCTAAGATGTGGCTAAGATGAGTTCGCGTTCTTACGAACCTTGTTACATTTTCGACACTATTAATCACGAGGTCACCATATGACAGCTCCTGTCAACGACCTTTTGGGTCGGGATTATGTATTTTATGGCATTTATAACATGCGGGGTAAAATTGTGACAAGGCGATTATTATAAGGGTTTTCAAAATATTAAAACATCAACTTATAAAAGCTGGAGATAAACCAGTGGACTTAAAAAAAGGTAATACATTCCGTTCAATTTCGATCTAAGACGGAAAAAAATCATAATTAGTATCAAAAATGTAACAAGATTCGTAAACGAGCGAGCTCATTTTAGCCACAGAGAAAAATCCTAACAGAGGGTCCAACACGATATATTCAAAAGTTGTATGGGTTTGAGGGCGCCACGAGGAACTATAAATGATTGACAGAGAGATCAAACCTGTGATTGGCTGTCACGCAATCTTCTATTTCGAAGGAGAAGGAAAAAGTTTTTCTCAACCAATCAGGCTTTTCCGTCCCGCCTCTCGTGACGTTATGCGATCGCAGCGCCACCCAACCCATCCAACGTTTCGATTTCCATTAGCGCCTATGGCGACGGACTCTCTGTTCTAGTACTCTGTGATTTTAGCTTCCAAAAAAGCTGGAAAGTAAAATACAAAGCGACTTTCAGTAAGCAAGCAAATGTCTTCTCCGCTTTCAATCAACTGCCCATCAATTTCTTCCTTACTTCCCTCCGAAATAATTCCAACGCCTGTCAAAATCACGTGACCCTTTTAGTATCTTTGGTTTGACAGTAAAGGGTAAATTTGGGTGGAAGGGTCTTTTGAGTTTAGAAACTAAATGCATTTTAACATCCCTTTGAAATGCAATTACTACAAAATGATCTTTTCTAGTTTTTCCTGACTCGTGATTTTTTTATATTATCGATAAATGAGAAGTCTGGTAAATTGCATTAGATCTGTTCATTCAATCGTCCTCCGATACCAATTTCACTTTTAAACCGAGAAATCAACAAATTTTATTTACCCATCACCTTTACAAAATGGAAAATATTTTGGATTCGTACAAGAAAATAGTACACAAAGCTGTTGACCTAGGTTTACTGTCCGAAGAAAATAAGTTATTTTATTTATGTAAGTAGAATAGCAATAAATTATTTTAAAAATTCCTTTACATTTTTCAAAGTTATTATACTCATTTTGCGCATCAGTTCAAAGTAACAAATTAAACAGAACCTCTCAGAGTGTCCCACTAGTGCCCCACCTGGGGACATTTTTAATAATAACATAAAAATTTTATGCCATTTGCAAAATACAAAACTACCATCATTAACTGAAAAAGAAATAATGTGTTTAACAATCTTAAATTGGGCATGAAACATTTACATTTTAATTTCTTACTTATTTCTTCACGGATATTAAACTTAATTACTCTTTTAAGTTTTTCAAACAATTTTATTTTCTAAAATATTAATGGATACCCACGCAAATTCATTTCAACAATCAACATAATTAGGTTCAATTCTGTTAACCGCCATGCTCTTTTCTTTTAGACACCAAAAAGTAGAAATATTGATAAATAATTTCAAACTCATAGATTAAAATGTTTAGTTAGATCCATAACTGTCTAGTTTATCAGTAAAAATCTGAAAATTTTTGTCGATATATGAATATTTGGCGTTCAAAAAGGCTTGGCAATATTTAACGGGAATTCAACCGTTTTAAAATGCGTTTCAAGTCCTTCATGAGGGAGAATTCCAAACAATTTTCGGGCGAGTACCCCTTTATATTAATCTTTATGTTAAATACTCAAACTAGCATACTAAGAAATAATGTTTTTGGTGCTTCTCAAGAAAGCCGGCGCAAATCTCGCCAAGCAAATTTTTTGGCAACAGCTCATACATGGCCCTCCGAAACAGAAACAAACACCCATAGAGGAGATATAACAATGGAGTGAGCTTTCCCATTGAATCGCCTTCAAAAAAAGAGTAACCATCATCGGTATGGGCTCCTGGCGACGATTGGCGCGTTATCGCTTTATTGGCAGTTTCAAAACTAATAAGAGGTCATAAATGATTTTAAAAATTTCGTGATAGTTTTGTAGTGATTATGCAGAAACTCTAAATATTTTTATTGTAGTTTTTTTTCTAATTTACTAACCTTTAAAAGTGGAGATATATTGAATAAAATAGGTCTTGACCTTACATTGGATGTTTTATTTTATTGTGTGTAATTAAGAATCATTATATTCCATTTTAGTGTTTTACTTAGAATTCAAATGTTTATAATTTTTTAGAAAAGTATTTTACTTCTCTAAAATCGTTTTTGCATTTTCAAAAATATTAACAAAATTTTTCAATATCAGTGATAGGGGCTAAAAATTAAGCATAAACTGAATGTTCACAGCCCACAAAGATAATTTTATTAAAAATATTTTAGGGGAGGAGTTGGAATGAAGACCATTTTCTCTTTGCTCTTTTCATTCTGTCTTTTTATTTGCTCCTCGATATAGTGCTGGTTTATTTTAGATGAAACCCAAAGAGCAAAGAGAGCGAATTAGTATTTCTTGATGTCCAGACAAAAATCTCGAAAGTGATTTCTTGCATGCAATTATGATTTCATGCACTTTCTTGCCACCCTAAAGGAATTTTTCTTTAAATTTGAGAATAAATGCCAGCTTAGTCTAAAAAATGGCTACTAAATACCAAATGTAAGATGAAAGTTGCATGAATTTTCACATTTAATAATTTCTTAAGTTTGAAACATTAAATAAAGGAAATTTTTCAAATAATTCCAATTTTAGTTAACTTAAATAATTAAAAATTAATAAATGAGTTGTATAGCAAGCTTTTTTAAAGGAAAGTTTTAAAGCCAGAAAATGAAGAGATGATTGAACTGTTCCATTCATCCTTACAGCTCTTGTCTTATTCATTCTCATACCTACTTATTTCTAGAAAACTTAAAATAAGCGTAGAAAATAACCATAAATGTTAACCATAGAAATTATAAAATATACTTACAAGTAAAATTTAATATAGAGTAAAAAATTTTTTTTAAATAAAATTTAAAGAAAGAAGACAAAATATTTATTTTTGGTGTAAGAAAAAACATTTAGTAGTCCTGTTAACACAATAATGGAAGCTTAATTAATACAATAATGGTGTTAATTAATACAATTTATTAAATGGTGTAGAAATCACTATATTCTGCTTGGAATATAAAACATTTAAAGTGAAGTAAATACATAAAAAATTTAAAGGCCCCATTCTTCCCCCAATCTCCCCTACTGTATTTTCTCATGTGCTACATTCTTTTGATGCTGAAATAATAAAATATAATTGAAACACAATTTTTATTAAAATGTAACAGGAAATTTTAGTAAAAAGTCAATCAAATAAGAAGTTAACACTTTTACAATTTAAAATACACATTTCAAGTTTTCAAAAAGGTTAAGGTTCTTGAAGTACAATATCAATCGAAAATCTAAGTCGAACAAATTCTACCCCTCTGGGACATTTGAAAGTAAAATTCAAATTTTTACTGTAACTAAATTAGGTGACAAAGAAAAAAAATTCACAAGAACCTTGATTAAAAATTTAAACCATAAAAATTAATTAGAGTATCCAAATTCTGAACACTTGAATACAGTTCGTTTTTTCAAGTAAAGCTAAGAACTTTTTGTTATAATCCAAAATCATGCAAGACTAAATTAGTAAAAATCTAAGTTAGTACAAATCTGAATGGATGCAGAAGTAATTAAAATGCATGGTAATTCTACATTCTGTAATTTCCTTAAAGAAATGTTATGGTAGTAAAAATATGCAAGATTGTCAATTTGGGCATATGCAAATATTATGTTAGACTTCAATAACAAAATGTTATATCTCCAACTTCTAATTTAAATTACTAAATTATATAATCAAAACCTAAATCCTAACAAAGAATATTCATAAAAAATCCCTGAAATTATTTACAATATGTATTAGAGAGTGGGGCAGATTTTACATCTTTTTTAATACTACAATTTACGCTTACCAAAAGTGTAGCTTGTAAAAATTAAAAAGTATATTCTAGGAACTAAATCTTTAAAAAAACAACTCTCAAATTACAAAGATTTAGCAATAAAAAAAGCACAAAAATTTGTCATTTATAAACAGTATCTCCAAATCTAGTAATTATTTACATTTAGTTGGTACCTTTTGATTTAAACATAGTATGGATTGTCACTATTTGATGGTCACTGTCCTCGGAAGAATATTTTTATATAGATTACAAAATACAGTATAACTTTACTTCAAAACAATTTAGCAGATGATGAATTTATCAATTTCCATCTTTCAGAATGGTTATTTTCCTCAAAAGATAACTCAGCATTAATTGAAAAATTTTAAGATTACTTCTTCACTACTTGACAGTAATTCTTCAAATACACGCCATGAATGAAGTTAGTACATAATTTTACAAACACAGTTTGCTCTCTTCAATATTTCTTTCATGTATTCACAAAGAACAGCATTTATATGAAATAAAAAAATAATTATTAGCATGTGATCACATAAAATGTAAATAATTACAAGAAAAAATTAACAGTTATTTTATTACTGTTTAATGACACATTGAAGTGTTTATAATTCGTAATTAGTATTCCCATTTAATTTTTTATTTCATTATAAATTTCTTAATTTAATTAAAATCCAATTCAATTTAAAACAAAAAAACCTTCTTGCTCAAAAAAATTATTATGTAGTTAAATGGAAAACGAGAGAATAAGAATTCTTAAAATATGGTATTTCCTAATGCAAGAAAAAATGCGTAATTAAGCTGAATAAGAACAAGCAAAATACTTAAAAAAGACATATTCAATCAAAAATTACAAGTTATTCGTAATTTATAATCTGGGCATAATATAATGTTATAGGAATTTAAAGCACGAACAATATCGTATTTCTTACAACTGAAATAAATTTGAAAAAGCCTAATTGAGAAATGAGAAGCAAAGTAAACAAAGCTTACAAACATATAAAAAGTGTAGTAATATAACTTTCACTGAATTTAAAAAAATATTGAATATTTACCTTCTTAATTCCAATCTTGAATTGACTTTGCAAGTCTATTCAGAATTCTTGATCTGAAACTGATTTCAACTAAAAATAAAAACAAAAGCTCGCCGTCGATTTGGGTAACATGGAAAAAAATGGCGACGGCGGCAAATTTCGAGCTCAAGTGGATTGGCGAGCGGTTGGGCGGCGGCGGTGTGACGTATTGGCGGCGGATGTGACGTTTTGGCGGCGGACGTGACGTTTTCCCATTGCCTTAATGTTAAACGATGTTTGCCACTGTTAAGGTTTGCCATTGCTCACTCCACTGTTATATCTCCTCTATGCAAACACCAAAGAAAGCTTTATTTCTGCTTAAAAAGAGATCTGCTTACCCCATTGTTACAAAAAAACATAATGTAAATAACAAGTTATTAAAAGAAAAACTATATTTGTCTGTTTAAAATCATATAAATAAATCTTAAAATATATTTCAACGAAATTTAAAATTTTAAAACTGGTAAGTACAGTTTAAAATATTTTTATTTGGAGTGTTTACTTTTGAAATAAAAAGTTTCATGGAATGACATTGCTGTTATTTTTACAAACAAAGGGTTACAAGCGGTGATATTCCGTTTGGCGCTGGTTGCATCATTTTTGGCGACTTTATCGCTTGCGCCGGGATTCTGGAGTAGTACCATGTTTTTTCTGCATTTATTTCCACAATAAGTCTATAAATAAAATTTTCACTTTTATAAATCTTTTTTTGGCAGAGATTGGAAAAAGTGGAAGTGGGACAACCTAGTTTTTATAAGAACAAAGGCTTTCACGACCGGATGGGTTAGAGTAAAAGTTTTCTTCCGGGCAATTAGGCCGTGGTCGAAAAGTGGATGTTAAAAGTCCAAACGTTTCGTCTGCAACTTCGGCAGACATTTTCAATGGAGATAAAAGGCTAAAAAGTTTAGAAAGTCAAAATTAAAATCAGAATTCCTGCTGCCTCCGTGGTCGAAGGTTATATACACTAGGAACATCAACAGTTGGCTGCGATGCCACACCAGACTCTACAACGATAACTGCAGTAGGCGAGTTCAACCTAACATCAATAGAAGACTTCGGAAACGAACCATCATCCACAGCTGGCACAGGTGCAGAGATTGACTCCCGATCAGGACTCTCAGGACTGTGACCAAAGGCCGCCAATACAGGAAACCACGTTCTATTCATCCGGAGACTCTCCTCCTTTCTGTTGATGTTTTTAGGGTGCTTAAAGATCTCAATAGCTTCCCTCTGGAGGCGCGTATAATAATGTGTTGTGGTAGATAAGACCTTTGTTTCGTCGAAGTTTATCGTGTGGCCCGGTGCAGATAAAACATGTTCGGCTATGGCCGATTTCTCAGGTTGCATAAGTCTGCAGCTACGTTCATGTTCTTTTAATCTTGTCGAGATGCTACGACCTGTGGTCCCGATGTAATACGCGCCGCACGTGCAAGGTATTCTGTATATACCGGCAGCGGAAAGGGGGTTTCTGCCATCCTTGGCTGACCTTAGTGAATTATGGATTTGCCGTGTTGGTTTGTAAATGATTTTTAACTTATGACGTTTACATATCTTTCCAATGCGATCTGTCACCTTATTGATATACTGTAAGAAAATCTTACCACAAGTAGGTGTTTGATTGGATTCCACATTGGAACCATATCTCCGAGGGTTCATAGCTCGTTTTATTTCATGATGGGTATAACCATTGGCTCGTAAGGCCTTTTCCAGATGTCGAAGCTCTTTTTGGATAAGATGGGGTTCGCAAATCCGGCTGGCACGGTCGATAAGTGTTTTTATCATATCCCGCTTCTGGCTAGGGTGATGGTTAGATTCCCTGTTAAGGTAACGATCCGTGTGTGTGGGCTTCCTATAAACCGAGTGGCCCAATCTTCCATCATCTTTCCTAGTTACCAAGACATCCAAGAAAGCAAGCTGTCGATCGTCTCTCTCTCCATGGTAAACTGAATGCGGGGATGAATGGAATTAAGATGATCAAGAAATTCAGAAAGAGCCGGTTCACCATGACCCCAGATTACAAAAGTGTCATCAACGTACCTAAACCAACAAGTTGGCCTGAGACGGGTAGATCCAAGGGCAGTCTCCTCAAAATATTCCATATAGAAATTGGAGACTACTGAGCTGAGAGGGCTCCCCATGGCGACTCCATCAATCTGCTCATAAAATGTATGATTCCACTGAAAGTAGGTTGTCGTAAGAACATGGATAAAAAGATTGGCGATGTCATTCGGAAAAATTTGTTTGATGTACTCAAGGGTGTCAGTACAGGAACCATTGTAAAAAGGGACACAATATCGAAACTAACACAGACAATAAGAGACAGACCGGTCAATGGGCGGCCTACGACACGAACGCCCTCAACCCATGGTACCTGCACTAAAACTGTGGTTACAGTTAAGCTTTTAGGTCTGGCAACCATGGAGACGTTTTGCGAAGACGTAATCCATCGACCATATAATCACCAGGATCGCGATCCTTGGCGATCACATAAGCCCATTAAATGATTTTTAAAATTAAAAAATATCTTTTTTTTTCAACAATTTTTTAAAATTTGCTATTATAATAGAAAATTTAAATTAAATCATTAAGGTTTTTTCATCAACAAAATTTCGTGATCGCATATGATGAAAAACTCGATTGTAAAAATACAAGCTTAAATATAAAGCAATCAAGAATCACATAAGTAAATAATGAATCTAAATGATTTTATTAAATCTCATATTTCAATAACTACAAATATTTGTTATAACCCCTTGCCCCTTGGACTTTTAAGACAAACATGATGTGTAAATGAAGTTGCAATCCTCGTGAATCTAAACGAACACATCTTTTGCAAATACGAATCCCAGATCCCAGGCATATTTGAAATGAATTCTTGACAATAAAAATATATAATACTAGTATACATTTTCATCTGAATTAAATACATACGCCTATAATTATCGCGAATTATACTGAATTCTATCAGGCTTAAAAATCAAGTTCAAGAATGCAACACAGATTTTCCAATGGATTGCAAAATAGAGAAGAAACGAGATAAAATGTGCCTTAATGCAATAAGACACTGTTAAAATGATTTATAAATCTTGCAAACAATTTAAAAGAGTACGATTAAACGATTTACACAAACTTCATGTTTACTTTCGAAATCGAATATTGCAAGTTTCGTCAACAAAAAAATGTATAAGGATTTCGATTAAAAAATAAATTAATCGATTAATGCCGGTACCGCTTATCGCAGGCGCCACTTGAGCTCTCTGGATAAGTCCCGCCTATTGACCGGTCTGTCTCTTATTGTCTGTGGAAACTAACAAGTATATCACCCGGTTTTAAAGTGAAAGAACTCAACTTCTCTATAAAATGTGTTGAGTCTAATGTAAGACTCCCTGTTTCCCACATGAGGATTTAACAGGCTTGTCAGGTATTTCGCCAACTCATAGGTCGGCGAACCAATAGCGCTGACTATAGGACGAAGTGGGATGTTAGGCTTGTGAATTTTTGGCAAACCGTACAATCTTGGAGGTAGGGCCTCAGATTTCCTAAGGCGGGGTTTGTCTTCTACTGGAATCGACGACTCCTTGATAAGTTGGTTTGTCTTCCTGAGTATCTTGGTGGTAGGATCTCGATTTAAAACCTTGTAAGTAGAAGGATCCAGCAGGTCAAGAATTTTCTGATGGTAGTCCTTTGTATTAAGAACTGTTGTTACATTTCCTTTATCTGCGGAGAGAATTATGATATCCTTATCAGAGTTCAAATCTCTCAGAGCTTTTCTTTCACTACCAGTGAGATTGGACCTAGGTGGGTTCGCATATTGGATAATGCGAGCCGATTCTCTACGAATTTCCTCCGCTGACTCACGCGGTAGTGTGCCAATTGCCGATTCAATACTGGCGATGATATCCTCAACAGGTAATTTTGATGGTACCACGGCAAAGTTTCCTCCCTTGGCAAGAACAGATTGTTCATCGTATGTTAGTGAACGGTCTGAATAGTTGACAACAATACGTTTCTTATCCATAGTCGGTGGCGGTGCCCTGGAGACTAATAGATGGTCAAACTTCTTTTTCTGTCGTAGGGAAGCAACAGAAGCCTTGGACGCAGCAGCATTGAAAGTGATACGGTCCACGATGTCCCAGTCTTCAGGTTTCATTTGATTACTTAAAAGCAAATGGAGATCAAACAACTCAAGACACACTCGGGAAACTTCCTTCCTGGTGTAATGAATGCGTTCACGAAGTAAAGAACGTTCAGTTCGTTTATGAATGCGATAGGCGGCAACAGAATTCAAATAACGTTTCTGTCGGAGAAAATTTGGAATGACCCCAGAATCACGGCATCGGAGAAGAAATACCAACGAACACAGCAATTTTAACTTCCTATTTCGTAAACCTTCTAGTCGTTCCGCTGCCGGTGTACACAGAATACCTTGCACGTGCGGCGCGGTTTACATCGGGACCACAGGTCGTAGCATCTCGACAAGATTAAAAGAACATGAACGTAGCTGCAGACTTATGCAACCTGAGAAATCGGCCATAGCCGAACGTGTTTTATCTGCACCGGGCCACACGATAAACTTGGACGAAACAAAGGTCTTATCTACCACAACACATTATTATACGCGCCTCCAGAGGGAAGCTATTGAGATCTTTAAGCACCCTAAAAACATCAACAGAAAGGAGGAGGGTCTCCGGATGAATAGGACGTGGTTTCCTGTATTGGCGGCCTTTGGTCACAGTCCTGAGAGTCCTGATCGGGAGTCGAGCTCTGCACCTGTGCCAGCTGTGGATGATGGTTCGTTTCCGAAGTCTTCTATTGATGTTAGGTTGAACTCGCCTACTGCAGTTATCGTTGTAGAGTCTGGTGTGGCATCGCAGCCGGCCAACTGTTGATGTTCCTAGTGTATATAACTACAGTGGCTAGAAGGGGATAGTGTGTCGTTCGCCAATACCAGCAATGCTAAAATTTTTCTCCTCGTTTCACTCCTCCGCTTGGTGTCGCTGCTGTTAGACGTGCATATAGGTGCCTGCGCATTGCGACTTTCAGCACCAAGCAGGCCAAACGTAAACATCGTTTACAGGGCGTAAACAATAACATAGCCGCTGAGAATGAGAGTCGCAATGCGCAGGCGCCTATATGCACGTCTAACAGCAGCGACACCAAGCGGAGGAGTAATTTTTTTTCAGTTTTCATCTTCGAACGACACACTATCCCCTTCTAGCCACTGTAATATAACCTTCGACCACGGAGGCAGCAGGAATTCTGATTTTAATTTTGACTTTCTAAACTTTTTAGCCTTTTATCTCCATTGAAAATGTCTGCCGAAGTTGCAGACGAAACGTTTGGACTTTTAACATCCACTTTTCGACCACGGCCTAATTGCCCGGAAGAAAACTTTTACTCTAACCTAGTTTTTGTTTCCCGAATAGTGTCACTTTTCCCAAACAGGTTGGCTAACCCTGGTTAAGGGATCAAAAATAAAGTTGAACCCAGAAAAATCTGTTATAAAACTAGTATTTTTCAGAACATCCAATAAACCCGCAAGTATATTTCTTTCAGCCTCAATTGACCAAAGTGCACCCATAAGAAGTAATCTCGAGGGGAGTGGTTTTTACCTACAATCACCTCAACCAACAAGTAAGGATCTCAGGTACTCATGCAAACAGTCGATCAACGGTTTTAGAGCAGCACCGAAGCAGCCAGATTTTTGCTGTGCGCATGCCATGAGTGCTGCCATTGAAGACACTTTATCACACGAGACTTCATTGGAAAACTACAGCGACTTTTTGGAGATGAAGAGTCTCACAGCGAGTGACAGCGATTTGGATTATTACCAGCATTATTACCATCAGTCATGTGGATGCTGCAACAGGTCTCGCGCCTTTCCGACGAAACCCAAGAGGAACGAAGTCGTCGACTTTCGCATCCCGATTTACGTCGGCATTGGAAAGAAGAAGAGCAAAAAGAAGCCGAAAAAGAGCTTCAGGGGGGCGGATTTCAAGGGTTTCTCTTCAGAAGACGTGAGCCATGACGAAAGAAACACTTTTTCTCAGAGGCATTTCATCAGGAATCCAAAAAGGAAAAGGTTGAGAGGAGGTTTGGAGCCGTTGAAACCACCATGCCCCCTTCTCGGAATGCTTTGGAAAATGATTTGGTAGTGTGTGACATCCTCTACGATGAGCAAAAAGACGAGTGCAGGAACTTCACTTCAACGGAGTCAAATGAGTCCCCCCGGCAAGTTGGTCCTGCTACGGAAAAAGCGCGCGGGGACGGTTTGAGGGAGCACCAACCAAATCTTTCGAAGGAATTGAATCCGCAATTAGATATTTCTCCTTCAACCAACTGCAATGATAACGTCCACTCAGAAGTTTCCAATAGTCTTCGCGACGCGGTGCGTGTCAACGACCGATTCGAAATGTCCGCGAGCGGTGGTGATGGAAGCGAGTACTGCAAGATGAAGGAGGTGTTGGTCGTGAATTCGGCTGAAGACGCAACGGAACCGAAGGAAAAGTTGCTGCAAGTGAACATCTTCTGTCAACTCGTTCCGAACGCGGCGTCGAATGTCGCGGATCAGAAAGAGGACGTTCCGAATACCGACTGTGACTCGATATCGGACCCTACTTCACCGACGCCCAAGGCGTTGAAAACAGGTATAGTATTGTATTGTCTGTCTCTCTTCGCTAAGTGGTTGGGGAACGGGGTATTCCAAGTTTGAGTAGGGGTCACTGAGCTATAAAAGAAACTGGAGTGACGACTGAGCGTGCCGAAACCGCATCACACCTTATCGAAGAGTCTGTCTGCACGGAAAGGATCTCCATCTTCTTTTAATGTCCCCCATCTGCTGGCACAGTTGTATGCACAGCATGAAACGACCATTCTAAATTTTGAGCATAATTTTTTTAAAAAAGGTGGTTTTCAAGAAAAAGTTCAACTCACACAACGTTAGTCTACGAAGAAATTGGTTTGTTTTGCCCCGTTCGCTCCGCGAACTGGGCAACCTGTAACCTTCCGCGACGGTACGTTCGTTTGCATGATATGCTATCAGAGGTTGTCACTTCCAGTTTTTTATAGCTCAGTGGTAGGGGTGCGGGAAATCAGGGTAGTATAGCTAGATTGGCTACATAATCACCTTCTTCCTCGAAAAAGAGGGAAGAGATAGTTACCGGCGAGAAATAACCAATTTCTCTCTCTCTCTCTCCAACCTTAGGGCACATTTAATCCAGACATGGGCGGATTTAGTTGGTGAACCCTGGGTGGTTATACTGGAAACCTTGGTAGGCTAAATGTCCATGATGGCTTTGGAATCATGATTTTCCCCTTAAAAAGGGAATTTTCTCAAAAAGTTCGGGGCTGGGGATATTTTTCTCCCATGTGTCCAGAGTGCCCTCCTAGACCCGCGTTATGATTGTTGACATTTGGGGCTGCCTTTGGCTTTTTATCTGTGGTCGGGATATTTTTCTAGACAATAAAAGTTTTAGTTAAAAAAGGTCTACATAATGATAATAAAGGTCTACATTCTACATAGCACTAACATAATTAACAAAGATCGGTGTTGGAGTCTTTGTAAGGACCACGATAAACACCGCACCGCATCCAAAATATTTTAGGGGGTTGGTTAAATATCACAAAGGTGGACATAAATTAGAGCCGAGCGGCGTAAGCGAACAGCCGCGAACGCTCTCTTCAGCGTTCTCGGCTGAGTTCGCGAGCATTCGCGGCGATGGCGTCTTCCTTGAAATGTTAAGGCGGAAACAAATTGGAGCCGAACGGCGTAAGCGAACAGCCACGAACACGCTCTGCGCACGCGCAACTCGGAGGCGCTAAGAGCGGCGCTTGCGCAGAGCGTGTTCGTGGCGCCGCTCGGCTCCAATTTGTTTCCGCCTTTACGGGAAGCAACCATTCCACGCGCACCGCTCTACAAGCTCTGAAACCGGTTTACAACCATTCGCGGCTGTTCGCTTACGCCGCTCGGCTCTAATTTATGTCCCCCTCAAGAGCTCAAATACTCCGTTTGACCAACAACTCATTTCTCCTAAAGATAAGAATCTGTTACATTGTTGAAATATGAGGGGACTTAGTATTTTAGGTTTGTGTGGTTAAAAGCTTTTACAAAAACAAATTGTTATGATAGCTTTAAATTCCAGGGAGGAGCAGGCACGGATCCAGCATGGCTCCTAGGGGGGCACTTTTCCAGACATCAACTTTACCTTTTGTCACAAAATGTCAAAATATTGGGTATTTTATAAAAAGTATCACGCAAGATCCCCTTGTGGTGGTACCGTAGGGGGCTTAGGGGTCCTCCCCCGGAAAAAATTTTTGAAACTTTAATTTGTAAAAGTAGATTTTTAACGGTTTTAACTCATTTTTCTTATTTTAAGAACATTTTTTGGTCCAATGGGGGTCACTGTCCAGCGAGTGCCACCCCCTGAATCCGCGCCTGGGGAGGAGAGAGTAAAGTGGAGGCGAAATAAAATTGCGCAGTAGAGTACATTTGAAGCAGACAGTGTTCCTTTGAGTTCTTAAGTATCCCAGAACGCCTTGCGTGACTGGTCCAATGAATGGTTCAAATTCTGCGACCAAGTCAGGGAGGGGACGAAATATACAACAGAGTGAATGACGTTCCTTCTTCGCATCTTGTCCCGCAGTACATCCTGGGATTGTTAGGAACGAGCTATTACGCAGAAGGGGATCGCCTAACTTCATCCTCTCTGTGGTATATTTCGTCTCCTGTTTATTCTCTCCTCCCTATTAAATTCCAACTGAAGAAAAAATTATTTTAAGATTAATTGATAAATTTTTTTTCGATGTTTTCAGAAAGAAATAAAGGATCCACGAAAGAAAAGATTCGTCAAAAACGAACTCTACATATGCTGTCCAAGATGTTCTCGAGGATAAAGCTGCCTTCGCGTTTCAATAAATGAATGACATTATTATCAATAAAACATTCTCTTATATTTATATTTTACTGACATAGTTATTTCAGAGCCATATGCACACATCCGCTTCTAGGGAAAAAAAGAAAAAAAAAATCCCCGTTGAAGTTTGATGTCCCTATCATGCCACTGGTGCGCTGGTGCTTGCGGCTTATAGGTGGAGCTATTGAATTACTGGAGTGAGCTGTCCAAAGATTCTTTTTTACGCCACAGCTTTATTTTTGACTTTTTATGTATGGCAATACTTTTAATTAAATCAAAATATGGCTCTGAGTGCTGTTATGTAGTTATGAAAACAAATTATTTAAGTTTTTTGTTGTCTTCTCTCAAATGCTACTAATATTCATGCAGCCACAAAAGAAAAGTATTAGCAAATTAATTTCCAGGATATTTTCTTCTGGCTTATAAATCCACATCTTTGCATCCAATTGATTTGTTTACATTTTCCTAAAAGTAACTTATGGAGTTCTAGTTCTGTTATAACTTTAGTGAGTGTCAAATCATTCAAAGTTATTTCTAAATAATAAGTTTTTCTATCTTTAGTATCGTTAAATGATCTGTCAATTATGCAATCATTCGCTGAATTTGGTTTTGAAATTGTTTCTTCAACTGTATCAAGTTGTCATATTAAAAATATGCTCAGGATCTTCAAATAATAAGTGCATTCTAAGATTTGTACTCCTTTTAAAATCGTTCCTCAATAGATTAAAATTTTATTAGCTTCCAAACAATTTTCAAAATTGATTTTTATCAACACCACCAGATTGGCCCAACCTTTTTAGAGTAAACCAACATGACTTAATCACTTTAAAAATCTTATCAGTTGCCTACCAAATTTACTATCAATTGTTTCTAATCTTCTCAGTGGTACACACTCTTATTTGTGCTTAATCATTAATACCTACAACTAAATACCTCAACTAAAAATTTTGGGTTTGGTAAAAAAAAATTTGATGTACTACCTACAGTAATACTGTAGGGTAGAGGCAGAGATATACTTTTGTAGTTATATTAGTAGAGGTAGAGTTATACAGACTGTAGGGTACTTTTGGTAGAGTTATACTTTTATCTTATTTTTCAGGTGTATGTAACCAATTCCTCATGCAATGTTTAATGCCTTGAAAAAGCTGGTTAGTAGCCATGATGCTTCAGGAAAAGGTCCTCCTCCAGGTGTTCAGGCCATGGGCTTGTCACTGCAGAGGAAATTTGCCAAAGGAGTTCAGTATAACAGTGAGTATGGGTTTTAACATCCACACTGTTGAAATTCATAAGACACCTTTAAAAAATGTCTGCTTTTGGCAACCTTGGCACCGGCTGAAAACCCGGCCGCCATGTTTACTGTGTTTAAGTACGATTTCTTGGCCAATCGGCAATGAAATGCCGCCAACTTGGCGACTGTTCCAATAGCGGACCTTTTTAAAGCTGTACCAAATTCATCAAGCAGCTTCGGGTTCATCCAAAGAATCTGGGCCTGTGCTAAAAAATGGCAATATAGTAGTGGATTCTGGCAACCCAGTTATATAGAAGTTGAATTGCTTATTTCCATTCATAGCATTGTTTGTAAACTATATATGAAATCTAGTTAAGATAATATTTTCTATTAATTTTAATGTGAATTTTTGTAAGTTTCATATTTGGTACTTTCGTATTACCGTCAACCCCTTTCAGCAAAAGTCAAATTTAGCCGCACAGCTGTTGAATATTCAATGGGATTTGATAGCGTTTTTGGATTCAGTGGCACAGTCGACGAGATAATACGTACAAACCAGGGATGCAGAAAATATTTTTACTTCCAAGATTTCCCCCAATCAATACAAAATTTCACCAAAATTTTAAAAAGTGATTAAAAATTTTTTAAAAATCCGATTCATGTTTACAAGTAACGATTGGAAACACAAAATGATAGGGAACCTTAGATTTGTTGTGAACGCGAAAAACGCCGCTTAAATTTTTATTACTCTACTGAAATTCAATTCAATAGTATACTTTTCTACAAAATTTCCCCTTATGACTAAAATTTCCCTCGATCCTAGATCGCCGGATCGGACATATTCTAATATTATTACATATTTAAAATAACTAAATTGTTTTATTTTGCACTGTTTTGAAGGAAAAATGATCGTTGATGATTTTTTTGGATGAAATACTCTCCTTGCAAAAAGCTATTATGCAATATCTGCTAATCTCTCCAATCAGGCCCAACTATAGAATCTGCCCCAGCAACTTGAAGCGCAAGAGACTAGAAATATTGCTAATAACAGCCAACCATCTTTTTTCAAGATAATTTTTAAAAAAAGTTGGCATTAGCTGAATAGTTTTTATGGAATATAATTTTTAAATTATTGATTAAATATTGGTAATTGGGTTCAATTAACAAATAGGGATGGCCACCCACACTCTTGGAGTTCAATAAGGTTGGCCCATTTTTCCCAAACTCTCCGATTCCCAGTAAATGTCAAAATCTTTTTTAAACTTATTAATGTGTAGGGTTGGTAATTGATGCTAGGAAGGGGAAGAAAGAAGGCCCCTAGTCAAATAAAATAGAATACTAGGGTTTCCAGGAAGTAAGACCCATTTTTTTAAATTGAAAAATTATACATGAATTACACAAAATTTATGAATTGTGAATAATTATTTAGAGGTTTACAATAGCAATACCCATTGATTGTAGTGCCTTTTTGCATGAATTCCACCAAAACCGCTGTTATGGTCCCTTAAAAACAAATGCTATAGTTGGAATGCAGTGACCATTCAGAAAAGTATGACAGGTGTCCACTTTTGCTCATATCTGCTACACCATTTAGGTTTAGCTTATTAAAAATATTTTATAATAATTGTGTAAAGCCTTTTATTTTACATAGCAGTAGTATAAGTACTTGATTCATTTTAAAGTTTTTGATGTTTTATATTGCAATTTTCAAAGGTTCTTTTCATTATAGTGAAAATCATAATCAAAGGAGATCGAAATGTTGGAAAATCATGCCTATTTGCCAGGTTGCAAGGCAAAAAATTCATTGAAGAATACTTACCTACTGAAGAAATACAAGTGAGTAAAAGAGCTGTAACTAAGCTTATATTTAAAACATGCACTGTAAGTTCTTTCAATTTGAAAATCATCAGGTTCCATTAATTGATTGAAAAACTATTTTATTTAGTTCTGACAGTTCCCAGTTTATTTAATTTTCCAAAAAAATTTTTGATGTTAAATAATTGTTTTCCAATGCTAAAACCTATTTCTAAAAATTACATTTATCATTTTTATGGCCTTATTACGCAAAAAGACCAGCTTATCTCTTATTGTACAACTTGGATACCTCAAATGTCTTTCTATTCAAATGTAATGTGTGGTGGTAACAATATCTCAAAAAATCACCATCCAAGTCTAAAAAAAAGTAAATTTGAATTGAAAGGGAAAAACCTGGTTCTTGTACCAAAGGCCAAAATTTAAAAAATTGTAAAAAAGGTTGTTATTTGTTAATGAATTTATCTTTTGAATATATTAGTATACTTGGAATTAGAATAAATACAGGTTGATTCAGAGTTCATCATCAATATTTGGTGGGGAGGTAGAGGGGACAAGCATACAGGGTGTCCGCTAACCCTGGAAACCGGGAAAACCTGGAATACTCAGGGAATTCAAAAATGCGCTGGAAAACCTGGAATAATCAGGGAATTCCAAAAATATTCTGGAAAAATGTGATATTGTACGATGCGTAGCGTTTTCCACCGTTTTTTACATTGTGGAGTTACCATCTCCGGTATTTAGTCAAATCAACGGCATCCTAGCTCGCACGCGCATCGGAGCGGCACGGCGATACGTTCACGCGACTCAGCCTGTAAAGGCGCCTTCTCCTCGTTCGTTTACTGTATTACGGAAAAACGACTTTTATTGGAAGAATTGGCACAATGGATGTTCGTTCCCGCAATTCCTTCCTCGCTGGCTCCCCACTACTCGGGGGACCGGCTTCTCCCTCTCCGCCCCTAGCGGAGGTTTTTGTTGTGTTGTTGTTTGTATACCAGATTTACTTTCCTGCTCATGCCGAGCGGTCGTGCACTAGGCACGCTCTAATGTTGCAATAAACTTACTTAATTATACAGTCCGCTTTTTCTCTCTTGAGTTACCTCACAAAAACATTGGTCCTTTAAGACCGGAGCAAAAACCAGTAGAAGATGTCTTTAGCTCAATTAAATAGGCAGAGAGGCACGCTGCTAACAAAGCTAAAGAAGCTAGAAAAATTTGTAAATGACTTTCACCTAAACGAACATGATAATGACGAAGCTAATTTCGTTACATTAAACATCAAGCTGTCGAATCTGAAGGATATAACTTCCGGATGTGCAGATCTTCTCTTATCGTATTCCAAACTTCCGGATGATGTGGACTTACAAAAAGATCTGGATATGACCATCGATTTGGAAGAGCAAGCTCAGACCTTAGAGGTAAGGCTCCAGCTATTGATAAACAAATTTAAGGCTAACTCCTCTTCTAAAATCAGTATGCCGATTAAACTTCCTGACCTACCTCTGCCCACATTCAGTGGCAAATTTCAAGACTTTGAAATATTTAAAAAACAGTTTTTTAATGTCGTTGGAAAAAATCCCTGTTTGGATGACGACCAAAAGCTGTGCTATCTTCGCAGCTCATTAAAAAATGAGGCAGCTCGTATTCAAAGTGAACAGGATACTTTTGATTCTCTATGGAATGCCCTTGAATCAAGGTTTGAAAACAAAAGGGCCTTAGTTAATATCCATATCACAGAAATTCTAAATATAAAAAAGATAAATTCTGAAGACCCTGTGTTGTTACGATCCATGATTGACTCAGTTCGTAGCAATATTCGTGCGTTAAATAACATGAATATGGACAGCAATAACCTTTCCGATGCCATTTTCTTACATATTTTGAACTCAAAATTGGATAAAGAAACTCAGAAACAGTTCCAGTTAAGTCTTAAGTCTACAGAAGTGCCTAGATTGAAGCAGTTTCTTTGCTTTGTTGAAATTCGTTGCTCGCAGTTAGAAGCTGTGGGAAAACAGGACTTTCCTGACGTAAAACATCAAAACTACTACTCCTTAAACAAACCCCCTAGAGCTTACAGCCCTCCCAAAGTTTTCCTATCGAAGAGCAAGGAAGTGAAGAAGTGTGTAATGAAGAATTGTTACAACTCCCATCCTCTCTACAAGTGTGACGCCTTTAAAAATCTTTCTCTGCAACAAAGAAGGGAGCTTGTCAGAAATCACCAAATTTGTGAACGGTGTTTAAGCTATGCTCATCAAACCAACTGCTCCAGTAAATTCAGTTGCTTCTTATGCGAAGCGCTGGAAAAAGACGCCTACCACAACTGTCTCCTTTGCGACAATCAGAACTCTCCTCCTGTTCCCCGAAACGGACCCGATCCCCTGGCTCCCCGAACGGGTGACGATGCGCAGTCATTGACCTTCATGTCATCAGGGAAACGCTCCTCTCGCGGTGTCTTGAACACTGCTATCGTTTTCGTCTCCAGTGGGGGTGGAAAGCGAACCCCCTTGAAGTGTCTTTTGGACAGTGGGAGTGAAAACTCGTTTCTCACCGATGCGGCTGTTGATGTTTTGGGGTTGAAAAGGAAGAAATCCGATACTACTGTGCTGGGACTGAACAACCGCGCTTCCCGCATTTCTTCCGTGGTGAATGCTGACATCTCGAATTCGGATCAGTCCTACTCCTTTAACTCCAACTTTTTTGTCATCCCTGAAATTATACAGTTGCATCCGTCGAAGGAAATTGATGTTTCCAACCTGAGAATTCCTTTTGGATGTGTACTAGCCGATCCAGACTTCAACATACCAAGCGAAATTTCATGCTTGCTTGGAAGCGAATTCTTCTTCGATATTATCGGGCCCAGCCAAATAAAGCTTCAAGACTCCTCCTTTAAACTGGTAGAGTCGAAATTTGGCTTTGTGATGGCTGGATCGTATTTTGATAATCCAGACTCCAATTTCTGCTTACACTCGAGAGGATTTGAAAAATTGGAAAAAATTCATATCTTCCCTTTGGGAAATAGAAGACGCAGGCGCTGGCAAGCTCGTAAGCGAACTGAAACATTGTGACGAATAATTACTAATATATGTTTTCTCCTCGTTTCTGCTGCTTCTGTTAAAAACTTTGACATCTGCCTTACTTCTTTATTTTTGAATCATATTGTGCATGACTTTGTATTTTATTTTATTTACTTTGCTTAGTAGTATTTAAGTGCTTCATTTAACTTAATTTACATTGTACTAATTTATGTTGAAAATTTTCAATGTTTCAACGGGGGCCAGGATGTTCGTTCCCGCAATTCCTTCCTCGCTGGCTCCCCACTACTCGGGGGACCGGCTTCTCCCTCTCCGCCCCTAGCGGAGGTTTTTGTTGTGTTGTTGTTTGTATACCAGATTTACTTTCCTGCTCATGCCGAGCGGTCGTGCACTAGGCACGCTCTAATGTTGCAATAAACTTACTTAATTATACAGTCCGCTTTTTCTCTCTTGAGTTACCTCACAAAAACAATGGACCTTTGGTCGACGTGCCTGGCTTTGCCCCTCCTTTAATATTATTATTATTATTTATTGGAAGAAATACATGTTCATGCTGTTCTTACCATGCAGCTTAAAGATGAGGAGAAGCCTATTTTATGTTGTGTAATCGTCAGAAAAGTCGGCTTCTTGCATTTGGTGTATTGTGGAAAACAGTCTTGAGCTTTTTCATTGAGTTCTTAAGTCAAAGATTTGCTTATGAAGTCTTATTTTATTGGTGCTCAAATTAAAATTATTTTAAGTAGAAAAATTGAAAGAATTTTTATTGGAAAACTTGAATTATTGTGCTTAGGTCTTAATTTAAATTTAATAATTTTATAGTTATAGTATGGTTGTGAGTGATAGGTAGTTTTTTTCCTCCAAAAAATATAACCTGATAAGGTTTTCAGCATATTTATGAAAATAAATAATGAAATTTCTTTACAAGGTATCTTTATACACAAATAGGATCTTTTACTTAAAATTAAAGCTTTAATTTTTCTCAGTTAAATTTCTGAATAATTTGATACTTTTTGAGCATTAGCCTTTTAAAGTTAATTTTTACTGAAGGCTCCTGATTATCAATTAAACATTCGTCAATTTTGGTTTTTCAGAATAATTTGAAGATCAAATATAATCTGACTTCAGTTTTCATTGAAATAATTTCATTTCACAAAAAAGCACCCCCAAAAATTAAACCTGGATCAACATCCATTCTAGCCAGTGTATTGTACAGTCATTTCTCAAATCTTGTATTCCTTTTACTTTTTGAGCTCTTGTTCGGTCTCAGAATTGGTCGAAGCTTTTCTAGAGAAAAAGAAAACGGTTTAGTTTTCTCAATGAGTAAAACATCTGTAAATTAAATGTCTGATTTTAAAATTAATGTATTATTCAACCATACTTGTATAATATACACGAACGCGCGAACGGCGTTCGCAGAAAATTTTGCCCTCTGCAGAAAATTTTCTGCAGAAAAACTACAAAAAAAATTTTTTTTCAGAAATTTTTCTGCAGAATTTATTTTTGATCGATAAATTTTTCTTATGTTTTTCACCAAATGCTTCCATCCGCGGAATCGCGATTTTAGGAAGAATCGAAATCGCGTAAGTTGGGAAATCGCAACTTCTCCCGTTAGTTCCGTTTTTGCTCACGGAGTTAACCGTTTCATCCGCGATGCTTTCTTGGACGGCCGCGGACGTTAAGGTGAAGTCGGCTTCGTATCGCGTTGTTATTGCGATGTAGAAAAAACAACTTTACCGTAGTTAGAAGCCAACAAGTCCGGAAGTAAAAAAAATGGCGATTTTTCGCGAAAGTTCCGTTTTTCTGGCTTATGAGGTTTTTGTAAGTTGCAAAATTTTTGAAAGGCTACTTTGAGAAGCAACTTAAGAAAATAATTCAGTTTTTTTTAATCGAGTTGGATTATAACCTGTATTATATATCTGATATGATTTGGGATTCTAATAATACTTTTAAAAATTCATTTGACTTTTTCTTCACTTGGCAAAAATTTTATTGGTAAAAAAATTCAGTAATTTAATTATATTTAAAGTAATCAATAAATTATCCTAGTATTTAACTGATTTCCTAAATTTTCATCTGATTTTAGTTGCATTTTGGTTATTGTCATGCAAATGAAGATAACGTGAAATATGTATCTTTCTTTGTTTAAAGATATTTTTATCTAGACTATCAATATTAATGACTAGTTTAATGCCAGTTTAAAGTTCTTAAAATCCTCCCGAGTATAACCCAGTCAAATTAAATTTTTTCTTGTTAAAATTATTTGTTTCACACATTAAAAAAAATTATACATAACTAAGCTCACGCGCTTTTTCCTCTTTTTTCATCTTTAGATAAACTCATCCCTGCAATTTGGGTATTTCAGTAATAATGTTTTCTTTTTAGAGAGAGTGATATTTAAAAATGTGTAAATTCTTGCAGAAAATTTTTTGGAAAAAATTTAAGTTCGCAGAAAAGTTTTTATTTTATACAAGTATGTATTCAACTAATTAATACTAATCTATAGAAGATACCTTTTCAGTTATTTATCAAGTTTATTTAATATATGGTATGAATAAAAGGAAAATAAAAGTTCCATCTTATCACCAAAAATTAAAAAAAGAAACGCCTTAAAAGCTTTAGTTTGACCAAACCTGGGAAATCAAAAAAATTGTCCTGGAAAACTCGGGGAATTCTTAGCTTAGAATTAAGTGGACACTCTGAGCATATTTTGAAAGGAATGGGGGGCGCGGCTGCACCGTTAAAGAGCTTGGACCACAAACAAAACATAAAAGAATGAAAAAATTTATTGCATGAGGTACAGCAGTATCTGTTTTACGTACTTACCACCATAAATTTGATAGAAATTGGACCACTTGCTAAACTGTGGGGTGATATTTAAAACATGCAATATTAATCTTTTAGCCAAAGAATGGAATTCCCTTAGTGTAACAGTATTGAGAAAAATGATGATCGGGGAAGGAATTTTCAATGATCATACAGTTTTCTGAATCACCCTGAGAGACCCTTATTTTTATAAAAAACTTGCATTATCCCTGATCATCACAAGCACTGCAGCGCTCCTGTTTTTCCTTTTTTTTCACATTAGCTCCTTTTTTTCCTATTTTTATGGTCCATTTTTATTCTGTCTCGTTTTTTCAGCTCTTTAATTCCTTTTTTCAACCCTTGCAACTGACATTCTTCGTTTTTTTTTTGCGTTGATGTCGGATCAGTACTATCGGCCCGTTATGAAGGTCAACACATCAGAGAACCTTGAAAATTTTCCTACTAAAGGATTTTGACGCTAGAGCATACTGAAAAACAGCAATTTTAAACTTTCCGCAAAAAGAGAAAAGAGCTCCACCCTCTACTCTACAAAATGACAAATTTTATACCACGTGAAAGAGTATTTAATGGCCTATAAACACATGGCTTATACTTTATTATTTTCTTAAAAGGGGTAGGGAGCGAAGCCAAAAAACAAACTTTCACAGTTGTTAATCCAGGGTTGTTATCTTCCCGGGGTAGCCCCAGAAATCATTTTTTTAAGCAGAAATTTCGGGTTTTATTGAAAATCTAGAGATCAACAAAAGTGCACAAAATTAGGTTAAATTAAAAAATTAGTGCAGAGCTGCAACATGAATAATCTTTTATGAAGAATCAGTTCCGACCGTAGGTTCTAAGTAAGATTAGCTACATCAGCGGTTCTTAACCTGTGATTAGCGGACCCCCGGGGGTCCGCAAGTTTCCTTGGTAACTCAAGTTACCTTTGTCCGCACATATGTGCGAGCTATTTAATACATACCCAGTTCTCAGTTCTGTTTAGACAGACGGAAAAGCGGTCATTTCAAAAATTGTCTTACACTCCGGAAAGTTCACAAATCTGGGATGTTAGCATACCCAAGCTTGCCGGATGTGGAGTCCAATACAAAAAAAAACTCATTTTTTCTTCCTATTTTTTCTTTTGCCCTCCTATTTTCCTATTTTTTTCCCGAAAATTCTCCCAATTTCTTAAAAGTTAAGGCGACATAGTACCCAAAAAATCATAAAAATATCAAAAAACATTTTATTGGCTTAATCCATACCATGAATCTTTCTGAATGTGTCTTCAAAATTTCAGAGCTTTATCTTAATAATTTATGAAGTTATTTACATTTTTCTGATGCGATGATGAGGGTTTTCTATGAAGAAACGAAATTTTAAGTTGAATTTTCTCCATGTTGTATTTTTGTGTATTTACAATATTTTGAAACCCTAAGGCTTTTTATGTACATTAAATATAAGTCTGAAAATTTGTATATATATTCTGAAATATATGTATTATAGAACTGTGCATGGATTTAGCTCTAACAAGGTTAGATTTTTTAAAAAAAAATATTAAAGTCAAAAATGATGAATTTTTCCGGTTTTTTGGGGGTTTTTACTACAAAAAATTCTAGAAAATAAAGTAATATTGATAGAATGAAACCCATGCACAGTTTTATGAAGTATGATATAATGAACCAATAAATGAAAAAAAAATTTAAAAATATGCGTAATTAAAAAAGCCTTAGGGATTTAAAAAATGGTCAACAATTTTGAAAAATATAAATTTTTTAAACTAGGGAGCTACCGCCCCCTGCTCGCTATCGCTCGCCAACCCCCGTTAACTGCTGACGCAGACACGTTTGAACCGCTTCGCAATTCCTCACAAAACCCTGCTCACTGCACTTACTCACTTTATAAAACATTCTTAAGGTGCCTGCCTACCTATAGAGGCTTTTTTTATAATAATTAAAATTTTGACCTAATTTGTGGTTAATACAATTAAATGTATCTAAAAACTATGAATAATATAAAAAAAATTAAAATATTGATTAAAATTTTCATATTATTGAAGAATTTATGCATGAAAATCACAAAAAAACGTCTTTCCGCAAATCAACATAACTCAAATTCATATGAAGATATTTTGGTTTTGTAAACTTTGTTATCCTCGTGAACTTATATTTTAGGAGGCCTACTACTTTTAAGTCTAAATTTATTTAATATCAAAAGTTACAGAACCAAACGTGAAAAATGAAAAAAAACCCACCAAAATTCAGTAAAGTTTTAAGTTATACTATTCATAAAATAAAAAATATTACACCCACAACCGAAAAAATAGTAGGGCTCCTAAATCATATTATGTCAAGTATTTTCCCCAATTTTTATAGAAATCCATTCATAATATTTTGAGTTATGCAGTTTTGCGGAGAAGGGAAATAGCAAAAATGTGATTCTGAGAAAAACGCGAATTTCTTTATTTTTTCCTTAATAAAATGCGTATTTAGCTGCAAGTAAAATTTCTGTAACTTTGGTTCTAGGAAAGATAAAGACAAAATTCAAACTGATTTGGAAAGCTAAAGATGTGCTTTTTGAAATAAGATAATACATTTTTTTTGGAATTTTGGGTCCAAAATGGCGTTTTTTAGGTAGGCAGTTACCTTAAAACAGGGTTAGTACTTCTCCGGGGTATTCTTTCGAAAATGGTGGATATACATTCAGTAGCGGAAATTTAACAGTTCCTTTATGGTAACATTAATTGGCGGGTCGCCTTATAATTCCAAGAAAATTAACAACAGAGCAATGTAACATTCCTTTACCATTTCCCCTAGGTAATATTTTTTTCACAGATCCATTAACCTTTTACCCGCCGATGTTCCCAAATGGGAACATCATTTTAAGGAATTTTTTAACACTTAATTTTTCATGCAGGGATTTGATGCTTGGTAGAAAGCAACTAAAAGATATGAAGTTATTTTACATGCAAAAGTTTTTCACGTGCAATTTAATCCTTTTTGTAGAATTTACATCAAAATTAGAGATTTTTGGATCTTCCAAAATTTGCACAAGTTTCAATTTGTGAAAATTTTTAATAAATTTAGTTTTAAATAATTTTGCAGTGTTTAGGTAGCTTAAGTACACATCTTCCCATTTGGATTGACAGAATAGCTTTATATTCTAATTTTGGAGAGTAATTACCAATACAACGTATATGTTCCCAAATGGGAACATCGGCGTTTGGGGTATAGTATTTAAGGGGTTTTTTTAAACATGCAAAAATTCAAGTTACTTCCTATTTTCTTTAATTTTTTGAACCTTTTTTGTCTCAAAGGATCTAAACAGGTTAAGAATGATATTTTAAATTCAAAAATCTGTAATTTTTATTTTTTTCTCCTGATTTAAGGAAAAAAAAAGGCCAAATCTTTATAGCAGATTCTTACACTTGTATATTTTTCTAACTCCCAAATCGATTAATTTTCATTAATTATCATTAGGGGTTATACAAATAGCATATTTGGAGTGCTTCTGAGGGTATGCGTATATCATAGCGGCCAACATTTGAAAACATAAATTAGGGAGATTGTGAGAAAATCTCCCTAATTTTAGTGAACAAATTAGGGAGATTTTTACAACATCCAACTTTGTTAGAAATACACTACTTCCCCAAGACTTAAAAGTAAAAAAAAATTAAAAATAATACTATGTAAGGATTCTTACAACAGAAATACAACTTTAACTTTTTTGTTACCTTTTACTATTAATTTTTATCATAAAAACATTGCAAAAAAAGCTTGCCAACATCATTTTTAAAACATTGCCCACATTTTAAACTTGCTCCTAGGCTATTATCGATCGGTTTCTTAGACACTCGAAATCGGAAAAACAAAAATTACCGAGAAAATCCTCAAACTTGATTTATAAAGAAATTCGGGAGATTTAATACTTTTTCGGAATATCGGGAGGTAACAGTGAAATTCGGGAGTCTCCCGAAAAAATCGGGAGAGTTGGCCGCTATGGTATATATTTTGTTCAAGTACTTTTTTTTACATAAAAATATTCGGAATAAAATTGAAGAATTTTGAAAATAAGGAAAAATGGGTACATCTAAAAACACTCTTCTTTCGTAAGTTGAATGTAAGAGATATGTGTTTCAATTCGGAATCTTCCATTAGAAACACAGCTTTAATGAATCAATGGAGATAATTATGATTATCACTTTTGAAAGCTAATTAGATTTGAATGCAATTAGAGGATTTTATGCCAGATATCTATATAGAACCGTAATTAAAACTAATTTTTCTCACAGAAACGTAACTGTTTAGCTTTGAAGCGCATGGGAACACTCTTTTGTATTTTTCATACCAAAATATTACTCATAGTGCAAGAAAAATGTACGGAAAAGCTTCGCATACGTAATAAATATGTAAATTTTTTTATGAAAATCTATAAAATGTTATTCAATCGTCCAAGTATGGATAATAAAAATGAAAAAAACGTCCACTATCATAAAAATGTTCATAATTATTGAGTACAAACCTATTCCAATCATTTTATTTGATTTAATTGTAAAATATGTGCCATTTGGAAATCCCCCTAAAAACTTCACCCCAAACGCCGATGTTCCCAAATGGGAGCTAGAATGGTTTGAATGACTAGAATGGTTTTAGTAATGATGAAACAAGCCATTTAAGCCAAAAATCTGAACCTTTAGTTTGAAATTTGAATTGCGGCGTTTAAAAGGTTAAGAAGCACTGAAACCAGTGGCGGATCCAAGGGGGGGCAACAGGCCTTTTGCCCCCCCCTTGGGCTCAGGTACACTTTTTAAAAATTACGGTAAGAAAAGGAAAAAAACGCAAATGGGACATCCGAAATTCGGACAAGGTGTACAAAAACAAGTTTAAACCCTGTTTTATTGAGTCAAATTTCCGAAAATTTTCTGGGGGAGTACCCCCAGACCCCCTTTTATATTTGGAACTCAATTTTTCAGAACTTCTTTATATTCTGCCCATCAAAATGAAAATCCTACACGAAAAGGAACACCTGAAATTCGGTCTTTAGATACCAAAACTAGTTAAAAACCTGTTTTTAGAGTCAATTTTTCTAAAAAATCTTCTGAGGGGGCCTCCAGTCCCCTTTTGGTACATCAAACTTAATAAATTACTCCCAACTTGTCTTATTCTTTCTGTACTTCTTTAAGACGCAAATCATACTTAGTGTGTTACAAAGTTTCATTAAACCTATTAAATATGTATGGGAGGAATAATTTTGGGTCCCTCCTGAAATAAATTTCTAAAGTATACGCCACTGAAGGGGAATGTCCACGAGCAGGGCCGTATTTAGGCACGTGCAACATGTGCTATAGCACCGGGCGGCAAAATTTTGGGGGGCGGCAGATTACAATTCAACATGCTACATACTATACAGTTTTGAAAAAAAAATGTACCACTAAAATGGATGGGCTTGCTCGAGTGGATCAGCGTATGGGAAGAAGATCGGTGAGAGAAAAAAAATATTTTCATTTCGTATAAATTTCATTTCGTAAAAAATAATTTTGCAATTTACTTTTAAAGAGACGTTGATGGTTTAACTTCCCCGATTTTTAATCTATTAAATTTAAACCCTAATTCATGATTAATAGGATTAAATTTTAATTTCACCCAGGGAGCTGATCCAAGGGGAGCACTATGAACAGTGCCCCCTCTTGGACCCAAAAGTGTTCTTAAAATGAGTTAAAACCCTACTTTTACAAGTTAAATTTCAAAATTTTTCTGGGGGAGGACCCCCATACCCCCCTGCGGTTCCACAAGGGAATCTTACGTGACACTTCTTAAAAAATCCCCACCATTTTGATATTTTGTGTCAAAAGGTAAAGACCCCACCTTTAAGCAGTAGACTTCTAAAAGAAACAAGGGGAGTATTTTCTTGAAACAGGAAATGAAATAGGGGGGGCGGCAATGAATCGATATGCACAGGGCGGCAAAAACCTTAAATACGGGCCTGTCCACGAGACCAGTTAATCCCTTGTTAACCCTGCTCTTCCAAGTAAAAATCTATGTACGCCTCTGGAGTGAGGAAAAAAGAGAGGGAAGAAAATTGGTGGCTTGTGTGCAACAATCAGCCACATAAGGTCCGGGCCCAGCCTGAAAATCGGGCTTTGGCCTTTGGGTTGTAAAACGAGTCAAAATCCTAATTTTTAAGGTCAAATTTCCAAAAAATTTCTCGGGGAACACCCCCAGATCCCTGTTTGATATTCAAAATATACTTTTCTTTATTTTGTTTTAAATTTTTTTACTTTAATTATACATCAAAATGCGAATCTTTCCTATAATTGCATTAAAAAAATACATAAAACCTATGAAGGAAAACCTATGAGGAAGTTTAGGAATAATTTTAAGTCCTCTCCCCTGTTGCAGAAATCTAGCTTTTCGCCTGATAATGACTTATTTTCTGGAAGATATTTTGGTTCCTTCAGAAAAAAATTTATATTTACGCCACTGCCATCTAGAGCAGTGATGACCGCTCATCTCTCAAGGGTCACTCTGGAAGGATGGGACGTCAAAATACTATCCCCCGATCCCGTCTTAAATGTTCAAAAGTGAGTCAAAAGACTACTTTTTAAGGTAAAATTTCAAAAAAATTTCTAGGGGAGGATCCCCAGACCCCCTTTTTCCCTGGAACGTCATCCAAGTGTATTCAATAATAAACTCAAATTTTCAAAAATTTTCTGGGGAAGAACCTCCAACCTTCTGAAAATGGGGTTGCCCCCCCCTTGGGTCCAGGCTGGATCCGCCACTGACTGAAACATCTCAGGAATAAATTTAACGTTCTTAAAATTTGTAACTTTTTTCATCGATTGGCTGTGAAAAATGTAGTAATTACCGTAAACATCACGAAAATTTAGAATTTTATCTTCATGAGAACAAACAAACGTCGAAGTTGTGTCAGTTTCATTGCAATGACACGAATGTTTAGACTTCAAACATTTTCGATTTATATCTTAATTTCTAAAACAGTCCCCCGTGTTATCTAGTTGTTTGCGTTTTGGCATTATGAAATAAGGTGTCACATTTTACTACCTTAAAAAACATACTTGCAAAAGAATATAAAAATAATAATAATTGTAAAAAATAAATGCAAAAGTTCAAAATTTCCGAAAGCGAGTTTATATTTTGTTGTAAATATGGTAATGATTAGGTTGTCACAACGACAAAGATAAATGTAAAAATATTAATTTGTTATTTAAAAAATAAAAGATAAATTATTTATACATAAGTTTTAAATATAATTAAAACCGTTTAAACAACAGAAATATAAATATTGTTAAAAATAACCCAAAATATATTTTTTAAATTCGTGTTATAAATAGAAAGATGATTATTTAATTTATTTGAATATTAAAAACCAGTGAAATATGTTTTCAATTTTTTTTGAAATTCATAGTTTCTTGCTTTATAACTGCAACCTTATCCGTAATCTAAAAAAATGGAAATATTTTAAAATTGAGATTTTTTTTTAGAAATTCTAAAGGCACTTTGCACATCCTCAAAAGAAACCGGACAGTTTGATACCAAATATGTGTTATACGGATCAGTAATTAAAAATCCTTTCCCTGGAAACCGTTCACCAAAAACTTTTTTTTTAGAATCGAGAGATTATGATTATTAAAATCCAACTTTTTTTAGGGGAATGGGTGTACCTTATTAGCCCACTAAATATGCAATTAAAATCAAAATTATTTTATTAAAAACTAAAAAAAATATATTAGGGTACTATGTCGCCTTAAGTAGTATGGATACTGTTTTACCTCACGCAATGAATTTTTTCCTTCTTATTATGTTTTGTTTCGTTACACAGGCCTTGGAAGAACATCCTATTGTAACGCTCTCGCACTACATTAGGTCTTAGCTCTTTAACGGTGCGGCTGCCCCCCCATTCCTATTCGAAATAAACTTGTCTAGGGCCCCTCTTACTACCCACCAAATATTGATGATGAATTCTGAATCACCCTGTATATAACTTCATTATTTAGCTACTTAAGTTTTGAATTACCCAAGTTGTATTGTACTTCTATTCAAAACAATTTTTTTATTAACTCTATGAACATTATTAGATTTTTAATGTCGTTGAACTAATTTTAGTTTCAAAAATAATTTGGGTTTTCTGACTGAGAATTTGGTTTGTGTGTATTTTCGACTATAGAAAAGATTTAGGTTTACATAAATGTGTCCAGGATTGCTAAAAAGTTTCTCTCTTGTAGGTTGCTAGTATTCAGTGGAACTACAAAGCAACCGATGATGTTGTCAAAGTTGAAGTGTGGGATGTTGTTGATAAAGGTAAAAAGAGAAAGAAGATAGATGGTTTGAAACTTGACAATAAATTATCAGAGGTAAGTGTCTTCACTGTTTCTGATGTGCCATTAATTTCGAAAATCGGTCTTTTATGTACTGAAATGGGGAATAAAATGCTCAATATCATTCATGATTGCAACTTGATTTTTCCTTGATTTTATACAATTCTGCTTTAATCGAATACTTTGAATCAGTATCTAAAGAAAATGCAGACTTTATTGAGGCTTAATTGAATAAAAAGTTGGCAAAACTTTCAAAAGAAATTGAGAATTTTCCTGAAAAACTGGGAGAAACTCTTTTTCATCCGTAAAATCGGAAAATGATTGAAGAAACAGGAAACTCTTGTTAACCAACCGAGAGGATTTACAGCTATGCTCATGTTTTGTTCTGTTAATAGGAATTTTAAATATAGGCAGGGGTACGAGTGGAATGAGTAACAGGAGGTTTTAAAACGTTATTTATCCACAATAACAATAATAAAAAGCTTTACTAATACTTTTTTACTTAAAAACTTTTACTTATTGTTATTGTGGATTAAAAATGTTGCTTTTAAATATCCTTATAGTTTTAAATCTCAGCAGGTTCCTGAAGAAGCAGCTCTTGATGCTGAGTTCATTGATGTATATAAGGGTACAAATGGTGTTATAATTGTCCTGGATATTACTAAACAGTGGTAAGTAATATGGTTATGTTTAAAACATTGTTTGAAATACATGTTCTTTTTGAGCAATTCTTTCTTATTTGATTTTTTTTCTGAAAAATACAAATAAACTTCTTTTAAATTTGTATTTTTTATAATTATTGGATTAAGTAAGCTAGTGTTTGAAGTTTTTCATCTGTTCAGTTTTTTGCATTATGTACATTAATTAATCAAGAATTAGATTTTGTGTAATAGACGAGTTAAAAAACAAAAACACTACTGTTGTGCAAGTTTTGACAAACTTTAGAAAATTTATTTTGGAGTTAACTGTTTGGGAATGATAGGACAAACTGTTTGAGTTTAACATGAAATATAAAACATCCTTTAAAATAAAAAGTGGAAGTACACACTTTTTTTACTTCAATGTGCCATCTCCAAATTTCTGTGCCCTGTTCTAGTGTACACATGCTGTTCAGTCTTAAAAGGTTTTATTACCACCCTCTATAATCTATGTTTACTATCACACAGATGTGTGCTCGACGCTCTACAAGAGCAGTTGTTGTACATTTTCCTCCGCTGCCATCAAGGCAAAAATAAGAGCTTTTCTTGTATATTTTAAATCTGCTTTCTCTCAATTCCTAACTAAGGACATTGGGCTAAGCATGCATACCTAAATAAGGCCCAGGTTGTATAATGGTACAGCTTTTCTGTAATTGCTCGATTACAAACATGTGTAATACACCAAGACCTAACATGTTTTCCAACTTATCTATTAAACAACTTGATAAACCTTTGCTCAGTCTCTAAATTTCAAATTAAGGGTGCTAAAAATATTATATCTTTCAAATTAAGTCACCTTTGTGTTAGCTGGAAGGAAACAAATAAGTGTTAAGCCGAAATAAAACAACTGTAATAAAGCTCTAATGATAATTAAAAATCTACCCATGTAAGAAATTTAGGGTCAATACACAAATGTGTATGAAATTTAGAGTGTAATTAATTGAAGTATAGTTATGGTTGTGCATAATGCAAGTGCACATCTTGCTTCCAGGACCTTTGCATATGTCCAGCGTGAATTGCCACTGATTCCACACCACATTCCGGTTCTAGTTTTAGCCAATCACCGGGACATGGGACACCATCGCACAGTGACAGAAGATCAAGTGAGGTTTTTTGTCGAGAGCTTAGAAAGGTCAGTAGTTTGATGAATATGCAATATTATTACCATCTCCATCATAGTAACAAGTTCAGCTAGTCTGGACTAGTGTCTGTGTAAATAAAATTTGTGGCTCACTATTAGTCACACTATTATTCCCACTAGTCACAATGCATTTCTATTGCACTTGTCGTTGCCATGGTGAGAGCCGCCAATTTTATTTACATTAAGCAAATTTTTCTAGTGATACTAATTCTTATTGGGAGGGGGGGGTAGGAAATGGATTAGTTTCTTTTCATATTATATAGTTTTTCTTTGGATGAATAACTTAAGGTTTTAATTTTACCCTCCTCTTTTTCATTATTTCATCTTAAAAGGTTTAGAGGTATTAAATCAGATTGCTTGAATTTCAGGCCTGGTGATAGTGCTCAAATTAGGTATGCAGAAGGTTCTATGAGAAATGGATTTGGGTTGAAATATCTTCACAAATTTTTCAATCTTCCATTTCTTCAATTGCAGGTAAGGAAATACAACAAAAAAACACCTTGATAATCTGCCTGTTTGAGGGTTAGTAGTTCACCTTAACATGTTATGTTGGAATTATATTTTCAATATAAATTTTTGTTGTTGTAAGGTTCTTTTTGTTTTGATTTTTTAAAATGTAGTCAAAACAACTTTAAGAAAAATAACTTTATCTTGAAACCTTTTATCAATTTCCAAATCTGTGGAATAGGCTCTTCAGTGATTAAATACAAAGTATGTTTTGATGTAATATATTTGTTAAAGTAAAAAAATATCAAATTTTATTTTGTTAAAAGAGATAGATATTCATTTATTGATGAAGTAACAATTTTGTTTTACAAATTGTCAAATTCTAGAAAAAAATACCCTTATCAAATATTACGTAAAAATCAGTGTGTTTCAGTAAATAAAAATCCAATACGTTGCAAAATATGAATGAATTTAAAATAAATTGTCTCGAAACAATTGTCTATTTTAATGTTTTTAAGTTGCAAATAAAAATCGTTGTATTTTAAATTCAATCAGTGTGTTTGTTTTTAAGTTATGATGAAATTCTCCTTTTTGGACATCTGTATCTTTTTGATTCAAGATCTTAACAATATAAATTTATAACTATGTGCCTAATGTTTTAGAGAGAAACTTTGTTAAAGCAACTTGAAATCAACAACACTGAAATTCAGACCACAGTTGAAGAACTGGATTGCTTATCTGAGTCGGAAGAACAGAATTATGATGTGTAAGTAATTATTTCTTTATTGAATTAACTGCTGCAATTGCAGTCTGCATTCCTATTGTGGTAGGTTTCTTTTGCAGTTCGTGTTTTTATTGTTGGAAAGTGATTAGAATCTCTTATCCCCTTAAATTGGGATAATTTCAATTGTTATAACTAAGGTTTCCATGCAATTTAAAATGCAAAGTGTGTACATTGATTATTTATTTTTAGTTAAATATATAATTAAAACCTAAGATATGCAATATAAATACCATATGAAAGAAGAAAAGTATTAGAAAACTACAAATTTTTCAGTAATCACAGAAAATAAATATTTATTTGTATTTTATTATTTAAAGAAAGTACTGTAAAACTTTACAACTTTTTCAATAATCACAGAAAACTAATGTAAACACAAGAATAAAATGTGTGATTTACTTTTCTGAAATAAAAATGAACTAATCGATATATTTTTGTGGGTGGTGCAATGTTTCCCCCTGTATTGCTTAACCCTTTCAGACCTAGACCCCCAAATTTCCCATTGGATTCAATGGTAATCTCGGGCGGCTTATGATTGAAAGGGTTAAATAAAGAATATCTCTGTTAATGCTTTTGTGATGCCCTATCCTGCAGGTTCCTTGATAACTTAACCAATCGAAGACGACAAGTTGCCGAGCAACTCTCTCAGATACCATCTCCAAGTGAATCTGTGAATGCCTTTTCTGTGGATCCGACTACTGAGCTATCTCCTACATCACCAAGTAATAGAAATAATATGTTAGAATCAAGGAGCAAAATTGCTCACTGAGCAAAAAAATGACTACAACGAGTTGTGGCATTTGCAAATTTACTGCTACCCGAAATTCGGGTTGTGGTCGCCTTGAAAATGCTCAGAATGCGTTGTGGTATTTCCTCCAAAATGCCAGACTGCGATGTGTTTTTTTAAAAATTATACAACCTTAAATGGTGAATTTCTTTAATAAATATTAAACTCATGTTGGAGTTTGTAGCACTGAGGGTATCTGTTTCTGTAGGTACTTCTCCGCCACCAATGGCGACCAAGAGTGTCTCTATGCCGGCCAACCTCGCCCAGTCTGTTGCGGAAAACTCTTGTGCCCCTGTAATCATTGCACCCCCTGCATCACCTATAGCTTCTCCTCCAGTGAGTATGCTATTCAAGGTGTTTGTTTCAAGCCTTTTGTTCAATCGTTTGATTAGATTTTAAGCTTTACTTGCCTGTAGTTTTTTTCATGAGTTTTCAATACTCATGATGGTTATTTCATACATGTGATTCTTCCGCCAAATGGCGGAAATCCGCCAATTCGCTGAGCAAAATTAAAATCTGACAATTGGATTTGCAAAACTGAAATTCCACTCTTATTTTCCTATCGTTTTATACTGAAAACTCATACCACTAGTGTGGCCTAGTGTTAAATTTTAAGAAAAATCGAAAGAAAAAATTTTTAAATATCGAAGTTATATGAAAATTAGTTAAGCTGTAAGCTAAAAAATATGAATCTGGCTGTAGCATATCGAATCCTAGATCTAGGGCTATCCTGTCTTGGGTCATGCGCCATAAAAACCCAACCTAGATCTCGGGAAGTAAAAGCCTACTTAAAATGAAGAAAAATTTAGGTGCCATCGAATTTTTTTGATTATTTTCCGCCAATTTTTTGTCTGTGTAATCACATGTATGTTATTTTTCTAGAGTTCTCTTAGTTTTGTGTAGTTGTAAAAGGAAAGTAATTTTATAACAGTTTAATTTTTTTAAATACTTGGGCACCAACAATTTGAGAAACAAATATGAGATTTCCCAAAGATTTTTTGAACTAGATTTTCATAGCAAATTGGCATACTTGTGTTGCTTTGTATTTATTTTTCTTCAGTTTATATTTGGTCTGTAGTTAGCAAGATGAAATGGTACTTCCCATGTAATGAGTTACCTCATACTTGTGGATTTTATTTTCAGAACCATTTTAATATATCATTAAATATAACTAATATTTAAATGTGACATGGTTACTTGAATGTATTTTTCAATTATAATTATAAACTCTCATTGAAATTAGAGCTGGCAGTGGTATTAAGCTTTATTTTAAAAATAATTTTATCACAGCTTGATTCTTATTTTTCCCATTACTATAAGCACACCTTTACTCATTTATACAACTGCAAACAGCTAAATTCCAATCAGAACAACCTAAAAATCTATTAGAAATTTCTAAAGAGTTGTTCTAACAGCCGAAACAGTTCATGTGAATCGGACTGTATTCTATGGGTGACGCTGAGAACTTTTCACACTACTCTTGCATGTTTCATAAATGATGGTAATAACTAAGTTTAACTGTATGAAGTTTCTTTTTGTCCACTATTGTAACAATCATGTAAAAGCAGTTTTTCCTGGCCTGAATCTTTTATCTTTTCAGGAACCTCCAAAACCAGAAAAAGAAGGTGGTTTCATATCAAGACTCTTCAGCAAATCTTCCAACTCTACTGCTCAAAGTCCTTTGAATGAAAGCAGTCCTAAAGTAGGTGAGTTATAAAATGATCAGTTCTAAATCTTAAGTTTGTGTTCAACACTGCTCTTACTTTATGCATTAGCATACCTAAATTCTTCCAATTTGTATAAAACTTTATCATGTTGTCAGGGATCAATCCAGCCAAAAATTGAGGACTTTTTGCTGCCCTTTCACAAAATTCAAATTGGCTTTAATAGTTATTTGCAAGAAAACATTTACAAAATATTTGAATTTTTCAGGATTTTCTTGGTTTGTGAGTTTTACTACTTTAGCACTGATCTGCTTGTGGTCACTACTTCAATTTTTCACAAAAGCAATTTCTTTTTCACACAAAGCATCTAATTTTTTACATTAAGTTTAAATACATTAGATACATTGCGTTTTCCCTTACAGTTTGCAAAAATATTCATTAGTTAAGATGTTATTAGGTCACCAACAATTCAATAAATAGATTTAAAACAAAACATGTACTGAAATTTTACTTTTATCTGCATTCCAAAAAAAATTGTGCCTTTATTGTATGTATATTATGAACTTACACCTGACTTAAAAAACTGAATTTTCCAGACAGTGTTGTAAAATCTCCCACTGAAAATGTCACCTGTGTGGATGACTTTGTACCTGACGATGCTGACCAAACCTTCAATTCCTTCCTGGAGGAGTCCCCCAAAAACACTGCTCAGGAGAAGACTTCTGATATTCCTGTAGTGGAATCTGACAGGTGAGACAAAAATCATCGCTTGTGCTTCCATCAAAATGTGTGATGATACAAGTTTTTTCTTAAAAAATTTCAATTTCAACTAGTGCATTTCACTCAAGAAACTAAAATCGAGTAAATGATCTTTCAATTCTTTATAAATTAAAAGAAAGTATTAAAATTGGGTTTCTGAAAATGCCAGAAATAAAAATAAAGAAAACTCAGGTTAACACCTAAAAATCTTTTACCATTTAAAACAAATTTTGCACTCATTAATTATACAATGTTATTTAATATCTAATATGTAACCTCATTAATGTCATTCCTATATTTGAGAGACAAAAATATACTCAAATATTCTTAAAAACTCATTAAAAATATTTTGACAGTTGGAAATGTATACAAGTAGGCCTTAGAACTTCTAAAAAATCCTTAGAAAGTCCTTAAAAAGTGGTTAATTTTACTTTTCAAACTTCTGTACGAACAATGCAATACTTCCAATCATTTTAGCCTTAGTGTGCAGATCTTTGCGTGTTTCTCAATGTGTCTGGCAAAAAAAAAACCCGATCCATTTTAAAGAGGCACCATTTGTTTACGATTTTGGGAAGTAGTTTATTCAAACTACAGTTATGACATTTAAAGCTCTCACAATACTACTTTTGTTTTATGTTTTTATATATTTTTGTTCCCAACTTGGTTAATTTTTAAACGAGGGAGTTCTTTGCTGGACAACTTATGTCTTTGTGATCACCCATCTGTTTCACTCATTCCATGTTAACCCTTTATCTATTGACGATACTTACACAAGTCCCACCAACTTTAAAATTACATAGAACAAACATCCTCGCGAATATACTGACGATACTTTGCAGGAACACTCTTTTAGTTTTCCTCTTCCAGGATAAAAGGCAGCAAAGGTTCTATGATGAGTATTTTAGCGGGAAATGTGAATACATTGAATTGAAGTTGTGCTTTCAGCTGCCATTTCGATCGGATTCCCATGATTGTCATTTTTTTCCCGTAAAAAAGTATTTAAAGCCAAAAGTGAAGTGTATTGTTTTCTAAGACTTAAAACTGCAATACAAAATCCATGTTTTTTTGTATTGCTAGAATATTTTAGCATTCAGTGTACTGACAGTACTCAAAAGTATCAATTTAAATAATTAGCTCTGGTGGGTTGAATTTTCCAAAAAAGATGATTATTTATTTATGTATATCCCTTAACTTTCAGTTTAGTGACTCAAAAAAAATTTGCACGAAAAAATTGCAGCGATTCATAATGCTGTAGATAAAGGGTCAAACTTGAATTTTTCCTTCAGTGAAGATGAAAACGGAGGAAACCCAATGGTGGCCGGCTTCCAAGACGAGCTGGACCCGGAAGATGTGGTGGTGACCAACCATTCTGACGCTCATATCGCTAAGGCTATCCCGTCTGACCATAGCAGTGATGAGGAAAGTGCCCCCCCTGAAGGTTAGTTTTCACCACTTAGGCTCATTCTCATTTGTTTTTTGTAAGACCTTATCAATCAATCTTTATTAACAAAATGTAACAGAAAAATAGGTACTTGCGTATTATACCGTCGACCGTTCAGCAGCCGTTAAAATCAGCGGTACAGCAGAACAGTCAATTGGATTTTAGACGTTTCCGGATTCAGCATCACGGTTGACGGCATAATACACAAGAACCGAAAAATAATAAAATGAACACAAAAAATATATGATATGCCTAGGGTAAATAATAAAAATCCTGTCCAGGCATAAAAATATTGGGTGGCAAAAAGCAATCAAAAGTTCAATTTTTAATTGTAATTTGTAAAGAGTGACATCCATGCTGATGAAGAATCCTCTGGACACTTGTTACACTTTCTCAATGTCCGTTTGCAAGAAAATGACACCGAGCTACAAAAAGTTTACTACATTAGTTAAGTGCATAAAAGTCCCCATAGCCCCAAAGGAGTTTTATTGGTTCAAAGGAACTTTTTTCATGGTGAAAAATAAGGTGCGATTCTTTTTGAACAGACCTTGCACACTCCTTTAATACCCTTTTTTTTTTTAAAAAAAACCTTTAAAAACCCCATGGCTTCTCTCCTGAGCCTCTTTTCATCTTATTATCTCCACTTTCCTTTCCATGATTTTTTGTCATGTTTTTGCAGTGTCTTAATAAGGGCCATAAAATTCCAAATAACCAACCAATCAGATATCCTTAGAAAAATTATGCACTTTTTACATGCTTAAAGTTCTAACTTTTGTTTATCTTTTTATAGATAAGAAACCAGCCCTATCAGAGTATATTGAACCAAAGGTAAAGCGCTACATTTATTAACATAAAAAAATAATTAGAATGTTAGATATGTATTCATGAAAGTATAAGTGTGTATTTATAATGCTAAATTTTTATGTACAAATCTTGGTACAATAATAAGCTGCTCAAATATTTGAGAACTCTTAACTTAAAATACATTCAGATTTGTGAATTTTTAACACCGTTTAATTTCTTTTCTGAACATTAAGATCATTGTATAGGAACTCTGTCTGGATCCATATTACTGTTTATCAAGAGTTTGGTTCTTTTTATGTAATTTTTATTCTGTATAATTGCATACAAAATGGGGTATTCTTCTTGTAGGCAGCCTCAGAAAACGAAGAAACACCTGTGGATGGCCAACAGTCCACTGCTAACATGCTTACTTTGGAAGCTGAAGATTTGAACATTTTGGAAAACATGTATGAATCTAAAAGGAAGTCTTCAACCCCAAGTGGTAAGTTTTAACTCTGAACTTTGAAAAAGAGGGAGAAAAGAAGAGATAAAATGTACATTAAGAGTAACTGAAAAAATTTGAACAATCTAGGGCAGTGGTTCCCAACCTTTTGTGGCCGATCGCCCCCTTTCATTCCCATTGTATGTCTAATTTTAATTTGAAGTGACGTGTAAATAATTAAGCAACTTTATGTCTGGGTCTTCCCCCAGAAAATTTTTGGAAATAAAAGATTCCAAAAAAAACCAGGGTTTTAACTAGTTATGGTATACCTAATTTTTGGAAATTAGACCCTAAGAAACAGGGTTTTCACTTGTTTTGGTACATTAAGTGTGAATAAAGTCTGTCAGTGCAGTACTATTTTATTTCCCCCCTTTGAATACTCATTGCCTCCCACTTATTTTTCGCCCCCACAATAACACAAATTGTCCACCTGGGGAAGATTGCCCCCGGGTTGGGAACCACTGTTCTAGGGAAATTGTTTTCCCTTGCCAAAAAAAAGGGGAGAATGAATTGAAAATGGAGTGCTAAGTGCAGTATCCTAAGTGTGCCTTGAAATTTTCAGTTCCTAGCCGATCATCACCAAGTGCAACCCCTGAAGGTTCTGAAGCTGTGAGTGAAGATTCCAGCTCCACAAAGAAACACAAGCATAAAAAGAAAAATAAGGTTAGGCCTAATCAAAAGTTTTAAAGTGATTGAAGTTAAACTCTACATTAACAAATTATGAGCCATTTAAACATGAAGAGACTGAAAGATTTTTCTTTTTAAAGAGAAGAAATATAGCTTTCCCTACTTCCATTCTACAGGAAACAATTTGATTTTTTCTTAATTTCATACCCTTAATTTCTTTCCCTTCCGCGTAACCCTGGTTGGGAAACGCTGGTTTAGAGTTTATCACTGCAAATGATTTGCAACTGAATCTCTCCTTGCTATTTCAGGATGAATCCAAAAGCCATCGCAAGTCACACAAGCACAAGAAACACAAAGAAAAGGAGGGTGTTGCCAGCAGCAAGAAAGACACAGTGGCCAAGAAGAAGCACAGGGACGTGGGCGAGCTGGACAGTTCTTCGGACGTCGACAAGCTTGAGGAGTTTTTGGGAACTAAAGATGCGGAGGTTTCGAATTCCACGTACGAAGTTTTTTAAGACAGCTTTTGTGATAAAATGAAGAGAAGTGTAATGCTTGAGGGGTAATTGAAAAATTTTTGGGGTTTCAGGAATTAATGAGTTGAAAGTTTGCTCCAGCAATGCAGAAAAGTTACAGAAGAAATGGCTGAGGGTAGGAAAATGATTTAGGTGTTATTTTCAATAATTTTTTATTTTTAAAAATTACACAAAACTCATTTTAAAAAAGGTCTTTATATGCAATGCTTCATGCATTTTTTCTAAGGTGGCTCCTAATTTCAATTTATATTAATTAACATATTCAATCAAATTCTTTCTAGGCCAATCAGTTTATGTCTAGTCTTCAGTCCTGGGGGCTTATTACTAAGTTTGTTTGCAGGTTGAGTGGCTAGCCTGACTCTGGACCCAGTTGATTCCCCAAGCAAACTAGGTACTCTTTTATGATGGGCTGAGTTGACTGCCTCAAGCGATCAAATTTGAGTCTGCTTGCAGGCATACATGGAACACACTCAGCAAAATTTGACCCAAGAGTGAAAAGCTATTAAAATTTTCTACTTATATGCATTAAGAGAAAATTCACAAAAATAACCTGTATAGAAGCCAGAAATTTGGGGTGACCCCAGAAAACAATCACGCAAATAAATGAAAACTAGGAGCTGCCATAGAAAAAGGTAAATGTTGTGTAGCAAATCAAGATGAACTCTTAAGAAATTTTATTTAGTTTTTTAAAAAACCCATAAAAATGGCACTAAATATTTCTTGGCCCAGCCATTCCTACACAACCACTTTTTTTTGCATAAACTGTACATATGAGCGTGAAAAAGAGCTTTTGCGGCTACATAGATTCAACCAACCATCCATTTCAATGAATTGAATCGTCCAAACTAATATCCACAGCTCCAAAGAGATTTTTCCAAGATTTCACTGTTAATAATGTACTGTGTTTTGACTTGCAAAAAAGGTTATTATTATTTTTTTTTCAGAAAAATAAGTTTTAAATTAATACTATGCAGTGTTAGTAACTATTGACAAATCTGCATTGCTGCTTTTTTTTGCCTACCACTAATTAGCAAAAAAAATCATATTTGATCCATATTTATGTAGTTATTATCTTGAAGTTTGCATACATGAAGAATATTTTTTAGGTGTGGAGTTAAGGTTCATTACTTAATTTTTTAAGTACATCAGTAAGAATGTAATTTTTTATGATAAACTAGATGTATAAAATACATAAGAAAAATCAACGGATTCCATAATTCATTAAGTAAAAACTTAATACATTAATATTAAAATTTGCTTGTTAAATACAGTACATGTGTTAATTTAATTTATAGCTAATATAAATCACATTAGGAAAATGAAAATCAGATTTAAAATTAGTGTACAGGCAACTTGAGATTAATGCTTGAAATCAGCTAAAAGCCAAATGCATACCTGCCAACCGTTCCGATTAAATCGTATTTGTTCCGATTTTTCACTTGTGTTCCGAAAATACGATTTCAGTACCAAATGTTCCGTTTTTACGTCCCCTTGTCCCGCCATTTTCGACCTACTCGAATAGTGCAATAATGAGCCGGAGCAAGAATCGCCTTTCATTCGACGCATACGCGAACGTGTTATTGCTTGCGAAAATACGAAGTAATTCTGATACATGCTATAATAAATCTTTCAGTGCTGTCCTATTAAAAAGGGCAAAAGCAGCTACTTTTGTGTAATTAATTTTTCTATTTTCCAAATAATGTTTGCTTATTTCACCGTTTAATTTTTTTAGTACTTACTAAGTATTTTCAAATCTTTCTGAGTTATTAAGTATGAAATTCCCAGTGCTTGACATTTTAAGTCATTTTTGTTATTCTATTTGCAGAAATTTAAACCCAGATAAAAGGAAGAAAAATTTAACATTATTATATCCTAGTATAAATGTAGATAATTATTAGTCAAAATATAAAGGTATAAAGCACTTAGACCTCTTAATGACCATAAGATACCTTAGAAAAGAGATAAAGGTTATGAATTACAAGCTCTTTTTTTTATAATAATACCCCTTTAACACATTCAAAATGTGTCGTGAATGTTGTTCCTATTTCTGTTTCTGAAATGTTGGCAGGTATGCAAATGAAGTATAATTTTTGAAATTTGCCACAAATATTTATGGTATTTTTGAACTTGAAAAAAAAGAACTGCATGTACACACAAGAATGATTTTTATACCTAGTGTTTTATTCAAATGTTGCCTGTGCAGTATAGTATTCTCATTAAATTAAGTGGGAAAGCAGTTTATATTTGTTTGATATGCTTGGTTTTTATGTGCTAGGTTTAAAATTATCAAAAATGTTTTACAGATTTGTTCAAATAAAAGCTTTTACTAAAAGTTCTGTTTAATTGACTGTACTTAAAGTGGGCAGGGTTGCTGATTTTTTTGATTTTTTTAAAAAAAATCAAAAAAATCGGATTTATTTGATTTAAATCGGGCTTTTTTGATTTAAATCAGATTTTTTTGATTTAAATGAATTACTAGCTCTAAACTTCCTGAAACTGGTTAATAATATACTGATATTGTTATTTCAATGTGATATAATAGTTTAGGATTCCTTAATATTCCAATTTTGATCTATTTTATGCATTAATTAATTGAACTAATTAAACGGAGCGGTTTGCTGCCATTTCATGGTGAGGTGCCCAAGCCCATCCTAAAATGGTGAATGAACAATTATTATACTATCAGTTACTAAAATTTTTATATTTTCTATAACTTATTTCTTTAAAATAATTAGTAATAAAAATAAAATATCTAATAAGCAACTTATTGACAGTCATGTACATAGAGAATAGAGCTCTATTCGCTGTAGTCTCTATTCTAAAAAAAAGTTTTTGGTGAACGGTTTCCAGAGAAAGGCTTTTTAACTACTGAACCGAATGACACGTATAAGGTATCAAAATGTCCGGATTCTTTCCGGATTTCCGAGTAAGCCCTTCGATTTTTCAAAAAAATTCTCAATTTTAAAATATTTCCATTTTTTTAGATTTTGGATAAGGTCGCAGTTACAAAGCAAGAAACTATGAATTTTAAAACAGTTGAAAACATATTTCACGGGTTTTTTATTATTCAAATAGATTAAATAATCATCTTTCTATTTATAACACGAATTTAAAAATATATTTTGGGTTATTTTTAACAATATTTATATTTTTGTTGTTCAAACCACGTTCAAACGGTTTTAATTATAATTAAAAATAATGCATAATTAATTTATATCTTATTTGTAAATAATAAATTGACATTTTTATATTTATATTTGTCGTAGTGGCAACGTGACAACCTAATCATTACTATATTTACAAAAATATAAACTCGCTTTCGGAAATTTTGAACTTTTGCATTTATTTTTTACAATAATTATTATTTTTTATATCTTTTTGCAGGTATGTTTTTTAAGGTAGTAAAATGTAACTTTTTATTTCATAATGAAAAGTCTAGACATTCGTGTCATTGCTATGAAACTGATACAACTTCGACGTTTGTTTGTTCTAATGAAGATAAAATTCTAAATTTTCGCGATGTTTACGATAATTACTACATTTTTCACAGCCAATCGATAAAAATCATTACAAATTTTAAGAAAGTTAAATTTATTCGTGAGATGTCTCAGTGCTTCTTAATGAATCTGTGAAAAAACATTACCTTGATGGGGAAATAGTAAAAGAATGTTTACATTGCTCTGCTGTTAATTTTATTGGAATTATAGGGCGATCCTCCAATTCATGTTACCATAGAAGAATGTTAAAATTCCGCCACTGAATAAATATCCGTCATTTTTGAAAGAATACCCCGGAGAAGTACTACCCCTGCTTTAAGAGTGTTTTATAAAGTGAGTAAGTGCAGTGAGCTGGGTTTTGTGAGGATTGCAAAAATTTCTGCGCAAGCAGAACGGGGGTTGGCGAGCAATAGCGAGCAGGGGGCGGTAGCCCCCTAGTTTTGTAAAAGAAAACAATATTTTGGAAAACATGACTAACTATATAAAAGCAATCTTAGGATAAAAATCATTCACATGCTTGTATTTTAAGAAGTTGATGTACCAAATAAAAAAATTAAAATATTTTAATTCTTGTTTAGTTTATCACAATTATTGATTCCAAACACTGCTATTTACCCCTTTTCGTCATAAATATTTTTGTTACTGGCAATAGAATTTTATATGTTATTTTATACATATCTAGCAGAATTTAAAAAAAAAATTAATGGAAATAATCTTGCAAACCATTTTAAAGCATAAAACTATTTTTTTATTTAAATTGTGGCAGTTAAACATTTTTGATTTAAATCAGATGATTTTTTAAAAAAAATCAAGTGATTTAAATCATGATTTAAATCAAGCAACCCTGAAAGTGGGTAGTAAAGTTTTATTTTGGTTACATTTATCTTAAACTTGATTGAAAGTCTGGCAAATGCAAGTCACCGTTTGCTTGCTAAATCTGACAATTTTTTTAAAGTCTAGTTTTGATATTGTATATATCTATTGAATAAATATGTTTAAAAATTCTTGCTTTTTTCAGCTTCAACAATGTGTTTTTGGGAAGAGCTGAAAAACTCGAGAAATAATATATCTCTAAAACTATTTGAGCCTTACAAATAAACTAGTCTTAAAATGTAGAATATTTATTTAATAACAAAACATGGAAGTACATGTATGTTTCAAAATCTTACTGTTAGGTTGCCATTACAATTTCACAATTTATGAAAAAAGCTGAAATTCAATTTTCAATTAGCTGCCATTCGTTAATGAAACTGCTTTGACATATACATTTTTTTCTTTAGAAGGGTATTTAAAAATAAAACAATTTCCCTAAGTATGTCTTTCCAATTAAATTCTTGTGTAAGCCAGCTCTCGGACTACTGGTTTGCTGGGGAATTAACTTCCTTAAAACGATTTCAATGAAATTTAACTTTTATGGTATTCTTCAATCAAAACAGCGCCAACAATGGCCTTGCATATCTTTAAAGAACCTTAACTCAACTTTTTGTTTCAGAGGGAGGGTCTGCTCTAAATCATTTTTATAGCCCTCATCATGCATACATTGATGTAGATCAGGTATGGGCAACCTTTTTGAACCTGCGGGCCGGACTCACAGATTAAAATGACGTGGAGGGCCATAAAGTAGATCATAGCAGGGGTAGAAGTCGTCCTATATTTCCTATAAATCCTATATTTTCAAAAAACATGAAAAAAGCGTCCTATAAATCCTATATATCCTATATTTCAAAAAAATAATCCTTTATTCCATCAAACAACCCTACTTTCGAGTTCAATTATTCAAAATTTAAATTTGATGTCTTGAATATGCTTGAAAAATATTTTTGATACTTTACTAAACGCTTAAAATTTTAAATTTTAGATGGCTTTATAATTATTACAGGGATGTTTGATCATTCAGGAGTCTTAAAATCGTATTCCGTATTGGATTTCTTCTGAAAGTTAATGAGTTTTCAATTATTCTTTGGGCTTTTGCCTATAAGTTGGTTTTTCAGATTCGAGGAGGGCAGAAAACACCCATTTATTCTCTCACAATCACGATTTTCGTGTCTCATGTCGATATTCTTGACTTTAAAACTTGGTTTTGGAAGAAGTTTTCATTTGTCCCAAATATGGACAGTTATAGCAGGCATATTTTAAAAGATCTACCACTCTTAAACAGGGTTCATACGCTCCTTGAAAACTCCTTAAATACTCCTTGAAAATTATTTTCATTTTCAAGCACTATGGAAACTCCTTGAATTTAGGCTCTACTCCTTAAAAACTTCTTGATTTTCATCATGAAATTTTTTTGATATATATATCTCTGTATAAATAAAAGGCTAACGGGCGATGTGTGTATGTGGGTGTGTATGTATGTATGTCCGGGGTAATCTCTTGAAATAGGCCACGGACCGAAACCAAACTCGACGCATAGACGTATTCCGAGTCGGGGAGTAACTTGGGATAGTTTTCAAAGCTTTAAAATCGAATAATTACGAGTAATTAACGAATTTATAGCCCGAAACGCTTATTTCTCCATTTCTCTACCAGAGCAGATCTGCTCGACTCACTATTGTTAACGAGATGAAAACCTTCAAATATCAAATATTTTAACAGGAAAAACTCGATAATTGTCCATTTAAAAACTATATCAGTTGTAAAAACACCAAAATAAATTCAAATAATTAATTTTGAAACGTTAGTTTCCCCTATTTTAAGATATTTTCCTTTAAAATTTAAATATTTATGGAAAAGTGTAAATTTTCTTCATGGAAAACGACTTAAAAATAAAACATTGTTTTAAATGAAGCGGTTCACTAGACTTTTAAATTTACTAGATATTTTATTATTGTTTCAAATTTGTTATTTTCGTTCACTAGACTCATTAATTTACTAGGAAACATTGCCGAGAACACCGGGAAAAGGAAAATTACCGAGAACATAGGGATAGGAAAAAAGTAACAGGAGTACCGGGATATAAAAATTACCTCGATCATCGGGATAGGAAAATTATCGGGAACATCGGGATAAGAAAATTATCGGGAATATCGGGATAATTATCGGGAACATCGGGATAGGAAAAATTACCGGGAACACCGGGATAGGAAAAGGCGTCTGGGATACCGGGATGATTGGTAATTTCCGATTTAAAAATTATAAATATATTTTGAGAAAATTTAATTTTAAAAAAAATTATACACTCCACCCGTGCAAGGCCGGGCATATCCGCTAGTCTCTGTATAAATAAAAGGCTAACGGGCGATGTATGTATGTGGGTATGTGTGTATGTATGTCCGGGGTTATCTCTTGAAATAGGCCACGGACCGAAACCAAACTCGACGTATAGACGTATTCCGAGTCGGGTTGTAACTTGGGATAGTTTTCAAAGCTTTAAAATCGAATAATTACGAGTAATTAGCAAATTTATAGCCGAAAACGCTTATTTCTCCATTTCTCTACTAGAGTAGATCTGCTTGACTCACTATTGTTAAGGAGATTATAAAAACCTTGAAAAATAAATATTTTAACAGGAAATACTCGATAATTGTCCATTTAAAAACTATATCAGTTGTAAAAACACAAAAATTAAATCAAATAATTAATTTTGAAACGTTAGTTTCCCCTATTTTAAGATATTTTCCTTTAAAATTTAAATATTTATGGAATTTGTAAATTTTATTTTCATGGAAGAGGACTTAAAAATAAAACATTGTTTCAAATGAAGCGGTTCACTAGACTTTTCAATTTACTAGATCTTTCATTATTGTTTCAAATTTGTTATTTTTGTTCACTAGACTCATTAATTTACTAGGAAACATTGCCGAGAACACCGGGAAAAGGAAAATTACCGGGAACATCGGGATAGGAAAAAAAAGTACCGGGATTACCGGGACATAAAAATTACCTCGATCAGCGGGATAGGAAAATTATCGGGAACATCGGGATAGGAAAAGTACCGGGAACATCGGGATAGGAAAAGTACCGGGAACATCGGGATAGGAAAAGTACCGGGAACACCGGGATAGGAAAAAGGCGTCTGGGATACCGGGATGATTGGTAATTGCTGATTTAAAAATTATAAATATATTTTGAGAAAATTTAATTTAAAAAATTTATACACTCCACCCGTGCAAGGCCGGGCATATCCGCTAGTCTCTGTATAAATAAAAGGCTAACGGGCGATGTGTGTGTGTGTGTGTGTGTGTGTGTGTGTGTGTGTGTGTGTGTGTGTGTGTGTGTGTGTGTGTGTGTGTGTGTGTGTGTGTGTGTGTGTGTGTGTGTGTCCGGGGTAATCTCTTGAAATAGGCCACGGACCGAAACCAAACTCGACGTATAGACGTATTCCGAGTCGGGGAGTAACTTGGGATAGTTTTCCAAGCTCGAAAATCGAATAATTACCAGAAATTAACGAATTTATAGACGAAAACGCTTATTTCTCCATTTCTCTACCAGAGCAGATCTGCTCGACTCACTATAGTTAACGAGATGAAAACCTTCAAATATCAAATATTTTAACAAGAAAAACTCGATAATTGTCCATTTAAAAACTATATCAGTTGTAAAAACACAAAAATTAAATCAAATAATTTATTTTCAAACGTTATTTTCCTTTATTTCAAGATGTTTTCCTTTAAAATTTAAATATTTATGGAAAAGAGTAATTTTTTTTTTCATGGAAAACGACTTAAAAATAAAACATTGTTTAAAATGAAGCAGTTCACTAGACTTTTAAATTTACTAGATCTTTTATTATTGTTTCAAATTTGTTATTTTTGTTCACTAGACTCATTAATTTACTTGGAAACATTGCCAAGAATACCGGGAACACCCGGATATGAAAAATTACCGGGAACATCGGGATAGGAAAAAATACCGGGAACACCCGGATATGAAAAAATACCGGGATTATCGGGACATAAAAATTATCGGGAACATCGGTATAGGAAAAATTACCGGGATATGAAGGGGCTCCTGGGATACCTGGAAGATTGGTAATTGCTAATTTACAAAATTATAAATCATACTTGCCAACTCTCCGGATTTTGGCAGGAGACTCCCGATTTTCCCTCTTTCTCCCACCCTCCAGAATTTTTCTGAAATTCTCCCGCTTTTCGAATAATCTTGCGTTTTATAACACAAATAATGGATTTCACACTTTTTGTGCCAAAAAGGATTGACAATTTCTGTAAGAACTTGTTCTCCATGAAGGGGGCTCTGCGGTGAGCTACCAATCCATCATCGGCAACGGGGGCTGCATATACACTTGCGCTAGGCCCACACTTTGGATACAACCCTCGACTTCAATCCATCGCAAAATACGAAGATCGTGCCTGTATGGAATCGGAAAACCTAATTATGATAAAAAAGGAAAGAAATTAGGATATTAGCTTATTATCTTTTGGCTAGTTTCTTTTTTGGTTCTTGTGCAGGCAGAATTTGTCAAACCTTTTTTTAGTTTGTTTCTCCAGTTTTGGTAAATGGCTTCAATCAACTAACATTCTTATTTAAGTTTTCAAAATTGAGGGTATTGGTTACCCTCTACCTAAATCTACAGTATTTAGCAAGTTAAGAATTATTTCCCCAATTCACTTGAATTTTCAAGTTATAGAAATTCAATTATTTAAATTGGTTTCTGAAAGCCTTTCAAGGTATTAAGAATTAAACATCGATAAAAATTTCTCCGGATTTTTGACTCTGAGAGGTTGGCAAGTCTGATAAATGTATCTTGGGAAAATTTAATTTAAAAAAAAAATTATACACTCCACCCGTGCAAGGCCGGGCATATCCGCTAGTCTCATCTATAAAAATAGTTTCAATCCGCATTATTTTCGAGAAAAATAATGGGTTACTGCGGAAAAATCTCGACTTTTCGTGAAAGTGAGAGTGATTTTAAAACCTGATTCAAGAATGCAATTGGCAAAGCGTGCGTTTTAAGCTGTGTAAAAAATTTTCTCTCAAATACTCCTTGAAATTTTTAAAAACACTCCTTGAATACTCCTTGATTTTGATTTGTGAAAAATTGTATGAACGCTGTTAAATTGCTTGCTAGTAAGAAAGCAAAGTAGTTTGTTATAAAGTGTTGTTTAATGGGGTTTTTTTATCAGGAAAAAGGATCTTAAAGCATCTTTAGAATTTAAAGTTACTAATTAATTTTTTTTAACAAAAAACCCCTTTTTTTTAAGATTTTCCATTTATGTATTTTAATTTTTGCATTATAGATTAAATTAACTAAGGTTCTACTAAAAGTATTTTTAAATTAAATACCTTAAATTTTGTTTTCAACGATAATTTGTTTGAAAATTCATAAAAGTATTTATTTAGGTTGCAATATAGTTTGACTCTTATTCTAGCCAATTTTTGTAACCAAGTACAAGTAAATTTATAGTTGTAAGCCTAAATACCAAACACTTAAAACTGATACAAAAGTGTCATTAGTCCTGTTACCAAACTATTAAAAATTTATTTTTGTCCTACAGTCGAGTCCGCTTAATGTGATCGCAATTGTCTGAGACTAAACTGATAACATTATCCGAACGATAACAATAAGCGATCTCATATCAAAAGCCACAAACAGTGTAACTAGATTGTTTGTATCAAAATCATGTAATCGTAATAAATGTACTCAAAACACTATTTTTAAACTAGGTAAAATTTTAAGGGGAAAACATAAGAATAGTTCAATTAATAAAAGTAAATTGATCGCTTACTGAGTATTTTTATTTGTATAGAAAGATCTCTCTTTTTTTCACTTCATTATATCCTTCCAATAAACAACTTATTTATTAAACACAAAGTAAAATTCAAATATCTTATCAGACATCTGTAAAGCGTCGATCTTGGTGGTTTCTTTCACCAATCACAAGCCCCATAACCGTTTTCTTTCAATACATGCGGAATGTTTTCTTTTTCTTACTCATACTGAGTTTCAGAAAAAGAAGGGCCGGATGCTCTCATGGGGCAGATGTTTACTTGTAAAAATTGACCTTCAAAATGAAACTCTAACTCAAATGCTGTCGTTTTAAAGGGAATATGGACAAATTTTGATAATATTAAGCGGAGTGATGATTCATAGTTGATCCCATTAAACGATGTATTTTACATTAAATTAAATAGGAATGATCGGGACCTGTTGATTTCGATAACATTATCCGATTGATAACATTAACTGTGATCACATTAAGCGGATTCGACTGTATATATTTTTTTGAAAAATCCTATATATTTTTATTTGGTCACTTCTACCCCTGTAATAGGTATAATTTTGAAAAAAAGGTGCTTTTTTTTATCAAAAAACAGTTATAGAACTAAATTTAAACATTAAACTGGACTAGAATTATATGATCTTGATTAAGCATTATTATAAGTATAATGCATAAGTTAGATTAATCTCCGGGGTGTAAATAAAATTCAATTTCTTGAGGGGCCCCAGATTATTCCTCAGCCCCTCCCATCTATATTTACAGGCATGTGATTGCTCAAGAAAGAAATTATCTGAAATTTTTTAGAAGTGTCTAGATAAGTTACAGTGGTATAGAAATTTATTTCGGGAGGGACCCAAATTCAAATCCCCATCCCCCTACAATAGGTTCAATTTAGCTTTTTAATACTTTCTAGATAGGATTCTCATCTTACTAAACTCAATCTCAGAAATTTTTTGAAATTTGACCTTATAAAACAGGGTTTTTAATCGTTTTGTTACTTTATGTCCGCTCAGGAAACAAAATATTCCGATTTTTTCCCCACTGAAATATTAATTCTGCACACAATTCCGATTCTCAACACCTCTAAAATTAGCAGATTTGCGCTAATTAGCGGAAAAATCACATGCCTGTTATTTAATAGGTCTAATGTAGCACTACAGTACATTTTTGGGTAGAATTTGAGTCGTAAAGAATGTAGTAATAAAGTTCCAACTACCAAAGGGGGGTCTGAGAGTCCTTCCCCGAAAATTTTTGGAGATTTGATTCCAAAAAACAGGTTTTTAACTAGATTTGAAACTCCTAGTTCGAATGTTTTATATTTGGATTTTTGGGTAGGATTTGTGTTAACTTATTGTAAAATAGTTTTAAATTCTTTAATCCAAGTCCTAAGGGGAGCTGGGGGATCCCCCCAGAAAATTTTTGGAAATTATACCTTAAAATCAGGGTTTTAACACTCCATCGGTCGCAACTGTACTTTTTCGCACCTCAAACATTTTCGTTATTTTGGGGGTTAGAAGTCTGAAATTCCTGGTAGTCTCCTGTCTTTATACCGGATGTATGGCGCCAACCAATTCATTTTCGTGCGCTTTGTTTAGTTTGGTTTTCACCATAATTTCACTATTTGATACATTGCTCTCGATCGTGTTTCAGTTCCTTAAGGTACGTAATATTATTTTTTGGAATCCCTGATGCTTATTTATTTCTTTTATGAGTGTTTACACGTCAATATTATTAAATTTTCCTAAATATGTATGTATGTAATTTTTCTAATTATTTTTGGTTTATTGCGGATGAACATACACCTACAAAATCGTACCTTATACACTTACCCTGCAAAAGACTAAGTTGTACAATATACAAATATACGGCTACTACCTGTAGGTTTACAGTTTATAGTTAAAAATAATATAGTTTGTGGAGTTATTTTACAATAGTTACAAGGGTAGAGCGGTCAATATGCCTAGCCTAGAACCTGCAAGTATAACCTGTGATATTTGTGTTTGTGAATGGTTATTATCTGGACATGAATTCAAAAACAATAATTTGGAATTAATATCCTTCAGGTTTCACAACATTAAGTATAATTTTTGACTAAAATATTGAATTACTTATCCTGATGATGAATTTAAATTTTATGCTACTTTTAATTTTTTCTTAATTATTAAAAACAAATATCAGACTTTTTATGTCAATAATTCTATGAATATCTCTTATCGTTTTTCAGACTCCATTTTTGAAATTAAAAGGTAGAAAATTGCGATTCTTTCGATTGTGCGTTTTGGCACATTGCGACCGAACGCGTCAGTTTAGTATTGCGACCGACGGATTTATTAGAATATTTACATAAAAGCTTAAGTTTTAAGCATAAATGCTTAAAACTAAGATCCTCTGGATAAATTCCAAGCAAACAGGTCTTTCCCAGAAATAATAATACCCCCCTGAAAAAGTTATGTTTTAATTATTTTTGGATTAAAGTTGGCCATTTAGAATCTTAATGAAAGATCCACCCTTTGCTGATTTCACCCCAGTGAAAAGAGGTTGAGCATGTGTGTACCTTACTTTCACGGCTTTTAGTTAATGTAACTGAAAACATGGATGATTATGATCAAAAGTGAATTTTTAATCTTCCTGAAAATGGGCGAAACAATTTCAATCTGTGTTCCCCTGTTTCAGAATGAACCTCAACTGTGTCATACTACAGTGTCAAAACACAAGAAGCTGTATAAAGATGAATTTTTAACTACAAGTCTGAACAGTTTTCTTTATAATGTTACTCTATTTATTCAGTTGCATTTTTCGTAATAGTACAGTAAAGGACCCTTTATCCGGCAAGCTCAGGGCCGACATCATCCCGGACTTCGGAATTTTCCGGATTTCGGGTCCGTTTCGGAAAAAACGCCATTAAAGACGCTGCTGCTTTAGTAAAACCAAAATACCCACTGAAACGACATTTTCGTAATAGTACAAAGATTTTTTTTTCCAGAAATGGTATGTTTGCTTTTATTGCATCAGAAAATTTACAACAGGAAACTTTGATTTTAGAATTTGAGAGATTTTGTTTTGTATTTTTAAAAATTATTACCAGTTGTAAAATTTTAAATCCCTGACATTCGCAGAACCCCACACATTTTTGTTTTGGCTAAGCCTATGAGTATTAATTCTCTTGCTTAAAACCCTGTATTAAAAATTTATTAGAATAAAGAGAAACATTTTAATTACCTAACAGATAGTATAATAAAATATAGTTAAAATTAAAAATAAAACAGGTATTATATGAAAGAGATAAACTTATTTTATTCAGGTATGTTATAAAAGAAGACATCTTTTACATAGCAAAAGCAGTAGAGTAAAGGCTTTAAAAAAATTATAAACTAAAAAATACTTAATGTAATTCAAAACTCAAAAATTTAGTATTGACTACAAAACAGTAGTAAGTACTTTAACCAAGATGTGATAACAGGCAGTTATTAGTGAGATACTAAAAGCTTACAAAAGTAGCTATTGCTTTATATTATAGATAACAAGTACTTATGGCCTTATTCACTACTACCTGACTAGCAGTTAACCAGCTGCTTGAAAAAGAAAATGAGCTTTTCACTGCAGGGGTTATATGCTCCTTGAAAATGATTTTCATTTTCAAGCACTATGGAAACTCCTTGAATTTGGGTTGAACTCCTTGAAAACCCCTTGATTTTCATCACATACATTTCTTTTATAAATTTATCTCCCCAATAAAAATGGTTTCAATTCGGAACAATTCATCCGTAAAAAATCTAGATTTTTTGTTAAAGTTTCGTTTTTTTGCAGTGTTCGGTTCTCTTTCTTGGATGGCTGTGAATAGTAGTTTTTTTTTTAAATCTTGCTAGATTATAACCTGTATTAGGTATCGAATCTGACTTTAGATAGTAAATATACTAATTTCTTACTTTTTATACTTAACTAAAATATTTTGACTAATATAATTTTCACTTAAATAATTATTTAATTATTCTATTCACTTATTTCCCGTATTTTTATTTGCGTTTAGTTACATTTTGACTTTTCAAGTGGTTTTAAATTCTGATTCAGGAATGTAATTGGCAAAGTCTGTGTTTTAAGCCGTGCAAAAAATTTCTTACTTAAATTATGTAAAAAGCCACTTCTTGAATTTTTTAAAAACAAAACACTCCTTTAAAACTACTTGAATCTCCTTGATTTTGATTTGTGAAAATTTGTGTGAACCCTGCACTGACTCTGATTGGTGGAATCCTTCTTTAACCACTGGTCAGGTAGCAGCGAGTAAGGCCATTTGTGATCACAGCAAAATGCTTAATGGAATTTGATCTACATTAATTGTGTAAACTCGAGATCACGAGCTCTTGACGAGGTGCATTAAATATCCTTTGTTCTGTAAAATTCCTCGGCATTTGACAACCACAGAGTAGCGGGCTATTGAGCTCACTTCCCATTCATCGGCACTGGGCACAGCAGACGTCAGAATGTTTTGCAGCATCGGCTTGGGAAGTATGACTGAAAGAAGAAACATTCACTTAATTGGATGGTTCACCATATCCAATTGTATTTTTTGGAGGTTCTTTAATGGATTTTTTAAACACTTGTTTTTCACAAGCAAGATCCTGGCATTTTGAAGAAAAAAAAAGCCCATAGTAAATCCACTCATTTATTTAATGCAAATAAAACATGGTATAGTTGCAGGTTATTAAAAATTTAAAACAGAATTCCTAAAAGCTCAAAGTTCACTGTTTTCTCATAAAAAAACTAGATTTTTCATAACCATTTTTTACTTCTTTCTGTGGTGCTTTACAATTCCAACTACCTGAACAAAACATGTTTTTTCTCGATTAAATTGATTTTTTGTCTTGGAGAATGAGTGGTTGCTACATTTTAGAGTTAATACTAAGTGGATGTTCCAATAAATCGCCTTACTAAATGCAAATATCAGCAGTTCTCAAACTGGGATTTGGTCTCTAGTTCACTGCAAACAATTTGCTTCTATGGATTTTTCTCCTGAAAGTTACTGTATATATATTTTTTTGTTCCTGAAAAGCACCTACAACGAGAAAATGTAATTACCTTTGGGATCATTATGTGTTAGAAGCTGAATGTCGTTATCCTTGGCAAAAGCAGTCATCTCAGGTGGCATAACACAGCAAGATTCCAAATTCACTTGATTAACACTAGGTTTCACCTTAAAAAAAATTTAAATTACATAAAATAAAATATTTACAACATATATCTGAACTCTAAACTTACAGAATGGTTAATTATTTTACAAAATTATTTAGAATTTTTCATGATAAATCCAAAATTACTTTATTTCATATTTAAAACCAGCATCATTTTTAAATATATATATATATATATATATATATATATATATATATATATATATAGATTAGTGTCCTGCATATTATCTCATAGACTCACAGCCGTATTCTACTCAAACGTTGTAACCCAATATCATATGGTTTACCCTGGTTTTTGGACTTTTTCATATTCTACTCCTCCCAAAAAACCAGGTATCATGCCGTAAATATCTACTGGGTAAATTTGGCCGGTAAGTTGTAGTACTCTATCCTGGGGCATGCATGATACAGACAGACCATAAATTCAAGTTGCAGGCAAACCTGCAAAGGTATACACTTCTTCCTTGGACCGCTGTTTGTCTCAGATCCACTTCTACAGGGTTCCCACAGTCCTTGAATTTTTTTAAGGCTAAATTTAGGTACTTGAAAGTCCTTGAAAAATGTTCTAGGTCCTGGAAGGTCCTTGAATTTTCACTCAGCCACTAATCAAACTTAATTTTTTCAGATCTTTCTTTGTTTTTTTCTAGAAATTTTCTTTAAAACTACTCTTATGAACAAAACTTGCGCCATTTTTACAAACTGACAGTGAAGAGCGACTTCTCCTCTCGTTCCCATTGTATGCGGGAAAAAATGACTTGTCTTGAAATACGACTAATTTTTAAATGTCTGCGAAAAAGGCCCTTGAAAAATTTTGTCAAGGTCCTTGAAAAGTACTTGAAAGTCCTTGATTTTCAATGTTTTTAAAGGGTGGGAACCATGTACTAAAATTTACCTTAATCACATGCATTACCTTAATCACATGCAATCTAGTAAGTTTTATCACATGCATTACATAGACCACAAACAAATAATTGTATTTAGCATATTTTTTTACTTGATGCTGATTTTCAAGATCCTACCTCATCAGTGGTGAAACAGTAGCATGGTAACAGAGAGAGAGTTGGCCTCGAGATCTCTTTGCTATTTAGATGGACTGTCTACCAACAAGAACTATAAATGTAATATCTCAATTGTGTAAAATTTAGAAAGGTGAAACTGGCTGAATTTTCTTTTTGGTTTTACCCTCTACTGCCCATGGTAGGTAATATGCTATCATAAGCTTAGCTTCAGCAATTATTGCACCTTCAGGTAAAGTTTGCACCTTGATAAAGTTTATAGTATTTTCCTCAGTTCAATTTTTTTTATATTTTGACTTAAAAAATTCAATTTTTTTATTTTTTGGCATTTTTATTTCATTTGGTACCAAGCTACAAAATAATAATAATTTGAATAAGCCCAAAAAATATTATTTCCATAGTTATTTATTTCTAGTAGAGGGCTAAGTGCAAAATCATAACACATTTCATCAGGTTTTAATATGATAAAAGGATTGTCCTTACTAAAACTCAAGTTAAGATTCCAAATAGAGCAAAGAAGCATTAAAACTATTTCATTAGTAAATGTCCCCCTGTGTAATTAATGCATCACTGTAAACCTTGCACAATAATACTTATTTAGGTACACATACCTTACCTGTGTCCACTGATAAAGCTGGGCAAGCTCAGGGGCTTCCAGATCACTGATTCCGATTGTTGCCACTTTTCCCGCTTGCACAAACTTCTCCAGTTCTTTCCAGAGGGGTTTGAGTACCTCCAGGCTAAATACCTCAACTGGTGGCAAGGCTAGTATGAGGGAGTCAATTACTTGAACATTTAAACTGTCCATCACTGCAACAAAGAAAACATAAGACAGCATGAATGATATACTGACGTGAAAGAAAGAATTACAGCTTCTAGATATGCAGAGCAATGTGATGAGGCTGCCAGTACTCATTACTGTTAGTTTATTTCACTGTTTTTTAATAATGCAATAATGTTTGTAATAGCAAAAATAAAATCATTTAATAATAATTTGGTTATTCTGTATGAATTCTGATAGGTTTCTTATTTTGAATACACATCATGTGTAATTTAATACCCTCTGCTGTTTGGGGGTTCTCTCCCAGAAAAGTTTTCGAAATTTGCCTCATAAGGTAGTAGAGTTTTAGTTAAGCTGGAGGGATAATTTAGTTTTTTTAAGTTTGGACAATTTACATTTTTTAATTTTTAAGTTTGAATTATCCAAATTGCACTATACATCTCCAGGTATTAGGTAAATCTAGTATGTTCATACCTTGACAAACTGCAACATTCAAATCTTGATGATTGTAACTTCCCAGAAAAATTTTAACTGAAATAAATTCATTAATGTTAAAAATGCATTTTGAATCAACAAAAAAGTAAATCAATTTAAAGAACCTATGGGAACATACCAGATATCTTCAGGTCTAAACGATCAGCCTTTTCAACTTTTATGTGGTTAGAGCTGACACAACATACAGGATTACTTACCTAAGGGTATAATTATATATGAGAGATTAAGCTAGGTATGCAAGCATAGAGTTTTTGGATAAATCTCCATAAATAATCAAGGGTATTTTATGATTAGCCAAGCAAAAATCACCTTAATCAGATTACATATAGGCAACAATTCTTAATTTACACATAAAAAGATAAACAAAATTAAGACACTGCTGATTGAAATATTTAATTGCGTTTTATATTCATATTTCATTAATTTTGGTATATTAACATAAAACTGAATTCTTGTGCCTGGCTAATCCTAATGTACCAAATCAAGTATGAAAATAAATCATCTTTTGAATATCTTAACTAGCAGTGTTTCTTTTAATTTTTCTTATATTCTTATGAGTAAATTATAAAAACATTACCAATGTAATCTGATTGAGGAGATTTGCACCTGACCGATCCTTAAGTACCATTTTATAAGTAATCAAATATCATAATAATAAAAAAAACTTTAAAATATTTCAACCAGCAGTATTATTTCTTTTAATTTCTGTTTTAGTTTTATGTGTTATTTGCAAAATGCCTAATTGGCAAGATTTGGGTATGAGCAATTTTTTAATTTTCTAAAAAATTTTCAAAAATCCCAAAAATATGAGAAAATGTAAAGAAATAATCATTAAAAAATTTTTTCTGCAAAGAATCTAAATTTTCTGTGAATGCCGTTCATGTATATTAGGGTAGGTGGGGGTAAATATCCGCATGGGGTAATGGTCTGCACGGCCTTTTTTAGATGATAATAATCGATTATATTGACTACATCGATATAGTAGGTTCCTTTCACAACCCCCAAATGGCCATGAAAACTTCACAGGAGTAGCGTGTCAGTTGTCCAAAAAAAATGAGGTAGGTCAGTTTTTAGGGTCCTTGTTACAGTATCTTTCTTTAAATTATGGTAGAAGAGTTATATTTATTCAATCCATCTGTTTTTTTGCCGAAAGGGCCTTTATTTATCTTTGAAATTATATCACTATACTCATGTTTACTTTCGTTTTCAAAAATCAGTACCACTTTGTTGTTGTCATCATCATGATATGGGGTAAATGTCCGCATATATTTTGGGGTCTGCAGTTGAAAATGTGTGGAATGTATACTCAGAAATTCCAGAAGAAGCTTTTGTTGAAAAGAAAGACAGTCGTAAAACTTTCCAAACCTAATGAAATCAATAATGGACAAGGTTTCATGAAATGATAAGTTTTCCTGTCAATTTGACTGATTTTACGCTTTATTAGAACCGGAAAAAGAATTGACTGTGCATCTTGTGGAGTAACTTTGCTCCATGCAGAAAAAAATTATGGAAACAGGGATTAAAATTTTAAAATCCTACTTTTAATATCTAGATTACTATCTTTACCATCAAATGTGGTCTTTATTTTGTCATTTTCACTCTCCCCAAGGGTCAAAGTCAGAACCTTGTCCTTGCGGATACTTGCCTTGCCCCAAAAATGAGGCAAATGTCTGCAATTTTTTCTTTAGTTGAATATTTCTAAAAATACTTGCAGCTCAAGGCTAAAAAAATATCAACTGATAAGTCACACCCTAAGCTTTAGATTTCATACCAGAAACTTATTAAAATAATCAAACTGTGGGCCACAAAAATTCGAAACCAAAAACTGCGGACAATTACCCCCACCTATCCTATAACTGGCCCAGTGGAGACTAGCAAGAATTACAAATATCTTACATCAGCAGCATTTTCAATTTTAGAGAACCAAGACTGGAATGTACTACATGTGCTATCAAATACCTATAGAATATAAAATTCACAGTTATTATTTCACAAAGGATGAATAAAGTATGATATTTAACACTTAGAGATTTCATATGATCTATACTTTAGGAGTATTACTTAGATTGAACCAATTTAGCAATTAAAGAAAGGATCTAACCAACATCTTTTAGCACCAAATTCAAGTTTAGTAAATAGATTTGACTTAAATAATGTGTAGATATATTTGAAAAAGGAAAGAAAACCCGTACAACCTCTTCAGTTGGCGATTGCATGGCGTTCCTCTTTAGTTCCTTAGAAGTAATCAAATTTCCAGTGTCGATTATAATACTGCTCACGTTTGAAGGTAACATTTTGGGTTGTTTTTTTACAGAAAATAATAGATTCAAGATAAATAGCAAAAAATATTTTTGTTCAGGTTTTAGTTTCTCAGGGCGAAACAACGGATTGTTGAGAGTTGAAGATCACACGTCAGTTGTTAAATTAAAATGTGTCGTAGTTATTTTATTAGGTTAGACACCTGTCTTTAAACTATTAATTAATTTTCCGAAGCCGGAAGTTTTGAAACTGTTCGTTTCCTTTTGTTTGTTCCCAAATCCCAGGATTTGTTTTGATTCCACTCGTTGAAATTTTTCACAAAATTCAGAGAGCAAAAAACAAAGGCACTGTATATTTGCACGGCCATTTTTCAACTAAACTCTACTCTAACTTCCACGGCTAGGCGTACCATTGGTTCCATCACTAAGCGCCGAGACTGCAACGTCATCACGAGACCTACAGCGCATGCGCCCCTGGCCGTTTTGGCCGTCCAAATATACACTTCGAAAAAAAAAAAAACATGTTGCTCTTCTTACCTCAGCCTCCTCCCCTTTTTAACATTTTTAGTTACAGTTTCCCAAAAATTCTTCAACTCCACTCTACCGCATGGTTTGTTGTTGTTTGAGTTTCATAGATTTCGGCAGATAGATTCGTATTTCTGAATTTGATCATGTTCAAAAAGTAATTGCATTGTTTTAAAGTATTTAAAAGAATCGGTTTTTCGTAATTTATTCTAAAATCCGTTTTGCTATCTTTTATAACTAGAACTTCTTCATAGACTTTTGTTCTTATATGTTTTGTGAAAAATTTAGGTGGGGTTGGGAATTATTTCGGGCCCACAAAAAATACTCCGGCTATTGATGTTTTTGTGTTGAAGATAAATATGTTCTCTCAAAAGGTGTAAGAAAGTGTGTGGCGGGGAGGAATTGCTCTTAAAAAATTTGTAAAAAGACATGGCTCCATACTATAAGATTTTACTTTAGAAGGTTCAATTCAATTTAGAAAGAAGAATTAAAACCTTTAGGACTAGCTGGGTGCTGTTGTCAGTGTTTTGAAAAGTTTCCAAAAATAAGCAAATGGCAAAATAAATAACAATCAAGGTATATTGGTAAATACAAAAAATTCGGGCCGGGTGATATTTTTTGCTAAATTTGGTGTTGCCAATGCTGTTTATTGACGAGTAAGCAATGCAACTTCTATGGATTATCCATTCTATATTCTTCCACTATTTTATCTCCATTTTTGATGCCAGGCCCGGATTCTTTAAATGGTGACTCAAAAATACCTTCACTAGCAGTGTTGCTTTTATGTGTAATTTGGAGTAAAATCCAATTGAGGAGATTTTCACCAGCTAATCTTATATTACCAAACTAAAAATATTAATTAATGTTTATCTATTTTGCGACAAAAACTCAGATTACACATAGGTTATTTTTTTTGTATTGAAAATTTGCAATATAAGTAAATGCAAAAAGTAAATTTTTGTTTGGTTCTTATGTATTATGCTGTTGACCTCTGCGGCTAAATCCATAAACATTGGCCGAGTCACCAATGGGTAGAAATCAGGGCCGCCCATAACTCTCCTGGGCCCATAATTTTTTCATGGGCCCCCTAACTTTTAAAACAAAAACAAAAAAATATATATCTAAAGAAAGTTTGAAACAATAAAACTCCAACAAATTTTAAGTTCTAATTTGGTTTACTTTTTTGACAAGGTTTGATGAAAAGGACCATGTGTCTGGAGTCACCCAACTGAAGTCCTCCGTGCAGAAAGGCATTCGCACCAAGCTTCTAGATCAATTTCCACACTTGGAGGAGTACATGAACCAAATTCTTCCCAAGAAAGACAGTCTTCGAGTAGTTAAGTGGTAAGAGATATCAATAGATACTATTAAATATTAGAGAGATTAATTATTTGTTTTCACTCTTCTGCTTTAGTAATTTTTGCAATGATCAAATCATTTTGGGGTTTGATTGTGTTATCTGTCCTTCTTAAATATTGCTGTAAATTGCAAACCAATTTGTTAATATATGCAGTTATATCAAAACTATTAATAAAGTTTAGCGGTATTTGTATTGGGTATCTAAAATATTTTTTGGATTTTTAAAGGAACTGATAATAAAATTGAATTTTTTTTATCAACAGTGGGTATATATTAGTGATGGGCAAAACCGATAATTTTAGGTATCGAATACTTTGGTATCGAATACTTATAGGTATCAAATACTTTGGTATCGAATACTTATAGGTATCGAGTACTTTTTTTCAATGTCGGGAAATGAACCTGAAGGGACAATTTTTTTAGGGCCTATCAATAATCAGACTAATATTCAAAAAACTGAAAGTGATCCATCAAAAAGCCCCGTAGCTACGGGCCTGGAGGTGGATAGAGGCGAAGGATTTGGCGGGGGAAAAACCTAGCCGCGTCAAATTTCTTTCGCGGATGATAACGACTTGGGTTTGAGCGTTGCAAAATGAAAACGGAAACAGGCTGCGTTTGATCTACAGTAGGTATTATAAAGATTACTTCATTGAAAAATTTAAAACGAAATATGTCAATAAAGTATCGATACTTTTGTGGGTATCGAATACACTCGATACCTATAGGTATCGAGTACTTAAGTATTTGGTATCGATACCTGCCCATCACTAGTATATATATATATGCTAGTAAGAATATAAAACTTGAGTTACAGTTATGCATCAGCTTATGCTTTCCTGATTTACTCTGACTTGTAGTTGTCCAGTTTTTAAAATTTCCTTGATATCCTTATGGTATATATGTGTGCTAAAACTTCTTAAAAGGTTTTTTTAGTGAAATTCAATCAGAACTCATATAAAAGCCTTATCAATTTTATATTTGAATTAAGTTTTTGGAATAGTTAAATTCAGAAGTTGATGGTGAAAATTTCAACTTCTAGATTTAAGAACTTGAGAATTTACATAATCATGACAAAAGATCTTAGTTTATTTGAATAAAACAGACTTGGATAAAACAAACTAACTTTTTGTGTACAAAATTATCTGATTAGTTTCTGCAGATAAACTAAGTATTCCCACATCTTTAAATTTTGACTTAGCACATAATGCCAGTCACTTTGTTCACCTATGTACTGTGAAAATGCTTCTTATAATAAATAACAACTGTTAGAAAAAGCCCTCTTGTTCATCAAAAATTTAAATTGTTACAGTAAAATGTTCTGCAAATTCTAAGAACTTTCAGCATTTGCCATGCACTTGTGCATCTAAATAATCCAAGTCTGTTAGAAGAGTTTCAAATATTTCAGAAAACATAAATTCCAACATAGACCACTCTTCTGCTACAAGACATAATACTTTTGGCATGCGACAAAAATTATGAGTGAAATAAAAAAGATTACACTTAAGCCTGCTAAAACTTACTTTCAATACATGTTAAATTTTTTGGGGTAAACCTTATATTTTCCCGTGTGGGTTCCGGGAAAGAATAGGCCCACTGTAGCCCATGCATGTCGTAAGAGGCGTACTAAAATGGGTACCCAGTGTCCGGGGGTATAGCTGGGCACCCCTGTCTCCAGGGGGTTTACAAATATGGAGGCCTGGTCCTCCAGGTTGGGGGTTTAGCGCAGGGCCAATCACCCTGCCTTGTAAAAACACCCAGATTCAGAAATCTCAAAAAGAATTCTCCGGACCGACTTATTCCCGACGACTCGGCATGAAATCGGACTTGAAGTTTGGGACATGGAATGTAAGGACGTTATACAGAAGTGGGGCGTTGAAAAAACTTTCGGATGTTTTCATGGAATATGGGCTGGATGTTCTAGCAGTACAGGAAATGAGATGGATTGGTGAGGGAGTGATAGACAAACGAAACTACAGTGTCTATTATAGCTGCCACGACAAGAGGCACCAAATCGGTTCTGGCTTTGTTGTTAGTAAGAAAGTTAGAGATAGGGTTATTGAGTTTAAGCCAGTGAATGAAAGGATCTGCAAATTACGTATTAAAGGGAAGACACAAAATGTTTCAATTATATGTGCTCATGCTCCCACCGAGGACAAGAGCATTGAAGAGAAGGATGAATTCTATGATTGTCTTGACAAGATGTACGTTGGATGTCGTCCAAGTGATATAAGGCTTGTAATGGGCGACTTTAATGCAAAAATCGGTAGAGATGAGAACTTGAGTATGTTCATAGGAACCCACAGTCTACACGATGAATTCAGTGACAATGGTCTTAGACTTGTGGACTTTGCCATCTCAAATAATATGGTGATAGGAAGTACAAAATTTAAGCATAAGGACATTCATAAAGTTACCTGGAGATCTCCTGATGGAAGAGCTCTAAACCAAATCGACCACATATTGATAGATATGAGACACGGAAGTAGTCTTTTAGACGTACGCACATTTCGAGGAGCAAATGTAGACTCGGATCACTTTATGATAGTTTCAAAACTCCGTCATAAGATCAATAGATCTTTTTTTAAAAAGAGAGAAAACAATATTAAAAGGATTGATGTTGAGACATTGAAGAAAGCTGAGATATATAGAAAGTATAAGGGAGAGATACGTGACAAAATCTCAACTAGTGAGGAAACCCTACCAATAGAAAATGCTTGGCATGATCTAAAGCAAACCATACGGGAAGCCTCGGAAAAGACAATACCAGAATTCCAGGCAAAGAGAAAAAACCAATGGTTTGATGAGGAGTGTCGCTTGATAACAGAAAGGAAGAATGAAGCATATAGACTGATGATCCAGAAACATTACACAAGAGATGTGGAGGAAAAGTATAAGGATCTAAGAAGGGAGGAGAAAAGAACCCATAGGAGGAAAAAGCGGTTATACCTAGACGAATTATATCAAAATATTGAAAGTCTTAAAACACAAAAAGAAGCTAGGAAGTTTTACCAACTAGTAAATAGTGTAAGAGCAGACTTCAATCCTAGAACTATTGCCTGCAAGAGAGAGAATGGAGAAATTACAAGAGATATAGAGGAGGTTCTTATTAGATGGCGTGAACATTTCAAAACTCTACTTAAGGGTGGAGATAATGAAACAGAAATAGCTACATATGAAGAACTGCCCACCTTAAGTGATGCAAATGAGGGGCCGGAGCATAATCTACCAACTCTCTATGATGTTGAGCTAGCAATCAAACAACTAAACCATAATAAATCGGCCGGACCAGATGGTATTAAAGCTGAGCTCTTTAACATCAACGAAACTGCACTAAATAAGGCAATCCATAAACTTATTTGTAGTATATGGACGCAGGAACAGATGCCCACTGAGTGGGAAGAAGGATCTGTCTGTCCTATCTATAAAAAAGGAGACAAGTTAGAATGTTGTAACTACAGAGGAATCACTTTGTTAAATACAGCATATAAAATCTTCTCCACCATTCTTTATAAGCGATTGCTTTTGTATGCCTCCAAAATTATTGGCAACTACCAATGTGGTTTCCAAAAAGGAAAAACAACCACAGATCAAATACACTCTATTAGACAAATTTTGGAAAAAAACAAAAGAATACAACATTGATACATATCATCTGTTCATTGATTTTAAGGCTGCATATGACAGCATTAACAGAGAAAAGTTACTTGAGGCTATGAAGGAATTTAATATACCAACGAAGCTTATAAGTCTCACTGGTATGACTCTTAAAAACGTAAAATGTAGAGTTAAAATCATGTCGCATCTCTCGGAGCCTTTCTACACCGAAAAGGGTCTGCGACAAGGAGACTCCCTTTCATGCCTTCTGTTCAACTTGGCTCTAGAAAAAGCCATAAGAGATTCTGACATAAACACTAGTGGAACAATATTACAAAGGACAGTACAGTTGCTTGCTTTTGCTGATGACATTGATATCGTTGGGCGAACTAGACAAGCTGTAGTTGAGGCTTTTATCTCCCTCGAGAGTGCTGCAGAGAGGATGGGTTTAGCTATAAACGAAGACAAAACTAAATTTTTAATTGCAACAAATAAAGAAATGTTTACCATCCCTTTAAAGATCAACAACTATGTGTTTGAGAATGTAAAACAGTTCAAATATCTAGGAACAATGATCACAAGCAGCAATGATATAAAAGTTGAAATTAAAAGTAGAATAGCCATGGCCAATAGATGTTTTTATGGTCTAAAAAAACAGCATATTTCTAAATTTATAAGCACTAAAACAAAAATCAGCTTGTACAAGACCCTCATTAGACCTGTTGTGCTGTACGGAAGCGAGTGTTGGACCCTAAATAAGACAGAGGAAGATCTTTTGCTGATTTTTGAGAGGAAGATTCTGAGAAAGATATTTGGACCCATTAAACAAACGACATCTGGAGAATTGCCTACAACCACGAAATCTACCAAAAATTTGGTGAACCAAACATAATTAGGGTAGTGAAGACTTCTCGGATTAGATGGCTGGGTCACATATACAGATACGAAGATAAATTTCCAACGAAGAAAATCACCTCGAAAATAGAAGGTAGAAGACGGAGAGGAAGACCCCCGACCAGATGGTTGGATGGGGTGGAGAAAGATCTCAAAACTATTGGAGTTACCCGATGGACAGCCATTGCACAGGATAGGGTAAGGTGGGGAAGGCTTGGAGAGACAGCCTTGGCCTGTAGCAGGCTGTAGTGCGGAGGAAGAAGAAGAAGAAACCTTATATTTTGAGGCGTTCTGATTACATGTTTTGCTACCTCCATTTTGTTCCTTATCATACAGTTTTATTGCAAAATAGCAGGAAATCAAATATTTAAAAATAGCATAAAAACGATGAAATTCATGCTTAAAAATTTATACTTTTAAGAAGGTGCTTGGATGTTTTTTTTGATAAATGTTCTATTTTAAAGTGTGCTTTTATTAAATATGACCTTTATCACTTAGTTTTTTTGTGCAGAACTCGGAACTAAAAGCAGTAAGCGAGAGTTTCAGTTGGGGAGGGCAGCAGGCTTCCCTGACTAAAATGGATTTGGTAAATCTTGTTGAATGATTGAATTAAATTAAGCTGTGGGGAAAGGACCTTAAGAAGGTTAATAATGGAAAAGCACCAGAATGTAGCAATATAAATTATAGTTAAAAATAAGTCATACATGTGATTCTTCCGCCAATTGGCAGAAATCCGCCAATTTGCTTAGCAAAATTAAAATCCAACAATTCGATTTGCAAAACTGAAATTCCATATTCTTATTTTCCAATCGATTTATACTGAAAACTCTGACCGCTAGTGTGGCCTAGTACTAAATTTTAAGAAAAATGGGAAATAAAAAAAATATCGAAGTAATATGAAAATTAGTTAAGATTTAAGCTAAAACGCTATGAATCTGGCATATCGAATCCTAGATCTCAGGCTATACCCTATCTTAGGTCATGCGCCATAAAAACCCACCCAACCAACCTAGATCTCGGGAATTAGAAGCCGATGGACCCCCTCTACTTAAAATGAAGAAAAATTTAGGTACCGAAATTTTTTTATATATTTTCTGCCAATTTTTTGTCTGTGTAATCATATGTATGATAAGTAGAATCAGTTCATCATTAATTCCCAGATTCCTTTTGAAAAAAAGAAAAGAGTAATTGTCTTAAAATATAAGATATGTATCATATGTAAAATATCCATAAGGTGCTGTTAAAAATATACTTTTAATAAATAATATTAATACTGAAGATTTTTATTTTATATTAGCCATGATCATATTGAAATTATCGTTGGAGGAAATGGGGATTTACTTTTCTTTAGACAGCGCGAAGGACCCTACATACCTAGTTTAAGACTTTTGCACAAGTGTAAGTATAATAAAACTCAGATTTTCACATTTTTTCTTATCAGATTGATATTTCTACAGATTTTTAAATGTACTCACTGTTTACTTTAATAATAAGTTTATATTTACACCTGTTTTTTTTTTCAAAATTCTTCTTTGCTTGTCTGATGAAAACCAATTCTGAGGGAACATTTTTATGTTGAAAAGTTATTTTTATTTTGGATTATTGTTTATTTTAAAAGTAGGAATAACTCCTCTTTCCTATGAGGTTTTGCAATTTTAGTTGATTACATTGATTTGATAGTGTCGTAAAGTGAAAAACTTGAACACAAAACAACTACAATCTTTTGCTTTGACACATATCAATGCATCTCCTTAACACAAAATCCAGCTTATCTGTGTTGTCACTACACACTGACTTTTATAAATGTACAACATTTGAAGTGACATTAAAAAAGATTAAATCTAGGTTTAGGTTTTAACAAACTTCTAAAACTAGTTTTAACAAAAAATTTTCCAACTTCAAAATAGTTTCAAATAGTACCCTGACCTCACACAAGCTTGCCATCCTAGTACCTCAATTTCTAAATATCAAGCTCTTCTTGTGCTTGTATTACTATAAGCAAAAACACCAAATTTCTCTAAAATGGGTTTGATATCCCACCAAGACTCTCTACAAAAAACCCAATCTGATATTCAATACTACTTCAAAAATAAGAACTTCTATGAACAAAAATTTTATGTACCCTAAATTACAAATGCAAACTGAAGTGGTTATCTTGTTTTGTGTGTCAATTAGTATTATTTACCCATAAAACTACAATTGTTTGCATTGGTCTCATTTTTGGCTATAGTGAAGTTATTAAACTACTGAAGTTTGATAAACTTGTTGCTCAATAATGTATTTTTCAATTTCTTTCAGATCCATTTCTTTGTCCTTGGGAGCAGGTGGACAGAGGAGCCATTCGATTTGTTTTAAGTGGTGCTAACATCATGTGTCCTGGACTGACGTCCCCTGGGGCAAAAATGACAACTGTGCCCAAAGGCACTGTAGTGGTATCCTTTTTCATGAATGTTGCGATCACCCTTAATATAATTGGATCTTTGTGAAATGAACAAAACAGAAGTGCTAGTGTTAGGTTTGTTAATCATATATGAATTAAGTAAAAAAAGTGGTAGCTATGTTATGGCTGATTTTCACCCATTGTAAATTAACATTAAAAGTTCAAGTTTAAAAAAAATATTCTATCTTAGAATAACTTTAAAACTCAGGAATTTCAAAAATGTGCAGTAAATTTTTGATGAAAGAAAAAAACAGAATTCGAAATATTAATTATAGAATTATTCTAAAAACCAAAAATTTAAAAAAATCATCTATAGATAATATCTCTGGAACTTAAATCATATTTTAAAGAAAATTTCTCTGCTATGATTGTCTAAAAGTGTAACTCCATATACGACATAGATTTCTATTAAGCAATGAAGAGTGTATTACTTAAATAAACTCACCGGTCTTAAAAAGCATTCATAATACTCCCTATTTTTCTACAAATTTGATTTTTCATTCATTGTTTTTCCCTGATTCTTTTGTTCTATGATTACTAATTGACTTTCTGTATCCTGTCTAGGTATTAACACAATTGTTTAATGGCTGTTGTTTTGCACATTCTGCTAACTGCCAGTCCTCATAGTCATAGTTTAGTAGATTTTTCTTGCATTGAGGATGGGATTTGAAGTACCCTCAATACAGCTCTATGCTTGCTTTTTGTATTTGTTGTTTGTATGTTGTAACTTTATATATTTTTTTAACCTCTTAACTCCTTTAAAAAAATTTTTATTCACTTAACTTATTTTATGTTACTTACCTTTGACTATTATACCAACATTTAAGCTAATGCTAGGTATCTTAAGCCCAAAACTGAACTAAGTAGCATTTTTACTTTTTAACAACAATTGGTGAGCAATAACAAAATAAATAAGTAACTTTTTGGGGAAAAAGAGTTTTTATTTTTACCTCATAAAATGTCTAATATGATGCAGACAAAGAGCTTCATTTTTTCAAACTGCCACACTTTTTATCGGACATTTTTAATTCATTTTTCTGCTTCCCTCATGGTATAGTACTTGTAACTATTAATATCTATTACCTTAAATTAAGATAATAGATTACTAATAACAAGTAATTAATTAATAAACAGGTGTTAATTAAGATTCTTTAAGTTTTCTGGCTTAAGATGAAAATCCATCCATTTCTTTGTATGAAACTGGACAAGAAAAAATTCCAATATGGACTCTTGAAAGTTTTCTAACATTCACCCATGGCACTATTGTTAAAGCAGCATGTAGTCTGTATATGTAGGAGCTGTATTTTATACAGTGTCTGTATATGATTTTGTACAGTTCCTTAAAAATGTTTCAATGAGTTAAAAAATTTTGTATTTGTTTTTTAATCTTTTGCGTTTCATATTGCTTGAATATTTAATTCTTAACTAAGAACTAGGCCATCATGGCAGAAGGAAAAGAACATGCTCTTGCTGTTGGTCTGACATCCATGTCCACAGATGAAATGTGAGTACTAATATCCAAGTCATTCCCTCTCTCTTTGTGAATAAACAAACACCCACAAATTAAGTTTTCCTATGTATTGAATTCCTTACCAATTGAAAAACTTGTTTTTAAGTAATTTGTGACCTGAATGAAATATTTTTATTTTGCATGTGTTCTAAAAATAAAAACTTGTCATGACTGCTCTTTGGAATTTTTTTCTGCAATTTTTTGTGAAACCCCTACATGAAGGATCTTTAGAATGAGACATATTGTAGGGGTGTGTATCAGATATGTAGTTAGACTGATAACAATATCCTATTGATAATTAAAAATAGATACTGGTAACAAGTGGCATATAGTATTACTAGAGTGACTGCATTAAAACCTTACCTACACCAATGACTCGTTTTACATTTTGTAAAAGTTTATTTATGAAACTGAAAAAAGGGGTTTTGTAGGGAGATGAGGAGGAGATTTTGGTAACAAATAATGTGTTGATCATATCAATTAATACATTTTGTAATTAATTAGGTAAATAAAAGTGCCCGTCGATTTAAAAAAATTTTTTTCTTAAGCCAAATTTTTCCCCTTAGGGGTGGATAATAGGGGCATGCAACCCCAAAATTTTCTAATCATGTTGAGCTTGTAATGTGTGCAGATTTTTTTTTAGTTATTTGATAAACAGATGTGATAGTAATACATCTCATCTCCTTTTTCAGAGCAAAAATAAACAAGGGTATTGGAGTGGAGAATATTCACTACCTGAATGATGGTCTATGGCAAATGAAGCCTGTGAAGTAGAGACTGATTACTAATTAGTATTCTTCATTGAGGTGTGATGATGTTTGGAAATGAATGTTATTCATATTTATTTAATAAATTAGTTTTCATTACTTTTTTAGTATTTCTTAGCTTATTTCTCTATTAGTTTTTCCTGAAAATAATTATCAATTATATTTTATTTCGCACATAATACTGTTTCCAGGCATATTGTATCATCCATTTTAGAAAGTTTTCTGGCTAAAGATGAAAATCCATCCATTTTCTTTGGATGAAACAGGACAAGAAAAATTAACACATGTTATTGGAATATAATATTCAATGAAAAAAGAAATCCAATTCCACTCTGAAAAAATTTCCATACTTTCGCCCATAGCACCATTATTTAAGCCGGATGTTGTTTACTGTACAGTTAAGCACCGTTTATACCACTTTTCTATTTATATGTCATTTTTGACCCAAACTCTTTGCCAAAACTCTTTGTTTATACGATACGCAATATCAGTTATATGTTGTTTCCCACTGTCTTAATAAAGGATTTCTTTCAAAAAAATGCAATAAATTGAGGATTTGATATTCATATACAATGCAATGTGTTAGTGTAGGGATAAATGTAGCATTTGGGATGTGTGATAAAGTACTCAAGATATGAAAAATAAAATAAACATTTATAAAAACTATAAAAGTATGGTTTGTTTCATGTTTGTGTTAAATGTTTTAATGCTTTTTTGAAACTTAATTATTTTCAGTTTAAAAACTGTTTTGAAGTATAATTTTTCCTTCAGAAAAAAAATATTGTGTTTACAAAAATATGCATTAAGAGCATTGGAAACCTAATAATAAAAGTATTTTCATTCATGTCATTTTACGCTGGCCACTTGAAAAATGTATAAGCGGTGCTTTACTGTATACAGGGTGTTTCAGATAAGTGTTTCATAACTTCTAGGGGAGGTAGGGTACATCAAGACGAACAAGAATTGGTATAGGTTTGGGGGTCGCAAGTGCGGTTCAAGGGGTGAAAATCCCGGGGGTGAAAATTAGCAAAAAACTCCCATATCTGGCCAAAAAGATCAACAATTGTTCGATTCCAACATATATTCAACCAATTCAAATTTTTCATGTAAAAATGAGATTTAAGTGTTTATTATAATCAAAAACAGACAAATAAATGAATCAGGCATGCGTTGAAGGTAGTTTTAAGTTACAATCGTCCCTTGGTCAGACTAGTTCCTTGCGCAATATAACTCCAAGCACACAACAAGACTATTATTACGATGTTTTCATCGTGACACTTACTATTGCAGTCTATCTACCTTCAACGCATGCCCATGCATGATTCATTTATTTGTTCCAAAAATAAAAAAATGTGTAAATCCTTAGTCACCTTTTACCAATTTGAAAACTGTTTTGCAGCCATTAATTACACAATGTTAGTTAATATCTAATATGTAAGCTCATTAACGGTATTCTTATTTGAGAGACAAAAGTATACTCAAATATTCTTGAAAACTCATTAAAAACATGTTATTGACAGTTTAAAATGTAAGTCCTTAAAACTTCTAAAAAATCATTAGAAAGTCCTTAAAAAGTGCTTAATTTTACTCTTCAAACTTCAAGACTTCTAGAGTTTTTCTCGTGGCGGGGGGGGGGGGTTGGCTATAGTTGAGACAAAAGTGATTCGGTATCTGTTCTCCTAAAAGCCAACGAAATTAATTAGGTATTACACAATTGCAAAGTGAACTAAACAAAACTTAACAGATAAGCTTTTTTCCTATCTTCTCGTATTTATTTATTCAATATCACTATCTGTAGTTCAGTGAAACCTAAACAACGAGGAAGACGAAAAACTGCAGGGTCAATCATCATCATATCCAAAAGATCCAGAAAAAATAGAAATGGTAGCTTCAACATTTTAAAATCAAATGATTTTTTGAGGGTTGATTAAAAAATTAAAAATAGTGTTTTTTCGGACTCCATAATGATAGTACATTAGACTCCAAAGAGCACTATCTATAATTTTTTTTATCTTTATTTGAATTTTTATGGTAGTCATCGATGTTCTACGTGAAAAAGGCTGCGTTTACGTTAACTTTCGTCACTCCTAACTTTTTTAAACTTAAATTTATGCAACAGAAACATTTTACTCAGAAGGATAAAGCCGTTATAATGTACAGTACAAATTTAAGGTATGCGCCATAAAACATCAACAAATTTAAGGTGAACCATGTTCCAAATATCGAAAATCAGTCTAAAAGTTGAACATTAAAAAGGAGGATTTTTCAATTTTCAAAGGCGTAGTATTCACAAAAAATCTTTATTTTCAAAATGTTTTTTGCAGATATTGGATAGCCACCTTATTGGACTATATTTTAAAAACAAATTCAATCCTGATATTTTCTTTTTTTGTAGATATAGGCCTCCAAAGTTGGAAAATTTCAAAACAATCCATACTTTGACCCTCTATATCTCTGTTGGAACAAAGTTTAAAACCCTGGAATTTTAACAGGGTCCTCACTAAGGTTTAAAAAATTTAATTTTTGGTATTTAATTCCAAGTCGATTTATGAACCTTCAAAATATAATGATTTTAAAAAATCCAAACTTACACCCTCTATATCTCTGGTGGAACAAAGTTTAAAAGTAAGCCTCACTATGATATAATAACATCCTGCTGTAAAAATTTCATCTTTGGCATTTACTTCCAAGTCAAGTTACAGGACCGTAAAAACATTGAATTTTAAGAAAATGAAGGAACATTAAATTTATCAATTAATTACATCATCAACGTTAACTTCTCAACTAAGCGTGAAATAAATACCAAGTATGAAATTTTTACGTGAGTATGAAACCTTAGTGAGGCGTAGCCTGCAATTTTTTAAAATTTTTAAACATTGTTCCACCAGACATAAAAAGGGTCAAAGTTTGGATTTTTTTGAAACCATCATATTTTGAAGGTTCATACCTCGACTTGGAAACAAATATGAAATTCCTACAGTTGGATGATGATACCCTAGTGAGGATTAACCTCTAGAAATTTTGAACTTTATTCCAACAATTTAAAACTATGCCTGGTTTAGTTAATTTGCTTATAATTTAAACATTATCTGTGTTGAAAGTTTATTTCTTTTCAAATTCTTTCATTTTTCTTCAAACTCCTATTTGAATTTAGAAAAAAAATATTAGAATTTTTTTATCTTACTTTTTTGTTTTAAATTTTCCACTATCTTTCAAAGTTTTATTGCAAACTTGGCATGATATTCAACATCAGAACTAAAAATTAGAATATAGTTAGACATGTATAAATAAAAAATCTCCTAACATTTTTATAATTAACTTTTAAAATAGTTTTGTTAGGCTTTTTTAAAATTTTATTACAATCTAGAAGGTTTACTGCCGAATATTTGTGAAAAATTGACAGTTTCAACTAGTTTGAAAAGTTTTTTTGACTAGATTTTTAAATTTCACTAAATTAATTATTTAAGGATTAACCACCAATAGTGATTTTTTCCTACGATATAACGGAAAATCCATGGAAAAATGACCATGTCAAATGCCTCAAAAGTTTTTAACCCTAATTTGAGAAAAAGTCGATTGTTTAGGCCAAACAAATTAAAAATCTTTAACATGCCTAAAAAAACCCTAATTAAAAAATATTTCTCTTGTAAACAGTTCTTTAACACATTTAGGGTTAATTCACTTATTAAGTATTATAAATTTAGGATTAGAAGGTGGCAACTGACCCCTCTATAAATGATACCCCTGGGAATGAGAAGTGAAAGTAATTATTTATTTTAATACAAAAAAAAATAATTATAATTATTTTCCTCCGAGCAACGGAGGGTATATCAACTAATCTATTGATAAACTTCTTATCAATTCATTAAATTGGGATTTGTGCATTGGTTATTCATATTTAACCCATCGCCAAGGAGTTTTCTTCATTGTCCTAACCTGTAGAGATAACAAATGGAAAGATATTGTCCTGCAATAGGAAAATATACTATAAGGGTAAACTGCCGTGAGCATACAGCAATCGAAAATGCAGTTTCTGTCGGGACTGGTGCATCTGTTTGACCCAGTTGTGACGACGTTTGTTTTGTTTCTGGCCACAGTTACTTTACTATCGTGGTAAGTTTTTTTTATGAAATAGTGCATTTGTACATCGATTATCCGACCTTCCATAATTAATATATTCATTGTATTATCTGACCGCTATCATTTCAAGTTCATTATCGTTTTCCTTTTGATTCTTAAGTTGCAGTCTACTTTTATGCAGTTTATTGTTTTGATCAAGAAGTTTAAGGGATTATGAGGTACTGTATGATAAAAAAAAGAAGGCTACAAATCAGAGAATGTTGCGTACAATTCTAACTAGTGAGGGGAAGCGATTCTATCCTAACTCCAGCTCGACCTACTTTTAAGAGAGAGCCAGATTTTAGGATGTTCGATTCTTCAAATCAGGATTTAAATTCACTTTTGTCCTCTTAGACCAAATTTTCGGCCCAATTCCAGTTAACGTTCCCGCTAAATACCGCCATGCTCTTTTGAAAGCCATATTTATTGAAATATCGACACATTTTTCTGATTTTTATTGAAAAGCTGAACAGTTATTGATCAAACTAACCATTTTAATATATAAGTTTTGAATTTTTTAGCAATATTTTTACTTTTTTGGTGTCCAAAAGAGCATAGCGCTATTTAGCGGGAACGTTAACGGAATTGAGCCAAATTTTCTTAGGGGGACAATCCCTCTCACGGATCCACCACGGCTACAAGGGGAGGGCACTTTTGCAGACCATGCACCCTCATCTTTAACTTTAAAGTTAAAATGTACTGTTTTTTTCCCTAAAAAGTATAATTTAAGAAGATCCCCTTTTTCGTATTCCGTTTTGGATGTTTGTGATTAAAAACATAACCCAGTTGAAAAGCATGTATAAAAACTATCACAGCAATCTCATTTCTAAGAAAAATCAATTTTTTCATAAAAACATTTTTTTACTCATGAGAAGTTTGGGGTATTTTTGGGGGGCATGTCCCTCATCTGAGCGTTCCAAGGTGCCTCACTTGACGCTTTTCATATTAAACTTAATTACTATTTTAGGTTTAGCAAAATATTCTCATTTTCTTTCCTATAATATTGACGGAAACACGTCGTATTTTAATCTCAGCATAATTAAAATAAAATAAACACAATTCTTTTATTTTAAAAATGCTTTTCAATCTACCATTGATTGTAACTTTGCACCACGAAAAACAAGAAAACTGATGTAAATAATTCCAAAACACATTAAAGTGTAAATTTTGGCGTAATTTATTAGTAGGGAAGAGTGAGGTACCTTGGGACATGATCCACCTTGGGTCACTCTACTTTTCAGACGTAATTTTATACTAGTTATGAATTCGTCTTTGTAGGTACTTAAGAACGACCCTAAAATCTACTCTGAAACGTGTTTTGGAACCTTTGGTGCATCTGGATAATTACTACTTTTTTTGCGTGGTGCAAAGTTACAATTACTTGTAGTTTTAAAAGCATTTTTTCAATAAAAGAAGTGATTTATGATATCATAATTATGTTAAGATTAAAATAAGTTTATCCAATAATATATTTTAGAAAAGAAAGTAAATTTTTTTTGCTAAACCTAAAGGAGTAATTAAGTTTAACATCCCAAGCGTCAAGAGGGGCACCTTGGAACAAGTCAAAAGATACCCAAAACCTCTCATGAATAAAAAAAATGTCGTTACTATAAAAATTATGTATTTTAAGAATGAAGATGATTATAATTTAGAAATAGATGCAAAACAATTTGGGAAATAAAAAAATCAGTGATTTATGTTATGACAAAAATGTTCGATGACTAACTTATGATTATTATACATTTCATTACTTGTATTTTTTTTCGTATTTTTCAAAACAAATTCATAATTTTTTTACTATTCTTGAAAGTGTCCCAGGTTGGGCCACTAGTGGGACACCTTGGGACATTAAAAGAGGTTTTTTAAATTCGTTATTATAAATTCCCTAATAGAGATATTTGGTTGGGAATTGTTTTATTAGATGCGCAAAGGACCATATTTAATATAATAGCTGTGTCTGAATAAATATCCTTGTATAAAAAATTAGAAAAATAATTTAATAAAAAGTGTCCCAAGGTGCCCCACTCTCCCCTATACATCGACTTTTATTATATAAGATGACATATTGTTAGATAAATGATTTCATAAAAATTACCACATATGTAATACAAGAACAAAAAATGATATCAAATCAATAAATCTATAAACAAAGATATCAGAGCATTCCTCTATCTTATCTCAGCAAACTCTGACCAAACTCATTGTTAATAATCATAATATTGGTAGTAAAATACATACATGACCCAAATAAAATATAGAGTAAGTAAATTTTTCTATGTGTGCCAACATCATGTTATCAGTGCGATTTAAAGAAATCGAAAGCTTTCCACTGAATGCAATCTTTCCTCAAGGACAAGCTATCAAGGAGAGGACTGACCTCACCGGTTCTTTTCTCGTGTGTGAGTAATAACAGGGTGTCCCAAGAAAGACTGACACCTTTTAAAAATCAATAACTAATAGCTCCAAAACTAAAAAAGATAAAAATATGCGGTTTGTTGCATTCTACACCCCAGACTCCCAGGAGTTACAAACCGCGTATTTTTATAATTCACTTAGTTTTGAATGAGAAATTTTCGATAAACAAATAATTTTTTATTATGTTCTTTTTTACATAAAAGTTTCAGCAAATCCGTGTCATGATGGCAACGATATTTTTTGGGAGATTTTTTTTTCTGTATGAGAATTTACAGAGCCCTAAGCATAAAAAATGTGAAGATGCATAGAACAAATACTACAGGAACAACAATGCATCAAAATAAATACAGAAATGAATTTAATCAGAATACAACACGGTTAACAGAAAAAAAGTACCTGAAGTTAATGCCTTGAAAGCTCTCTACTATGGCATAAAGTGAAACAAAGATAAAACAGAAGCATTTAATAACTCACCATTTTTTTAAAGACAACTTAAATGAATGATTTTACAGTTTTTCCCTCAAACATTTTGTACAGGTTGAATTAAATACTAAAGAAAAGCGCTTATTATAATATGGATGATTTCGCAGGTACTCTTCGAGAAATCATGACTACTGGAAAAAACTGGGTGTTCCTTATGTCAAGCCACTACCCTTTCTCGGTTCTGTCTATGAAAATTCAACAACGGTAAGAGTTTCTAGCACTCCTTTTAAAACTTCATTTTGATTCTTGAATAAGTAACCTGTTGCTAATGTATACAAATGTCGAAATTTCAGAGGTTGCGTACAGCTAGGATCAAAAGGCAGAGACACTTTAAATTGTTAAAATGTCTTCACTTTTTTTCACAAGATATAAACTGGATCAAGTATTTCTTCTTACATTTTGAGAAACACAAAGTTATTATTTTATTAAAAATATTATTTATCAAATTAAATTATATTATTAAGTTTATTACTTACTAAACTAAATTATTTTATTAAAAATTACTATTTATTTATTTGAGTATTAAATTTGAGAAAGGTGATAGGATATAAATGTAAGGTCAAAAGGAAAAAATAATGAAATAAAAAAATTTAAACCGCTTTTTTTGAAACGGACTAAAAAGTGCAAAATAGTTTTTCCTCCTTTATAAACGAAAAACGGGCACCCTAAATTATATTCGTTGTAATTTGACGAACATTTTCTGTATGCCCAAGAAAACGTGATTTGTACGTGAATTCTTCCACATTAGAATTTAGATTTAGTAAAATCGCCACTCAAAGAATAAATTTAAAAAAAAACTTGTATGCACAAGTTATAATTACTCGTGATCGTTTAGTTAAAACAAAATCCAATATTCTCTTAGCTAGGTTAGTAACATGTTTGCCGGTGACGCCACAATGTCATATGAGGCTTTAAAATTATATTGATTGTTATATAGAGTTCGCCTTCTGTAACTAATCTAATTGACCTCTCAAATTTTTTGAAAACTAAAAGTTAACTTTATTTGACTTTGTTTGAGAAAAAATATTTCCTTAAAGTACAGAGATTAACCGGCAACAGTGATAATGGTTTTTAATTTTTTTATTTGAGGAAATAATTTTTTACAGTGTGTTTACATCTGACGTCATTCAATCCTAAACAAAAGCAAAGGGATTGTCGATTTTTATTTTAAAATATTGAATAAAACTAAATTTTTTTGAAACTTTTCATGCCTATTTTTGAATTTAGATCTATTTCATTTACTTGAAAAAAATTCCTTTTTTTCTGTTGTCAAAAAAAATTGGTATTGCCCATTGATAGGTTATTGGCCCAGTAATTTTAGGCGAAAAAAGGGGTCGATAGGGGAATAATTTATAATTAGCTGAATTTTTCAGGATAAGCTCTCTATGATGAGTACAACCCACCCTGAAAAGTCCCCAAAGATCCTCCGTCGGCGTCATTCCAAAATGGCGGATCCAAGATGGCCGCCCCGCATTTTTGCCTTTTCCGATATTTTCGCTCATATCTAAGTCAAAAATTAATATTTTTTAGTTCTGTAAAAGGATTTATACTCAGAATAGATGCCGTTTTCGAATAAAAGTTACAGTTTTGCGATAAAAATATAAAACATGGGGTGTAGAGGGATTTCATTCATGCCAAACTGCAAAGTTTTCATTGTTGTTTGCCTGCTTTGCCATATAACTGTACTAATTGAAAAATCGATCGGAAAAATACTATTAATTTTAGTGGTCCCATTATTAAGGATAATTTTGAAAAATAATTTTTTGAAATCCGCAGAAAATTGACAGAGATATTCAATTTTTAGTAGTGTTGTGGTGCGGATGGTATTGGGTAGTATATACGTTAGTAGTAGTACTGGGCCTTAAATCGATTTAAGACCTAAAATCGATTTAATACTAACATCGGAGCTCCGATGTAACCTCTAAATCGAAAACCTTAAATCGATTTACCGCAACAACATCGGGAACTCCCTAATTTCACCCGCTCCGAGTCCCGGAGCAAGGGCAGTAGTCACCTAATCATCGTACTTCATCGCCTGTTGATCGGAGATGCGCGATGTCCTTAAATCGAATGCGCGGAAATCGAAGCATAACTTCATCGCCTGTTCCGCCTCTTGATCGGAGATGCGCGATGTCCTTAAATCGGATGCGCGAAGATCGAAGCATAACATCATCGCCTGTCCCGCGTCTTGATCGGAGATGCGCGATGTCCTTAAATCGGATGCGCGAAGTTTGATATCGATGAGTTCATCGAGAAGCCCTGCCACAAAACCGATGTATGATCGGAATTCCTTAGCATCGCCATCGCCAGTCTTTCATCGGCGTTAAATCGAAAGCTTGTATCGTTATCAATTGAGATGCTGGCTGCGGTTGTTTTGTTCGTTAATTGGAAGGGCTTCGAATCGAATCGTCTCTTTCGGTTTCGAGTGCGGAGCGGAGTCTTGCTGGATTTGTCGGGGCTTCGGTTGGTTTGGTACGCACGCGCTTCGACAATTTTTTCATGCGGCGTCTTTTCGGGGATCGGGGGGCTCCGCGGGATGTTCTCGCTGTTTGCGCTGTACTTCGGCTCGAACTCGTGTATCAATATTGAGTTTTCAGGTGTCGGGTTGGTTGGTGTTGCTACTTTGGTTTGCGGGCTCATGCCGTTTTGTCTTGATACTCGCGCCGCGCGTTATCATGAAAATGTAAAATCAAAAGAATTAGCTTTACTTATTTTAATGACTGAAATTTACAGACTGGTTTTTACATTATATGGAATTTTTGTAAAACCATATATGATACATTTCATTTAACTCTGTTTTTTAAGCTTTGATCTTTTCGATTTATTTTAATGAAGATTGAGAAAGGATGTTACTTGGATCTTATTAATAATATAACTGTCATAATTTTTTTTTGTATTTCAGTCTTTCTTTAAATCAAACTAAAACTCAATTTATAGCTAATATTTTTCTAGTTGTTTTCTATTTCTATTATTTTTTGGAATTAAATTTTGTTAAATTTACATTCTAATTTCTTTAGAATTTGCTTATTTTTATGCAACTGAAACTGCTTTATAAATTAAGAAAAGGGTGTAAATGGGACTGTTAGAGATCTTAAAGAATAAATAGGCAAAAAAAGGCTTATTATTGGATAGTTTAATTATTGGATACTTATAAGATTTAGCTAGGCGTGAATTTCACCAATCTGACTTTATCAATTTTTTACAAAATATAAAAAATTAAAACACTTCTAGGTTCTTCTAGCTCACATAATTAATGTTTTATTTTATGAATGTAATCATTTTGGCAATTTATTATATACCTTAGGGTCTGCTCTGCACCAGGCTAATGCGAAACAGACACCTTTTTTAAATAAGTGTTTCTACTAAGTTTCTACGATTACAAAAATAACTAAAAAAATCCGGCTTAAATCGATTTAGCACTAAATCGCGATGTTAAATTCTTAAATCGGCGATTTAAGAATTTCTTACATCGCCCAGTACTAGTTAGTAGTAGGTTTCGCACTTGATTAATAATTGTTTTTTGGCCATTCTCTTTAATAGCTTAGTTAATACCATTGTAGCGTAAAGTAATCATTATGGTGCATTAAAATTTTCTTACACAAGCATTTAATTATCAAAAAATTCATTAAAATTAATTAGTTCTTTTGGATTTTTTCTATATTTCGGACCCTATAGCTTCCTTTTAAAATGATTGAAATATTCATTCTAGTTTTCTGTACAGAGATATTTCAAAGGATTTTGAAGTGATCAAAAATAACTTAAATGAACGTTTTAGCTTATACACTGGGACTCCATTATTGTGAACCATCGCATAAAAAATTTCAATATCACAAGAGGTTTGCTTTTATTGATTTTTTAATTTTTTTACAATGAAGCGGAGTTTGACTATATTTTCATGACGCAAAATAAGTATAATTTGAAATAAATGTATCAAATACTATAGAGATTTTTAATGTTATAGAGTAAAGGTTTATTCATTGTCATCATCATTGTTTTCGAATTCAGTAGAAGCTGAATTTTTACATGACTCGCCAAAGCAAGATGTGCCAAATCTGGAACATTGGAGTCCTGGTTTTCTGCACTGGCATCTTGTATCACAATATCTTGTAGAATTTATTTTGCAGTTGCAAGAGCTGAACTGCAGGAGTTCTTCAGAAGCTGCTGGAAGTGTTGAAGTAACTGGATTCAACTTTCCATCCTTTTTGAACAATCCGTTGGATTCAGGTTATTCCCCAGCCATTGTTAAACTTGCAGGTAAACTCGAAATGAATGATGAGAAGCTGCTGCACTTGTTGGAGGAATAACTGCTAGATTAAAATTTGAAGCTAGATTTTTTGAGGAAAATATGGTGGCTACAACAAAACAATCTAATTTTTTGCGCAACTCCGAGAACAAATCAAGACTGATTAGAATGCTCATTAGTTACTTTCAGGCAGAAGGAATAACTTCAAAGGATGATACTGATACTCATCTGTTCTTCTGCTATTGAAGCTAGTCAAAGCTTAAACAAACAAGTCACAGTAATAGGGACCGATACAGATCTCTGAATTATTCTAATTGGGCGTTGTACCCCAGGAGAGTCACTGTTTTTTTTGCGTCCTCAAACAACTATTAGAGAACACAAGTGCTACGACATCTCTAAAATTCAAAACACTCTTGGCTCAATAAAAGATTCAATTCTCTTCCTACATGCAGCTTCTGGATGTGATTCCACCTCAGCAATTTTTAGAAAAGGGAAATCTTCAGCTTTCAAATTGATAAAGAAAAATCCAAATTTGCACTCTATGGTTTCACAGTTTAATAGTCCTTCACTTGACTCCTCAAAAGTTATTGAAATCGGTGAGGTATTTTTGAAATACCTTTTTGGGCGAGAAAAAGTTGATTCTCTCGATGAATTACGTTACATTCACTACAATAAGGAAGTGTTAAAAATCTAGTTTAAATTTTGAATTAGGAAGTTTAAAATCTAGCAGTTCTTTCTCCTACAAGTGCAGCCACTCCTCAGCATTAACTTCGAGGTTACCTGCAATTCCAACAATGGCTGGGGAACAACCTGAATCCAACGGATTGGGGATGGTTCAAAAAGGATGGAAAGTTGAATCCGGTTACTTCAACACTTCCACTTCCAGCAGCTTCTGAAGAACCCTTGCAGCTCATCTCTTGCAACTGCAAAATAAATTCTACAAGAGATTGTGATACAATATTCCAGTGCAGAAAAGCAGGACTCAAATGTTCCAGATTTGGCACATCTTGCTTTGGTGAGTCATGTAAAAATTCAACTTCTACTGAATTCGAAAACAATGATGATGACAATGAATAAACCTTTACTCTATAACATTAAAATTCTCTATAGTATTTGATACATTTATTTCAAATTATACTTATTTTGCGTCATGAAAATATAGTCAAACTCCGCTTCATTGTAAAAAAATTAAAAAATCAATAATAGTAAACCTCTTGTGATATTGAAATTTTTTATGCGATGGTTCACAATAATGGAGTCCCAGTGTATAAACTAAAACGTTCATTTAAGTTATTTTTGATCACTTCAAAATCCTTTGAAATATCTCTGTACAGAAAACTAGAATGAATATTCCAATCATTTTAAAAGGAAGCTATAGGGTCCGAAATATAGAAAAAATCCAAAAGAACTAATTAATTTTAACCTCTTCACACCCCAGTTCCACCGTGGTGGACCTTTGCTTACCCCCTCAAAAACAAACTTTTTACTGAAATTTATCAGCTAAAAGCTGAAATATGTATTATTTGATGTTTTTACTTTTTATTTCAATCGAGAGATGGCGCTTTAAAACAATATTTTGCGCACAGAACATATTTAAAAAGAGGATTTTGGAAAAAATAGCGTCCTATCTAAAACTTGGGAATATAAATTAATTTAAACCTAAATTAATTTATTTATGAGACTTAATTTGACTAGTTTTATTAATTAGTATCCTTTCAAGTAGAATAAAACAGTTTGTAAAGAAATCCAACAAATTTTGAGTTTTGGAGAGCAAGATATAGAGAGGTCCACCAGGGTGGAACTCGGTTCTTAACGATGGTAATTGTGTAGGAGTAAAAATTAATAAAAAACGGGAAAATAAACTATTTTGAGAATTTAAAACACTTATTTTATAATTTAAATGATAATTATTATTTTTGTCATTAAAAAATTTGAATTTCATATAGAAAAAACAAATTAAAAAAAATTTTTTTTCAAAATTTTTTTAATTTTTCAAAATTTTTTAAAATAAATTCTGTAAAACTCAAAATGAGTACTATTTTCTACAGTATAAATGTAAATTTACTTTGATTATTGCATAAAAATGTTAAAAACATGCACAAAAAGTTTTCTATGCCAATAAAAATGAATTTTTGAATTTTTAAAAAATTAAATTTTCTAAAAAATTATTTATTTTAAAAAGAAAATTAAGTTACAACCTTCAAATAACCTGCTATGACAAAAAAATTATAAATAATTCATATATTTAAATTATAATTATAGAAAGTAACAATTTTATACCATAGGAATTGTGTCATGTTTTACTACGTTGAGAACTGAGGTCCACCAGGGTGGACCTTAAATTGTAAGCCCCCTGAAAAACATTTTCTTGAAATGAAGATTTTTATGAACTTTTTGAAGCATTTTATTACTATTTTAAGAAAAAAATTTGAGTTGAAAGAATTTTTTTATACCTCGGGTCTGAAGAGGTTAATGAATTTTTTGATAATTAAATGCTTGTGTAAAAAAATTTTAATGCACCATAATGATTACTTTACGCTACAATGGTATAAACTAAGCTATTAAAGAGAATGGCCAAAAAACAATTATTAATCAAGTGCGAAACCTACTACTAACGTATATACTACCCAATACCATCCCCACCACCACACTACTAAAAATTGAATATCTCTGTCAATTTTCAGCGGATTTCAAAAATTTATTTTTCAAAATAATCCTTAATAATGGGACCAATAAAATTAATAGTATTTTTCCGATCGATTTTTCAATTAGTACAGTTATATGGCAAAGCATGCAAACAACAATGAAAATTTTGCAGTTTGGCATGAATGAAATCCCTCTACACCCCATGTTTTATATTTTTATCGCAAAACTGTAACTTTTATTCGAAAACGGCATCTATCCTGAGTATAAATCCTTTTACAGAACTAAAAAATATTAATTTTTGACTTAGATATGAGCGAAAATATCGGAAAAGGCAAAATGCGAGGCGGCCATCTTGGATCCGCCATTTTGGAATGACGCCGACGGAGGATCTTTGGGGACTTTTCAGGGTGGATTTTACACATCATAGAGAGCTTATCCTGAAAAATTCAGCTAATTATAAATTATTCCCCTACCAAACCCTAAAATTACTGGGCTATATAGTTATTAAAGAGAGCAGGGAGAACTAATGGACTATCTATTCGATTGCTTAAGCTCATCCGAGGAAAGGTTATTCAAAAACTTCCTTCAGTTCAATGTGTAAAAGGGCATCCTTTTAAAAATGCTTCTTTTTTTTCAGCTTTTCCATGAAGTGGAGATCAACAGATACAAAACACTTGGAACAATATACGGGTAAGAAAAATCTTTTGTTATGAGAAACGTATTTCTCCCATTAATATTTACATTTGAAGATGTTTTACATAAAACGTCATCCTAAAAGGAAAATGGCAATATCCACCATATTATCCCATGTTTGGTTTTGATATCAGTTGATCATTAAAACAATTTCAACTACAGTAGAACCCCGATTATCTGCGAGCGGATGATCTGCGAGTGCCAAGGAAAAAATTTTTTAATGGTGAGAGCAAATTTTAAATGAGATTAGAGAGATTTTAGATGTAGAGCAAAGGTTTCTGCTGTTCTGCGCATATTTTAAAAGTTTTACACATCATGTTTTTTGTATCATAAAACATAGTTTTTATGCTGAAACATTTTTTTCGTGTTTTCACCTCCTTTTTAGTCTTTTTCGGGTTATCCTCGATTTTCACTATCCGCGGTACCCTTGCCACCCAATTCCGCGGATAATCGGGGCTCTACTGTATTCAATTCTATTTCAAAATTATTCCAACTTATAGAACCAATAATATTACTTAAAAAAGTTGACTTATGAAAAAAAAGTTTAATTTGAGTGTAAAATACAATGCATCACTTCCCTAAGGGCTTCATGGGATTTTAAACTGTAAGATCTTCTGGTTATACGATTATTATATTTGCACCTGGAAGTGGGTAATTTTTCATGTATTCTATAATGCTATCATATTCCATCTTGATCTGCTAAGGCAACTCTAACACCTCTTCACATCACCTACTATAGAAATCCCTGCGATAACAAAAAATAAATAAATAAATACCCAATTATTTGGGTTTTTTTTTCAGAACAAAATATATATTCTTTCAGTAGTCAGTATTATTAGTTTTGATATAGACAGCATGAATTCCAGGCATTTCGAAGGGAACAGACCTTTGCTATCTGTAGGAGACCCGGATCTATTGCGAGAAATTCTCGTCAAAGACTTCCACGTATTTCCCAACAGGAGGGTAAGAATACCTAGAAAGTGTGATTTTTATACGTAGAACCCCGATTATCCGCGAGCGGATGATCCGCGAGGGCCAAGAAAAAAAATTTTAATGATGAGAGCAAATTTTAGATGAGATTAGAGATATTTTAGATGTAGAGCAAAAGTTTCTGCTGTACTGTACATATTTTAAAATTTTTCACATCATGTTTTTTGTACAATAGAACATAGTTTTTATGCTGAAATATTTTTTTCGTGTTTTCACCTCATTTTTAATCTTTTTCGGATTATCCGCGATTTTCATTATCCGCGGTACCCTTGCCACCCAATTCCGCGGATAATCGGGGCTCTACTGTACTTAAATTTCCACATTAGATGAGGCCGAGGGCAAAATTTTCTTTTAAAATTAATTTCAAAACATTTAAAATGAAATACTTTTAAGAATGATGAATACCATTTAACTTCCTAAAAGATCAATAAAAATCCCAAAATAATGTAATTGCAAAGACAAGATAAATTGAAAGAGTTGAATAATCATTCTAAAACGATAAAATTTTTATGGGATATATAGTATGTCTTAAAGATATTCTAAATTTTTTTCTTCCAATTTTTAGGCCTACACACAAAGCAACAAATTAAAATGTTTCTTATTACCCCTTACTCCCCTATCTGATGGTTAGATTTTAACTGTAATTAAAAAATAAATCAGTTTTACCTACCATGTATTTGTATTTAACTACACTGCTATATTTTCACTTAACTTACTAGAATTGTTATTTTTCCCTGTTGAAGAGACAAAAAAAAGAACCTCTTTGTCTCAGGGATAAAAATAATTATTTCAATACTTTCGGAAATGAAATGTGTTTTTATAAATCTCCTTTCAGCCTTTTTCAACAGGTGACAGAATCTTGGACAACATACTTTCCTCTCTGGAAGGGGAGGACTGGAAAAGAGTTCGGTCAATCATCACTCCCACCTTCACGACCGGGAAAATAAAGCGGGTGTGTATCCAAATATCTTTCCATTTTTAAATGCATTTTTTTTCAACAAAATACTATTAATTTCTATGTTTATAGTAAGTTTTATCACATTAAATATATTTAAGTGGTTAACCATTACATGACTATTTTTACCTAATTTTAGTCAAAATTTCTCAATTTGTTTTCTTAACTTTTAATAAATACCGGGGGTTCCTAAACTTTTTTGGCCCGTGGACCCCCTGACGACATTTTTCGTACCCCGTGGACCCCCTGTCTTAGGGACCGTTCAAAGAGTAGCTAAAAATCTAATGAAAGGAGTATTTCACCAATTATTGCTGGTTAAGCGGACAATAAGTGTAAACTCACAACTTGAGTTGTGAGTTTACACTTAAAAATCTAATGTTTATGATATTTCGAAACCACGCATAAATTTTGTAATTTTTTTCCAAGTGTTTTCTCGTACATTGATATAAGCATTTGTTTTTACACTTTTTTGTTTTGTTTTTTAAATCTTTTTTTTATTTTTGCCCTTCATATAGTTACGCGATTTTTTTAAGGAAATTATAACAATCAAACATTTAAAAAGTTTAAATGAAAACAAATCTAAACTTTTAATATCACTACATTTCAAGACTTAAAACTTTTAATTTTAACAATAAGTTTTGGTCGCAAGCTTGTCAAAGTTAATATGGCTTATGAGTGAGTTATTCATTCACCAAATCATAAAATTTCAGAAATAATTACAATTAATGTATGGCATATTAACAAACAATATTAATTACTAAGTTCAACTATGAAGACTATGAATAAGACTCATTTCAATCGGGATTTAAGAAAATACTACTTCTTCAATAGGGTAATAGATATGTGGAACGCATTGCCAGAACATATAGTAAATTCGAAGGGTGTATATGAGTTTAAGCTAAAACTAGACAGTCAGTGGGAATGGGTGAATTAATAAAAAATGGACCAGCCTTGTTGGGCTTCGAGCCTGTAGCTGGTCGACAAAATTTATATTTGTATTTGTATTTGAAAAGAAATCAAATTGCCATTGAAATGGTTACACAACATTTTTAATGAAATTATAAAAATCAAACATTCAAAAAGATTGAAACTAAAAACAAATATAAACTTTTAATATCATTAAATTTCAAGGCAAAAAAAACTTTTATTTAACAATAAAGTTTTAATCGCAAACTTGTTAAAGTTAATGGATTACACTGGGCGACAATTTTCAACATAATTTCTGTTGAATTCGATTTTTTTGGCTGTTTTAGAGTTCAATGGGCACACTGATTAGAAAACTGTTGTTAGTTTTCTTCTATCACGTCAACTTTTTTGGCAAACAGCCCCGCCCCCTTTTTACGTTTTTCAATGACTTAATGCCTTGGAATTCGATTTTCAAGGTCAAAAATAATTACTTTAGTCTTTAAATTACACCCGAGAGGACAAGAATGGTTAAAGTTTCTAAAATATGAAAATTTTTAGCGAATAGATAGGTTTAAGGGGTTATTACCCCCTAAAAACGCAAAAAAAATCGTTAAAAATAATAAAGTTTATTTTACGCTATTTTTTAAATTTATTTTTTACGCAATTCCTTTTCAAAAGGTTCTAACCCATCCCCAAAGACCCAAATTTAATAAAAATAAGCATCAATGATTTTTACAAAAAGCGGTTGAGGCATTAACGCCCCCGAAGCACCTGCGAAAGGGTTCGGAAGACTCTCTTTCGCTTCGGGGACAATAACACCTCAACCGCTTTTAGTATAAATCATTGCTGCCTATTTTCATTAAATTAAGGTCCTTGGGGAAAGGTTAAGACCTTTTAAAGAGGAATTGCATAAAAAATAAGAGTAAGAAAAGCTTAAAATAACCTCTACCCTTTATAACGTTCCTTTTTTGCATTTCAGGGTTTTTTCTCTTTATTTATTTACGCAATTCCTCTTTAAAAGGTCTTAACCGTTCCCCAAGCACTCAAATTTAATGAAAAAAGGCAGCAATGATTTTTACTAAAAGCGGTTGAGGTGTTCGCGTCCTCTAAGCGAAAGAGAGTATTCCGAACCCTTCCGCGGGTGCCTGGGGGGCGCTAATGCCTCAACCGCTTTTTGTAAAAATCATTGTGGCCAATTTTCATTAAATTTGGGTCCTTGGTGATGGGTTAGGACCTTTTGAAAAGGAATTGCGTAAAAAATAAGTGTAAAAAATAGCGTAAAATAAACTCTATCATTTTTAACGATTTTTTTTGCGTTTTTAGGGGGGTAATAACCCCTTAAACCTATCCATTGGCCACAAATTTTCATATTTTAGAAACTTTAACCATTCTTGTCCTCTCGGGTGTAATTTAAAGATTAAAGTAATGATTTTTGACCCTGAAAATCGGATTCAAAGTCATGAAGTCGTTGAAAAACGTAAAAAGGGGGCGGGGCTGTTTGCCAAAAAAGTGGACGTGACAGGCAAAAACTACAGTTACTTTTGGATTCAGGGGCCAAAAGTGATTCAAAAACAAGTTACAGTTCTAAGACAACGAAATGGTTGTCCCCCAGTGTTATGAATGAGTTATTCATTCACCAAATCATAAAATTTCAGAAATAATTACAATTAATGTATGGCATATTAACAAACAATATTAATTACTAAGTTCAACTATGAATAAGACTCATTTCAATCGGGATTTAAGAAAATACTACTTCTTCAATAGGGTAATAGATATATGGAACGCATTGCCAGAACATATAGTAAATTCGAAGGGTGTATATGAGTTTAAGCTAAAACTAGACAGTCAGTGGGAATGGGTGAATTAATAAAAAATGGACCAGCCTTGTTGGGCTTCGAGCCTGTAGCTGGTCGACAAAATTTGTATTTGTATTTGTATTTGTATTTGAAAAGAAATCAAATTGCCATTGAAATGGTTACACAACATTTTTAATGAAATTATAAAAATCAAACATTCAAAAAGATTGAAACTAAAAACAAATATAAACTTTTAATATCATTAAATTTCAAGGCAAAAAAAACTTTTATTTAACAATAAAGTTTTAATCGCAAACTTGTTAAAGTTAATGGATTACACTGGCGACAATTTTTAACATAATTTCTGTTGAATTCGATTTTTTTTGGCTGTTTTAGAGTTCAATGGGCACACTGATTAGAAAACTGTTGTTAGTTTTCTTCTATCACGTCAACTTTTTTGGCAAACAGCCCCGCCCCCTTTTTACGTTTTTCAATGACTTAATGCCTTGGAATTCGATTTTCAAGGTCAAAAATAATTACTTTAATCTTTAAATTACACCCGAGAGGACAAGAATGGTTAAAGTTTCTAAAATATGAAAATTTTTAGCGAATGGATAGGTTTAAGGGGTTATTACCCCCTAAAAACGCAAAAAAAATCGTTAAAAATAATAAAGTTTATTTTACGCTATTTTTTAAATTTATTTTTTACGCAATTCCTTTTCAAAAGGTTCTAACCCATCCCCAAAGACCCAAATTTAATAAAAATAAGCATCAATGATTTTTACAAAAAGCGGTTGAGGCATTAACGCCTCCGAAGCACCTGCGAAAGGGTTCGGAAGACTCTCTTTCGCTTCGGGGACAATAACACCTCAACCGCTTTTAGTATAAATCATTGCTGCCTATTTTCATCAAATTAAGGTCCTTGGGGAAAGGTTAAGACCTTTTAAAGAGGAATTGCATAAAAAATAAGAGTAAGAAAAGCTTAAAATAACCTCTACCCTTTATAACGTTCCTTTTTTGCATTTCAGGGTTTTTCTCTTTATTTATTTACGCAATTCCTCTTTAAAAGGTCTTAACCGTTCCCCAAGCACCCAAATTTAATGAAAATAGGCAGCAATGATTTTTACTAAAAGCGGTTGAGGTGTTCGCGTCCTCTAAGCGAAAGAGAGTATTCCGAACCCTTCCGCGGGTGCCTGGGGGGCGCTAATGCCTCAACCGCTTTTTGTAAAAATCATTGTGGCCAATTTTCATTAAATTTGGGTCCTTGGTGATGGGTTAGGACCTTTTGAAAAGGAATTGCGGAAGAAATAAGTGTAAAAAATAGCGTAAAATAAACTCTATCATTTTTAACGATTTTTTTTGCGTTTTTAGGGGGGTAATAACCCCTTAAACCTATCCATTGGCCACAAATTTTCATATTTTAGAAACTTTAACCATTCTTGTCCTCTCGGGTGTAATTTAAAGATTAAAGTAATGATATTTGACCCTGAAAATCGGATTCAAAGTCATGAAGTCGTTGAAAAACGTAAAAAGGGGGCGGGGCTGTTTGCCAAAAAAGTGGACGTGACAGGCAAAAACTACAGTTACTTTTGGATTCAGGGGCCAAAAGTGATTCAAAAACAAGTTACAGTTCTAAGACAACGAAATGGTTGTCCCCCAGTGTTATGAATGAGTTATTCATTCACCAAATCATAAAATTTCAGAAATAATTACAATTAATAATGGCATGTTAACAAATAATATTAAATGAAGTTCAACTATGAAAAGATATAAAATTATGCATTACGGAAATTGAGTTTTAATTTATGAAATTGGAAAAAAAATGTGGATCTGAATGGAAATGTTCCGTGGAATTCTGTGGAATTGAAAAAATAGGATTCTCTCCACTGCGATAAGAGAGAAAAATTCCATCGTCCCTGCTTGCGTTGCGAGGACTTGATTATAACAAACTTTTCATATTAATAAAATTTGATTATAAAAAAGACAAAATTTTTGAAACGCATCAAAATTTTCGATTTTAATGAAACTTTTCTCATGGACCTCTGAAAGTTGCTAGAAGTCTCTGTGAACCCCCAATTTTCATTTTCATGCCCGTGGACCCCCTGGAAGTCGCTGTGGACCCCTAGGAGTCCATATGGACCACTTTGGGAACCGCTGATGTATACCCACGAAAACTATTGTTAAGTTGTTTTCATAGCATAAAATGTCTTCTAAAGGAAAAACGAGTTTTACAGAGAGTTAAGAAGTCCGAGTTGGTAAAGTTGTTTTTCTTGCATTAAGAGCGTTATCAAGGAAAAACTAGTTTTACACAAATTTTCAGTGAAGAGGAAAAAGCAAGTTTACAGTGTACTGTACCAAATACAGGATATTTTAGAACTTTGTCAAAAAATTATACGGTGGTTAGATGGGCACGTAATTCTTTTTTACCCCAAAGCTCCTTTAAAAAAATATAATTGACCTAAAAGATATATTGCATTAGGTACAGCTCCCGCAAAAAAAAACGTTACAGTAGACTTTGCGTGCGAACGGGTGGGGTTAGAAAGATGCTTTTGGTGTCATTTTTCAGGGTTTAGTATAAGCTTGAAAACACTAATTGACTATTTTTCTCTCAGAGGTCGTCTTCTGGCGCAGAGGAATAAGAAGTCCGAATTTTTTCAAAGAACACCCCAATTTTTATTCGATTTTTAGAAAGAACATACTACAAAACCCCTAAAAACCAAGTTTCACTTAATTTGGTCATCAAGAAAAGAAATGGCAAACTGTTAAAATTCGAAAAAATAACATGGGAAATCTGAATTAGTCGCCAATCGCCAAGTACTGAAGTCTGGTAACCCACAGAACTAGTAAATCGGTTTTCAATATATTTATTTTTTTAATTACTAGGGGGCTCTGCCCCCTGCTCGCTATCGCTCACCAACCCCCGGAACTGCTTCGCAGTTCGTTGAAGATCGCTTCGCGATCTTAGCGAGCAGAGCTCGCTTGTTTCATCTCAACTATCCAGTAAAACCTGGAACTTGTCGGCTTAATTTATGATAATTTAAAATCGAAACTTTTATCTCTCGAACTTATCAATAACTTAATTCGGACCATAACTACAAAAATATCAAAATAAAACTGCAACTGAAATATCCTTGTTTTAACTTGTCAATAATTTAATCGAAATGTTTTTTTAAATATCCAGCATGTCTACAAGATATCATCAACTATCTTAGAGAAAAAGCATGCCATTAATATCTTTTAAATTTATGAAATGCACGTGTATCTAGTGAATCGTTGGAAATAAAAGAAATAAGACTCACATAAAAATCGGCTGTTTCTCTAGTGAACGACCAGAAAGAGATGAAAAAATTGAAACTTTGAATCTTAATAATTCTAAAAATAATTCGAATTTTTTAAAAAACAAAACGCCAATCTTTTTATAAAAAATAATTGTATGTGCGTTTAAAATATCATAGTTTTACTGTGATTAGTTTTTCTGTTATAACGAAAAAACAGAAAAAGGGTAAAAAATTTCGAAATTTTAGAATTTAATTACTCCAAAAATAATTCGAAATTCGAAAAAAGGGCGACGAGGTGCAAAACTTCATACCTAAGAGTATGTGTCTGCAAAAAATCATGTTTCTGCTGTAAATAGATTTTGCAGGGGGCGAACTCGCAGCCGAAACAAATAATTTTCGACTTTGACATTAAATAACTCCAGAACTAATTATCTAATTAATTAGGTTTGGAAACTGAAATGACCCTCATACATTTGTCTACCAATGGTCAAAATTTCATAATATTCCTTCAAATAGTTTTTGCGTAGTGATAGTTCAAAGTGTTCAAAAATAAAATTTTCAAAATCAGCGGCGGTGACGGCGGCGGCGGTCACTGTTACTTTTTTTTAATATAGAGAGACTAGGGGGCTCTGCCCCCTGCTCGCTATCGCTCACCAACCCCCGGAACTGCTTCGCAGTTCGTTGAAGATCGCTTCGCGATCTTAGCGAGCAGAGCTCGCTTGTTTCATCTCAAGTATCCATCAGAAAAACCTGGAACTTGTCTGCTTAGTTAATGATCATTTAAAATCGAAATGTTTTATCTCTCTAACTTATCAATAACTTAATGCGGACCATCACTACGAAAATATCAAAATAAAACTCTTAATAAAATATTCCTTTTTAGCTTACCAATAATTTAATCGAAATGTTTTTAAAAAATATACAGCAAGTCAACCAAAATTATCATCAACCATCTTAGAGAAAAAAATGCCATTAAAAAACGTTTAAATTTATAAAATGCTCGCGTGTATCTAGTGAATGGTCGGGAATAAGAAATCAGACTCATAAAAATCAGCGGCTGTTTCTCTAGTGAACGACCAGAAAGAGAAGAAAAAATTGAAACTTTGTATCTTAATAATTCTAAAACTAATTCGAATTTTTAAAAAAACGAAACGCCAATCTTTTTATAAAAAATAATTGCATGCGTGTTTAAAATATCATAGTTCTACTGTAATTAGTTTTTCTTTTATAACGAAAAAACTGAAAAAGGGTGAAAAATTTCGAAACTTTAGAATTTAATTACTCCAAAAATAATTCGAAATTCGAAAAAAGGGCGACTAGGTGCACAACTTCATACCTAAGAGTATGTGTCTGCAAAAAATCATGCTTCTGCTGTAAATAGATTTGGCTGGGGGCGAACTCGCAGCAGAAAAAAATAATTTTCGACTTTGACAATAAGTAACTCCAGAACTAATTATCTAATTAATTAGGTTTTGGAATCAAAATGACCCTCATACATTTGTCTACCAATGGTCAAAATTTCATAATATTCCTTCAAATAGTTTCTGCGTAGTGATAGTTCAAAGTGTTCAAAAATAACATTTTCTGAAACAGCGGCGGCGGCGGCGACTGTTACTTTTTTTTAATATAGAGAGATTGAAGCAGAGAGAAGTTTATTTTAAAATTTTTAGCTTTTAATAAGCTTACAAATTTAATATTTATGGTTAAACTATTTTAATTTTTGTTTATCCATTTTATTTTATTAGTAATATAAATTTTCTAATTAGCAAATGATTATTGTTGATTTCACTAATTTAGGAAATGAAATAAATCTGAGAAAATTGAATCGCTTAATTCGGAAACATGTCAAATGCCACTTTTTTCAAAAATGAGTTATTGGTATCATGTGATTCTTTCGGGGTAAACGCACATTTTGAAGTAAAAATTATATAAATTACGTGATTTTAAAATAGTTTTCCACCATCTTAAATTCCAGCTTTAGTGTAGAAACATGTCAAACGACGTCGCTTGACTGGTTTTTGCACTTACACTGGGGGGAATTTTAAAATATAATAATTTTAAAATATAAATATGGTTTTAAGTTTAAAAATTGTAGTAATTTTTCTTTCAAAAAAATCAAAACTTTTGTATTTATCTACATTAAGAGTATTTGAATACTAATAATAGATTTTTCAATTATACGTCTCTTTACGTAGGTCCCTTAAAAGCAGCGTTAGAAATTGAGAAAAAAATCCACTGGTCCTGCGGACCAGTGCTTTACCAATCTTACTGGTCCGCAACAAAAATTACTGGTCCGACAAATTAAAAAGGACCAGTTTAAATATTATTATAAAGTGAAATTATAAAGTGTGAATTATAAAGTAACATAAAGTATTGCACTTTATGTGAGTACCAAATATAGGGTAATGTTAAAAATTAATACATATTATTAAGTTACTAGCTGTAAATATGAAATTTATATAAAATAATAAATAAATTTATGAGAAATAAGCAATAGCTCCAAATAATCAATTATTTTAAAAATATCTTATTAATTAAATGCCTTTCTTGATTAAATAATATTTCACTAACTGACATACAAATAAAATAATCATCTTGATTAAATAAAATTTCTCTATTTGACATACAAATTGGATACAATTGCACTAATTGGCAAAAAATAAGAACTTTTCTTGAATAAATGATAGTGCACACAAATTAATACATAACTTCGAATTAGTTTTACATTGTTAGTTGACAAACTGGTTGTAATCTGGTTTAATTTTAATCTTATTAATTTTAATCTAATTAATTGTAATCTGGTTCGAATTTTTTTGCCTTTCTCCCGATTCCAAGCAAAGAGAAATTGCAGGCTTAAATTGGAGGGTGGGATATTTTTTCACCACTGGTCCAGCGGACCAGTGATTTTCTGATTCTACTGGTCCGAGCCGTTTTTTGGTTGTCCCGGACCAGCAATCCAGTACAATTTCGAACGCTGCTTAAAAGACATAATGTTGTGTATGTCTATCAACAAAACTCTGTACAGCTATCTTAAATTGGTAACACCTAATAGTGTGATGGTCGACCATTTGTTCTTTCCAAACACCTGTTAATATTAAATTGTTATGTATATTTATAATTTTTAAATAATAGTAAGAGAAAGAAAAACTTAAATAAAAGTAGTTATATTTAAAATATAATAGTGTTATGTAGTGTTATGTAATATAATAGTGTTATGGATAAAATAGTGTTATGTTCTCATTGTATTTATTTCATACGAAACATTGTTAACGATGATATGAAGGATGCTAGACATGGCACCAAAGATAGGTTTCTTTAGAACAAAAATGTAACAGTACTAACTGGTTAAAATTGCTTTGATTCGTTTTCATTTAATATGATTTCTTGTTATGAATTTTAATAACAAATAGTTTTCCTATCATTGGGGTAACGACTAAAACGCGCAAAACAATATGGAAACTATTGATTTTTAACCTTGTTTACTTTGAACTTATTTTCACTCAGTTTAAAAAATTAAAAAATTTAATTAATATTAGATTTTCAAATTCAATTGCTTTCGAATAAATTACAATTTTAAAGTCAAATATTTCAAAAACTGTTCGAGCTATTTAAATACATTTATGCTTAAAATGTAGTTTATTTGTTTAATTATTAAATGAAAATTATGAATAAAAGTTGGAGCGTTTGATTGCTAAATCGTTTGGAGCAGAGTATGTTTCTTCAATTAGACCACTTTGTCCATTATCTTTTATTCAGTTGCAGCCAAACGGTGCTAGCTTTGACCGTGCAGGTAAAAATGTTATGGGCAATGTGATTAATCGGGCATTATACCCGAGGTAGAGGAGGGCAATGTGATAAATTCAATGGCATTAATCAATGGAATTTATCAGTTTACCCGCCTGCGTTCTGGGCATTATTAATAATTCCCAATTAATCAATTTGCCCGTAACATATATATGCTTTTGTTGAATAAATAAATTACATTTTAAGCCTTAATTTACCTAAATTGATTGAAAATAGTTTTTTTTTTAAATATTCGACATTAAAATTCCAGTTTTTTCCAGCTACAATAATGCTTTTTTGGGGCAATTCCTTTGCTGCGTTAAGAGGGAACTCCTTTATCCATATGCTTAAATTGAGAGTCAAAGATGCCGGTGGTTTTTTCAAAGTGATGGATTTTCCCTTGGTGTGATTTTTTGGTAATTTTGGAATAATGATCAGGACATTATCTTTTACTTCTACACCAATTTTCAGCTTGTTATTTTGAATTCATTCCAACATTTTAACCCGGTAAATCATTAACTTAATTTGTTTTAATCATGTTTTCGTGTAAAGTTAATAAACAGCTGTAATTTAGTGCACTCTAGCGTCAATACTTATTATTATAAAATTAAAGTAAAAGAGTGCATTTTGTAGGAAATGAAATTATCTTTCATTTGGTATAAACTATTTTCGGTAAGTTAATTATCTTTAGAGCTGTAGTGGGAGAAATCGAGCGTTCATCACTTTTTTCTGTATAAAAACAAAAAAAAATTGCTTCAATTCAAAATACTATAAAACATACAGAATATATCGCAAAATAAAAATTAACCAGTTCATCTTTTGGAAATTTTGCTTATACTTTAATTTGGTTTGATGCATATTTTCGAAAATTGAATGTTTATTTAGAAAATCTATAAAAAACCGAGGAAAAAAGCAAAAGGTTGAGATTTTTTGCGATTGTTGGTGTGATGAAGACTTTTAAAAGTAAAATAAACTTGAAATTATGCCAAAAACATATTAATTCGTTCATTAAAACACTCCCATAATTTAATTTATGAATTTAAAAAATTGGTTGAAAATCCGATAAAAATACCCAAAATAAATATGAATTTAAAAATTCATTTTTTAGGCATGTTTAATCATCAATTTATCCAAAACAACCCATTTTATTGGTAATATACCGGAAATATAGCGCAGATTTAAGATTAACAACCGCAAAAGTCCATTTGATCTGCAAGCTGCGACAGATCATTCTTCGCTCCCTCCCCCTTCTAAAAAATGGTAATACAAAGCTTGTCATGGATAGAAAATTAAATGTTCTTTCATATGGTATGAAATATTTGTTGATAACTTCAATAGTTTTCGTTTTGTAGAGGGTAGAAGCACGCGTTTCCATTTTTTTGCGGAGATGCTAAAAAATTGATGTTTTTGAGCACGCTCTAGCGGCAAAACCACTCTTCGGAAAACCAAAGTTAACTAGTGCATTTTGTAGGAAATTTTCTGATCTTCAAATTTGTAACTGAAATTATCTTTGAGAAATTTATAGTTTTTAAATATAAGCTGAGAATCGAAAAAAGAGCAAAAAAATATCGATTTCGATATGAAGCCGACCCCCCACATGGGAGCAAAATTCATATTCGTCATCAGCGCCCTCGAAAACATATAAAACCGCCGAAAAAAACTTCTATATAAAAATTTTTGAAAAAGCTACCGTTTTCATGGGCTAATTGTTTAAAAAAATCATTGTTTAAAACACATTGTTTAAAATATAGAAACGCCAGACGCGCCAAATCATTGATAAATCGCCAAGCCTAAAAAATAACTGCAACGTTTTTTTTTATGCGGGAGCTGTACAACAGTATGCCAGTTACTGTAACCAGAAATCTGTTAAAAATTGACCTTGCAATCTCTGTATAAATAAAAGGCTAACGGGCGGCGTAATTTGTTTCCGACCAAGATTCAGACCCTGCTTGGCGCCTTGGCGACTGAGGTGAGGAGTGATGGCGAATGGACAGGCGTAGGGGTTACCATTGTACTCTAATCCGACGCATGCGCTGCTAATATATTTTCTCGTCATTACGCGCTGATAGGAAAAAAATAAAACATTTGATATTTTTGCGGGGACTATGGAGTCAACGTTTTACGAAGTTAAAAAGTAATATCCAAACATAAAAGAAGATGAAAAAACAACTAAAGATGTCGTTTTTTGGAGATTAGATTTATCAACTGAAGAGGAAGCTGAACGATTTAAAAAATATTTTTCTTCAATAACCAACACAGCATGGGTGTATTATCACCAAACTGGAAATCCTCAAAGGTAAGATTCTTTTTCTTCCTAAAATCATTAACCATTCTAACCAGATTGCATGATGCTGTAAAAAAATCCCCAGTATTCTTTTTTGTTTTACATGAGTCGAATCATGGTTCCAATTCCGACTAAATGCTTAAAACATGTGTTCCAGAATGTAAACAAACAGACGATAAAGAACTTTATTCTTTTCTTTTATTCCAAAAAAATATTTCTATCAGTGAGTGTTATTAAAGGCTCAGATGCTGATAAATCGTTCTTTTTATTTTTTCCTTTCAAAGAAGAAAGGGAAGAATTTAAGTTAGATATTTTTTTTTGCATGATTGTGGTTTTGGGAGAAGGAAATCTTTTTAATTGTCTTGGAACAGTTTTTTTATTTCATATCTAAATATGAGAACCTAATGTTCTTGATGAATAATAACTATATCATCATTAAATGAGCTTTCCTATGTCAGGATAATTTAAGAATTGAGGTGCTTGCTATAAAAACCAGCTCATTCCATATTTTTACTTTTTTTTGCATATTTTGAAAGTTCAGAGGGTCCTTCATAACCTGATGAAGGGATATAGCTCAAATCCAGCTCATTCCAACCCAAAATTAGATGAAAAGGTGAAAACTGTGATCTCAAAAAAAATGTGTGTGTGAAATTTCAGATTTGAAAAATTTAAGTGGATGTCATATATTTAAAACTCGTAAGGACACAAATATTAACAAGTAAACTGAAAAAAAAAACTAATTTCACACAATTTAATTGAACAAAAAACTGAAAAAAGCATGAAAAATCGAGTTTTTGCATCAAAATCAGCTCACTCCAACCTAATTAGTGTAATTATGCCCAGGGTAATGCACCTGGAATCGAAAACTAATCAAATTCTAGGCGGTTATACCTACAACTAAAAATTTTTAAAAAAATTTTAGCTTTAGAACTGTGGACATGAGAAGTTTGTCTCTCCTGTAAAATTTCCAAAAATGGAATGAGCTGGTTTTGATAGCAAGCACCACAATTATTCAAGACTGGAAAGATTAGTTCTAAAGGAACTAGCAAATTTACTTTGCATAGGAAGGAAGTAATATTACAAAAAATAAAGGAAGATGTGATTTTACCTTCAAGCCTTAAACATGTTACTCAATTTCATTACATTAAGATATTATTCTGTTCGAGAGCTAACACACTGGAAATCAAAACTCAAAAACAAGTTTTTTTTGTGGAAAATTTAGTTCATATTATAAAATTATATTTTCAATAGGAGCATGAGGGAAAAAAAGAAAGGGGTATGGTGAAGTGTGACAATTTGTAACAAATATAGGGCAGGGAGGGGTGAGATATTTATGTACAGCCCCTTTATTAAACTTTACACACACAGTCAAGTCATAAGGGGACAGCCATAAATTACATGAGGTTTCCCCCCAAAATTTGGACCCCTTCCCCCTTAGTGAGATTTTGCTGCAATGCTAATGATCTGCACATAATTCTTAAAATTGTGCTAAAAAAGAAAAGAAAAACATATGATCTCCAAATTAAAGGTTGATGTGAGATTTTAATTGACTCCCCTTACCTCTGGTGAGATAGTGCTAGACCACCTCCCCCTTTTTGACCTCACTTTTTGTACGCCCCCTAATTGGACACAGTGATTACAAAGATATTTTTTAAAAGAATAACATTTATTAAAACAAACATGATAACATTGCATCTAGTGGATAATTAGCAGTCAAATGCAGAACATTATATGTAGTGTCAGCATGACAAAGCCAAGAATGTGCAAATTTAGTAAGTTAGAATACACAACTCTTAATCAACTATACACATTAACTTTTTACTAACAAATATTTTGGAAGACTTGTTTAGGTATCTAAAATTCAAAATAGTTTTCCCGAATCGAATGAATACAGATTTGTGGTTTTATCATTGGGCCCACAATATGTATACACACTAGAAATACAGTAAGTATTAAGTGATACAGACAGATAAGCAAATTTATAAATAAGTACCTAATTTACCCATGAAGTAAAGAATTACAAAAATTATAGTATTAATCAATTGTAATTAACATTATCAACAAAAGTATAATATAATTAGGCTTACTTTACTTTATAGGTGTGCTGATTCAGAAGTCAATTAAGAATCTGCAAAGCAAAATTTGCTAAATGCCGGATATTTGGAGTTTTCAAATCGGTTCCTGAAATTCATGAACAGAAGAAAGGAATGGCTGCTCATAGAGAAAAGCACACTGATAACACGGAACAATACCAATAATTTCTCCGAGGGAAAAATAAGAGTGCTCAAGGATGCCATACTAAGTCGTACCAGAGCATTCAACGTTGTTGCTCTTTGCGAGTTTTTTATAGGAGTTTGGGAAGAGTATTTCGTTCAAAAGCTTTTGGAATTCGCCTATTCAAGAAGGGATTCCGTCAACCTCTTGTTTGCCTTGTCCTTGAAACATAGTATGTCCTCGTAGTCCTTGATAACGTATTTGTTTTTCGAAACCGTCCTTTAACAGGAAAAAAATTGGAGTTCAGCCAACCTCTATTGCCAGACGAAAATGTCTTGTGCGTTCTGGGCGAAGATTACCATCAGACCGTCCTCTGAAAGTCACAATGAAAAAAATCAGAAGAGCAAGAAACATAGGTAAAAATATAGAATTAAATAAAAGAAATGCTACAGGACATCAATTATTACTAAAGCTTTTACAATAAATTTTAATACAGTCAACTCTACTAAATGTAATGCAAATTGTTGGATTTTATGTTAGTCAAGTGAAGTGGGGGCATATTTCTACCAATTAGCATAGGAATAATATGTATGGTTTTATGTTAGTATCTTAAGCTAAGGAAAGTTGATTGCAAAAAGACTTATGTCATTCCCAGTTACTGTTTTTTACTTTTGTCCACCTCTTAAGCTTTTATTTGGTATGTAAATATTTTATCAAATCACTATGCACAGAAACTGCTGAATGCTATGTTAAGCTTATATTTTTGCTTTAATTCTGATTTGTTTAAGATCTAAAACAAGGACCAGAAAACCTAATTCTAAATGTATGTTTTGTGTTTCAAAATTTGTGTTACATTCTCATGGGTAAGGAATGGAATGATCAATCAGCACAATGGAATGATCAGTGCAATTTCTTGTATTTTATTTATAACCTAAGTACAAACTAAAGTGTGAATTAAGGTAAGATATTAGAGGGTAGGTGGGGGCAAAGCAACGAAATTTTCAGTATTTTTAACATTGTTGTCGAAAGGGGGCTGGTAATCCCGAAATTTCAATTGGAGATGTTAGATTGAGATTCTACCTACAAAACCAATCCAAGTTTTAACTCTTATCGATGGTATTTTAGGAGAAATTTACAATTTAGTAGAAAAAAAAATCGCGGGCCTTTGCCTCGTAAAATGGGGCAAAGATCCACACTTGCAAATCTTGGTGCCCAAGTGAAATAAACATGGATAAACAGAATTTTTCTTTATAAAAACACTAGAAATAATCCTCTTAATGTTTTAATATTTCTAAGCCAACCAACAATATTAAATATAAATATGATCAGTTTTAATGAAAATTGTCAACCTGTTGTAGCAATTCATTTCAGATTGCTTATATATCTTTCAAAAAGGAGAAAGGATGGTTTCAGGTAGAGGGTTGGCATCTCGGAAACCTTTATGAACCTCTTTAGGAATCAAGTAGTCACATTTTTCCTTTTGGGACGAATTCCTGAGCTTTTTAAGCTGCGTGGATTTGCCCCGTTTTACTTCATTTTGAAAAACAAGCCTTTTTATTTTAAGAGACATGTTGAGTCAATTATTTCAAAATGAAACTGAAGTTGAATTGCTATCTTATCATTGGGCCATTTGTTTGTATTTCTCCTAAAGCCCTATTATATGTAATGTTTAAGTAAAAGATCAGAAAAATTACATCAAAATGATGGAAAACAAACTTTGACTTAGGGTACGAACTTTCGTAGAACAATAGGTCACAATAACCAACCACCTGGTTTTCAACTTTTGAATCGATCATTAACAATTATCATTAACAAAATCGTAGTGCGTGGTTTAGCCTCGTGCAGGGTTTTACCCCCACCTACCCTATAACGTATTTTCTGTATAAAACATTAATACAGTGCTGTGTTAGTGCACATTTTGCCATTGTGATAAAATTCCAAGAAACGTCTCATAAGAATTGTAGCAAATGATTTGATATTTATACTGTACAGTAATTTTTACTTAAAAATGCTAATATAAATATGCTGAGAAATAAAATGATAGAAAGCATGTTTTAGCTTTTATTAATTACCAAATAATCCACAAGTTTTAATTTTTATGGACTTAATACCTTCTTACATTCTTTCTTTATGTTATGTATGTCACTAGCAGAAAAATGACTTATCTTAAAATGAATAATAAATTGTTTTTCTCAAATTTGAAAACCTCACAAACACCGACTAGACACTTATTAAGGTGTCTGTTGAGCCTCTATCGGCCGAAGCCTCTGGCAACCTGTGATCAGGATCTCTTAGCACAAATCAGCTTGATTTGGTATTCCGAAGCACCTTGAATCAGTTGACCACTGTGTGTTAAGTAAGTAATAAAAGCTCAGAGCAGTGATCTGGGTTGGATCACCAATCAGAATCGAGACTGGCTGGAGCTGCGATTACAAAACAAAAACATGGCGTCTTCCGTCATCAGCTATCTGCTTAAATACACTTCACGTCAATATAATCGAAATTAGATTAGTATTTTAGAAATAAAATATTTTTGATTCATAGTATTCTTGAGGTGTGTGTTGTCGAGTCCAATGTTTATTTAAATTATTATAACTAGTAATTCAAGTATTTTTCTCTATTGTTTTATACTTAAATTTATTACTATATTACTATTATTACTAAAAAAAACTAATATTACTAAATTCTGTATTATTTTAAACAAAAATGAGGCATGATGTTTTTAGTAATCATTGTCACAATTTATTTTCAAACCCAATATTAATATCAGAATTTGGCAAAAATAGTTATAAAAAGAAGGATAAAAATTTTAGTTATTGAGTACAATTTACCCTTTTCGAATGGGCTTCTCATCAATGAGATACCAGTGTGAACTGCTTCTCTTAATTAATTCAATTACTTAATTAATGTATAAAATAGACTAAAATTGGGTAATTAAGTAATGCTAAAGTATTATATCACATTGAAATTACAATATCAGAATATTATTAACCAGTTTCATGAAGTACAGAACTAGTAATTCATTTAAATAAAAAAAATCTGATTTAAATTAAAAAAGTCCGATTTAAATCAAATAAATCTGATTTTTTTGATTCTTTTAAAAAATCAAAAAAATCAGCAACCCTGTGTATTACTCAAAACTTAAAGTTTCATATTCTTTCATTAATTTTCATTAAAAATCATTGACTTTAAAGTACAATCCAAATGCTTCTTGTGTTGTACTTTTTTGCAAATTTCTTTCCTGTCAAATTCATCAATCAAAACGATGTCAACCAATCACGATTGAGCTTTTTTTATCGACAGCGGTTTCGCTTGTTTGCCAGCTCTGGTGTTTCCAATTCACTTAAATCAGTTGACCAAGGTGCTCAGACTATCAAATTTAACAGATCAGGGCTTTGCTAATATTTGTGAATCAGTTGATCGGGTGTTCAACTGAGTTAAACCAAAAAGCACAGACTACGGCCATATACCCAACCAACTTTCTGACGCCTCCTAAAGAGAAGGCAGGACCCCAAGCCCATTTCAAATACATTTTAGTATTGTACAAAAAGTTTTAGTCTACGCCTCTAAAATAGGCTACTTAATTACAATTAAAATGCACACTTAGCTAGAATAGAAATTAAATCAATATGAAAGGCAAAAGAAATTTAACAATTAAAACAATATTCAATAAAGGCAAGAGACCACTCTCGTCAGGGGGTCCATCCAGTCTCTGCCCAAGCCAAGCTTAAATGGCTTATTATTAAGAAGAAGGCAATTACTATTGAGTAAAAAAATTGGACCACTTCAAATGTTTTAACTTTAAAAATTCCAACTTTTGTTTGAAAATTTCTTACTAACTTACCGTCAAACACCATGGAATTGTCCATTTGTTGGTTACACATTGCCAATGTGATAAAAAGAATTTCATGTAAGAATTGTTTCTAATGATTGGATATGGTACATGTATTGCAGTAATTTTTATTTAAAAAATGCCATGTTAAATATGTTTAAAAAAGTAGTGGTAAATTAAAAAAAATTCATCTAAAATCAATATATACTTAGTTATTCGGCCTACCTTCTGTATCAATCTTTTCAAGCAAATTCAATCAAATGCTGAAATGCCAGGCCATCTGTAGTTGACATCATAAGTCTGAAAAATAGAATTAAAGAAATAGAATAGAAGAGTTAAAAATAGAATAGAAATCTGGGCACAGCTTCAATAAGAGTCGACCAGCCGCCATGTTTACCCACAGCTCACATTACATCTATGTGGTTGTGTGTCATTATTTGAACTGTGGGTAAATATGGCGGCTGGTCGACTCTTATCAAAGCTGTTTCAAAATCTGTAAATCAAAAGCTGTTTTTTGTGGGTTATAAGGACCCCCAACCACAAACTTTGAGCACTAGCCGTTGACCGATTTCGAAAAAAAGGTTTTTTCGCTCCACCCTATTGATTACTCATACAGGATTTTAATTTTTCTTGAAGCTGCAATTTAAGATAGTTTTTATTTACATTTTTGTTTCCATGGTAACTATTTACCTATACAACAATGTCGTTCCATGACACTTTATTTAAAAGCTAGATGAACTTTCATATAAAAATGTTAAATGTACTTAATTACCAAGTTTAAAATTTCATTTATTTATATTTTTAGATTATTAATAGACTTGTATCTAGTCTTTCTTTTAAAAACTCGTTACTTTGCATTATGTTTTTCTTGTAACAATGGGGTAAACAGATGATCTCTTTTGGAGGAGAAATAAAGCTATTTCAGCAAAATGACAATAAAAAGGGTCAAAAGAGGGTCAAGGGGCCATTAAAGGTTTTTGAAACATAGCTTATGTTTTTCTTTGGGTTTCTTTAAGTGGGTATACCAAGTTTAGTGCAGATCGGAAGAAAACAGTGGATTCTTATTAAAAACACATACACACATTCACTTTAATTATATATTAGATTTAGAATATAAAATGTTTATCATTGTATCCCTGAAAAGCCTTAGGAAGGGATATTTTATTCCTTAACGCTTTTAAAATTTGATTCCCATATTTCAATTAAACCATACCTAACGTGACCAGACGACCCGTTTTGAACGGGACTGTCCCTTTTTAGAGTTACGAGTCCCGGTGTCCCCGAAATGAACTCTGGGACGTAAAATTGCCCCTTTTTTTGAAACCACGTGAAAATTTGAGTGTTTTTGGCGAATTTTCGTTAATTTGTAACTACATTACATCGCCATCGCAGAAAGTAACCGAATGGAATATTCTAAATGTTTCCACGGAAACTCATTGGGTGGAAGTATTCAAACACTTTTAAGCCAACAATCTTCACTTCAGCATGAAAACTTTTCTATTTTAATTTAATATATTTTATGTTTGCCTGCTACAAATGCTCCAGTAGAAAGAGTATTTTCTATGATGAACAAATTGTGGACATTTGAGAAGACCCAGTTACAAATTTCAGTTCTAAAGGCGATGTTGAAAATTAAGGTGAATATAAAAAACGTGCGAGAGAAAATGAGTTTCATTCTTACTTTTAAAATCATCACCAGCTTAAAGCAAATTTGTTCCTCTGATAAATATAAATATAACTAAACGTTTCGGATATATATTTTTTTATTTGTAACTTTTAAGCTAACTGACTTTTTCTGAATAAATAACTTTTAAGAAGTTTTTTTATTGACTACCTGTTAATTAACCTAAATAAACCAATGTCCCGTTTTGAGTCAAAAAATAAATGGTCACATTAACCATACTACCTCAATTTCAAATATTTGGTTTTTAAAAATCTTAAATGTGTACACTGTTTTTGGTTCTGATTTTAAATTTCTGAAAACATCATGTTATTCATAAAAAAATAATTATTGCAATATTGATAAAAAGAAAACCTTAAATTCAAATGGGAATTTTTCTAAAAAAAATATCAGAACTTTTAACTGGTAGGTTAACAGGTTTCAGTTGTACACTCTTCAGATAAGGAGACATCCGAGAAAAGTTTCTTATTGGATTTTCCAAAGAATCATTCAAAAAAAACCTCTCCTGGTTAATGTAGTACTTATACTGAATTCAAACAAAGAGCAAACTATAAGCAAGGTTCACGGGTCAGGTAATACCAGTAAGTCAGTTGCCTTAAGCCTGAATTGGACTAATGATAATAATTAAGGGGAAGTTTATATTCACTGCCACTCTAGAAGTACCGAAACAGCTTTAAAAAGAGTGTTCCAGCTGCCATGATTACCCATAGAGCTGAAATGACGACTACTGAGCTATATAATCAATTGATTATAAACTCTTTAATAACAATTATCATAATGTTAAAGTATAGGAAGTTTGCACGCCTGGTTTATTTAAAGCTCAGTACTAATAACACTTACACGCAATGCTATATGAGCACTGGTTATACATTTTGGCTGGAGGACTTTCAAAAAGGTTCCCAAAATTTAAGAACAAATACTTTGAATGTGAATTTGTTTAACATTAGCATAATACACAAAAAAAGGATATTGATGTTTTTCATTACCATAGATACAATTTTAGTTTTCATTGAAATCACAAAAAACTAGTAAGTATTTTTTTAATATTCAAAACAAAAGAAAGAAAACAACTGCAAATGAAAATTCTCATCCATACATACCAATCAAAATGTTTAAATAAACTAATAGGTCAATAAAGTAAACAAAAACAATGGATTTGAAAACGTAAAAGGAAGAAAACAAAGCTTAAAGCTAATATCTACTCTAAAATATTTAAAGATTGCTAACCTGATCACTTTACTATTTGCCGGAGTAATTAATAATGTAATTAAATTTTAAAAACTTAAAAAAAAGGACTAGGATATTTCATCCCAGACTTCCTTGAATAAAAACAAAACTTATTACATGCATCTGATCTATAGGGCAGGCAGAAGTAGCGAATTACGAAACACGAGGTGTCGGAGAGTTTCGTTTAAAACATTATTAGAACTTACAACGTAAGGAAAACACCATTATAAATCACACATAACATCGAAATATATAATGGGGAAGAACTCTTACCTTTGAGGTTCGTGCATCAGTAATAATCATGGAATTGTAATAATTTCACTACTTCACCATCTTCAGCCGCCATTGAACCATGCATTGAACCCATGGAACTAGGAATATAGGGAACTGCCGTGGTCTATCTCTCCAATGGATTACCCAGACGCCAAAGATGGGTGACATAGAGGGAGCTACGTGTGCATATTTGGTTGATCAGAGGAGAGAAATCGATGGGTAGAGACATATGCTTGCTCACTAAAAGCCGCTTTGTCTTAGTTTTTTTTCATGGTGCTTGATTGATAAGTTACATGCGGAGCGGAGGAGGACACAGCTCAGTGGAGGAAACGAACTCTCGCACGTTCCTAAGTTAGTTACATGGTTCAGCATATTTTCTACCTACCGATTTCATTTTTTCTGCTGTTTTATTTCAAGAAGACGAAGCCGCGGTTCTACCAAGCCAACCAACCAACCGCGTACGTAGCGCCCCCTAGGTCACCCAACATTGGCGCCTGTCAAAGTTGATACGGCAGTTCCCTATCTTCCTAGTTCCATGATTGAACCATCTTCAATACAAACAAAACAAAATAGTACTACAGCGCATGCGTCGAAGTTTCCTCAGTCGCCAAGTGCGGCGGCTTCGCCAAGGCGCCAAGCAGGGTCTGAATCTTGGTCGGAAACAAATTACGCTAACGGGCGATGTGTGTATGTATGTATGTATGTATGTATGTATGTCCAGGGTAATCTCTTGAAATAGGCCACGGACCGAAACCAAACTCGACGTATAGACGTATTCCGAGTCGGGGAGTAACTTAAGATAGTTTTCAAAGCTTTAAAATCGAATAATTACGAGTAATTAGCGAATTTATAGCCCGAAACGCTTATTTCTCCATATCTCTACTAGAGTAGATCTGCTCGACTCACTATTGTAAACGAGATTAAAACCTCAAACATTAAATATTTTAACAGGAAAAACTCGATAATTTTCCATTTAAAAACTATATCAGTTGTAAAAACACCAAATTAATTCAAATAATTAATTTTGAAACGTTAGTTTCCCCTATTTTAAGATATTTTCCTTTAAAATTTAAATATTTATGGAAAAGTGTAAATTTTCTTCATGGAAAACGACTTAAAAATAAAACATTGTTTCAAATGAAGCGGTTCACTAGACTTTTCAATTCACTAGATCTTTTATTATTGTTTCAAATTTGTTATTTTTGTTCACTAGACTCTTTAATTTACTAGGAAACATTGCCGAGAATACCGGGAAAAGAAAAATTACCTCGATCATAGGGATAGGAAAATTATCGGGAACATCGGGATAAGGAAAATGATCGGGAACATCGGGATAGGAAAATTACCGGGAACATCGGGATAGGAAAAGTACCGGGAACATCGGGATAGGAAAAGTACCGGGAACATCGGGATAGGAAAATTACCGGGAACACCGGGATAGGAAAAAGGCGTCTGGGATACCGGGATGATTGGTAATTGCTGATTTAAAAATTATAAATATATTTTGAGAAAATTTAATTTTAAAAAAAATTATACACTCCACCCGTGCAAGGCCGGGCATATCCGCTAGTCTCTGTATAAATAAAAGGCTAACGGGCGATGTATGTATGTGGGTATGTGTGTATGTATGTCCGGGGTAATCTTTTGAAATAGGCCACGGACCGAAACCAAACTCGACGTATAGACGTATTCCGAGTCGGGGAGTAACTTGGGATAGTTTTCAAAGCTTTAAAATCGAATACTTATGAGTAATTAGCGAATTTATAGCCGAAAACGCTTATTTCTCCATTTCTCTACTAGAGAGATCTGCTCGACTCACTATTGTTAACGAGATGAAAACCTTCAAAAATTAAACATTTTAACAGGAAAAACTCGATAATTGTCCATTTAAAAACTATATCAGTTGTGAAAACATCAAAATAAATTCAAATAATTAATTTTGAAACGTTAGTTTCCCCTATTTTAAGATATTTTCCTTTAAAATTTAAATATTTATGGAAAAGTTTAAATTTTCTTCATGGAAAACGACTTAAAAATAAAACATTGTTTCAAATGAAGCTGTTCACTAGACTTTTCAATTTACTAGATCTTTTATTATTGTTTCAAATTTGTTATTTTTGTTCACTAGACTCTTTAATTTACTAGGAAACATTGCCGAGAACACCGGGAACAGGAAAATTACCGGGAACATCTGGATAGAAAAATTATCGGGAACATCGGGATAGGAAAAGTACCGGGAACATCGGGATAGGAAAATTACCGGGAACACGGATAGGAAAAAGACGTCTGGGATACCGGGATGATTGGTAATTGCTGATTTAAAAATTATAAATATATTTTTTAAAAATTTAATTAAAAAAAAATATATACACTCCACCCGTGCAAGGCCGGGCATATCCGCTAGACTCATTAATTTACTAGGAAACATTGCCGAGAACATCAGGAAAAGGAAAATTACCGGGAACATCGGGATAGGAAAAAAAAGTACCGGGAATACCGGGACATAAAAATTACCTCGATCAGCGGGATAGGAAAATTATCGGGAACATCGGGATAGCAAAATTACAGGGAACACCGGGATAGGAAAAAGACGTCTGGGATACCGGGATGATTGGTAATTGCTGATTTAAAAATATAAAAAAAAATACACTCCACCCGTGCAAGGCCGGGCATATCCGCTAGTCTCTGTATAAATAAAAGGCTAACGGGCGATGTATGTGTGTGTGTGGGTATGTATGTATGTCCGGGGTAATCTCTTGAAATAGGCCACGGACCGAAACCAAACTCGACGTATAGACGTATTCCGAGTCGGGGAGTAACTTGGGATAGTTTTCCAAGCTCTAAAATCGAATAATTACGAGTAATTAACGAATTTATAGCCCGAAACGCTTATTTCTCCATTTCTCTACTAGAGTAGACTGCTCGACTCACTATTCTGCCGTCCTAAGCGAAATGTACGCTAACGAGTTTTCTTAAAACTTCATTTCCTTTCTCCCTTGGCGCGTTTTTAAATTGCCGAGAATGTATCTCGCTACTTCTATTAGAATGGTTGGGAAATTCACGCAGCTTAGTCGTTCATTCTGCTCGTTTTGTTGGTGATTTTGGCGTTGTTCAAGGGTTGCTGCTATCCATTGTTAAACTTAAAAAGGGAAAAATTAAAACTTTAAATCTTAATAATTCTAAAACTAATTCGATTTTTTTAAAAAACGAAACGACAATATTTTTGTAAAAAATAATTCTGTATGTGTTTAAAATACCGTACTTCTACCATGTTTAGTTTTTCTTTTATAACGAAAAAAAGTGCTCTAATTTTTCATTGGCTGCTGTGAAACGAGCTAGTTTCAATGCTAATCTTGGCGGTCTGATATCGTAAGCAGGTTGCCGCATAGAATTGAAAATCCGCCAAATGCTCTTTTGGCAAGATTTTCTCAAAGTAAATCTGTGAGAAATTGCGTTAGTGTACACTTTCGCTTAGGACGGCAGTATTGTTAACTAGATTAAAACCTTCAAACATTTAATATTTTAACAGGAAAAACTCGATAATTGTCCATTTAAAAACTATATCAGCTATGAAAACATCAAAATAAATTCAAATAATTAATTTTGAAACATTAGTTTCCCCTATTTTAAGATATTTTCCTTTAAAATTTAAATATTTATGGAAAAGTGTAAATTTTCTTCATGGAAAACGACTTGAAAGTAAAACATTGTTTCCAATGAAGCGGTTCACTAGACTTTTAAATTTTTATTATTGTTTCAAATTAGTTATTTTTGTTCACTAGACTCATTAATTTACTAGTATACATTGCCGAGAACACCGGGAAAAGGAAAATTACCGGGAACATCGGGATAGGAAAAAAAAGTACCGGGATTACCGGGACATAAAAATTACCTAGATCAGCGGGATAGGAAAATTATCGGGAACATCGGGATAGGAAAATTATCGGGAACATCGGGATAGGAAAATTATCGGGAACATCGGGATTAGGAAAATGATCGGGAACATCGGGATAAGGAAAATAACCGGGAACATCGGGATATGAAAAATTACCGGGAACATCGGGATAGGAAAATAATCGGGAACATCGGGATAGGAAAATTATCGGGAACATCGGGATAGGAAAATTATCGGGAACATCGGGATAGGAAAATTATCGGGAACATCGGGATAGGAACATTATTGGGAACATCGGGATATGGAAAATGATCGGGAACATCGGGATAAGGAAAATAACCGGGAACATTGGGATAGGAAAAAAAAGTACCGGGATTACCGGGACATGAAAATTACCTTGATCAGCGGGATAGGAAAATTATCGGGAACATCGGGATAGGAAAAGTATAGGGAACACCGGGATATGAAAATTACCGGGAACACCGGGATATGAAAAATTACCGGGAACATCGGGATAGGAAAAGTACCGGGAATATCGGGATAGGAAAATTACTGGGAACACGGATAGGAAAAAGACGTCTGGGATACCGGGATGATTGGTAATTGCTGATTTAAAAATTATAAATATATTTTTAAAAAATTTAATTTAAAAAAAATTATACACTCCACCCGTGCAAGGCCGGGCATATCAGCTAGTGAGTTATAAAAGTGTGATATCAAGATTTCAGCCTAAATTATTGAGTCCAATTCGTCTGAGGGCAGTGGCGGCTCGTGAGTTTATTAACAGGGTGTTCACACCCTCTGTAATATGAATTAAAATTTACACAAGAGCAAGAAAGAGAAGGGATGTTGGACGAATACATAAAGAAAACTTGTTTCGAACAAATTTATTTATTTCAGGGGAGTTATTTTCAGTTTCTCCTAAATTTTTCACTGCATGCATTTTTATTTTTTTAAATATGCGTTTAATGGAAATAAGCAAAACTTATGATAATGAAATGTAATTTTAATGAATGTTTATTTTTTATAATACCCCTAGCCTATAACATAATACCTCAAAAACAACTTTTATGCATGATGTCCACTCGTCTAACCTTTTTTGAAGCTAACAAATTTTTGACACTTTCATTAGAATCATGCATAATACCTAATCATAATTTTTTTAATTAGGAGCATGACAAGAGCACTGGGTCTGTGTACTCATAGTGCTTGTTATTATATGCTTAATCGAATAATTGATTGTGAAAAATACAGGTGATGTGTACTCCCAACGTCACTTTAAAAAAATAACCAATAACAAAAGAATTAATTATTACAAATTAGCTGACGTGAAAAGTTTAATGATACTTTCAAAAGTTTATTATCTCGTTTTCCAATCCAGGAAAAAAATCCAGACCACAAAAAAGCAAGCTTAACCTCAAAACCGTAAGCCTCGGCACACAAAATCTGTGCGCACGGGGATCTCCAATGTGTTGCAGTAAGCCCAAATGTTCTCCGGCGAGAAGTCGAGGTTTCTTCCGACTCATTCAGTTTCTTCGCTCACACGTGCGTATAAGGAAAGAAAAATAAGAATGCAGCATTCTCTTTATTTGATAAAAAAAAACTTTTGCGTTTCTGGCAATAATTTTTTTGCTGACAGAGTTGAAAGGGGGGGTAGAAACTTGATTCTGAGTATGAAAAAGATTGAGAATGATTTATGTATTGTTTTCTTTTGATATTTGTGTATCTTTATATTTGGGTTTATTTCTACTTTTTCACTGGGTGTTCACGTGCTCCTGTGCTCCTATGGACGAGCCGCCACTGTCTGAGGGTAGCCCATAAAGCCATTTTCGCCATTCTTGATCTTTATTTGCTTTCAAATTGATGGTTTAATGGTGTTTTTCTGCAGATGTTGATAATATTTAAAGAGTGTGCCGAATCTGCTATTCAAAACTTTTTGGTTGAGTCCAAGAAAGGAAAACCAACCGATGTCAAAAAGTAAGACAGATTTCTTTTTTGGGATATTTTTATTAGGATAATGCATGCAATATAGAATAGTATAGAATATAATTTATTATCACAAAGAATTACAAAAATACAACACAACACAAGGAATACACACATAAAAACAAAAGACAAAAATGGGGACATACACAGACATACATACAAAAATATATAAATAGTTATGAGTACCAAAAGAGCTCATAGCTCATATATGTCTTTTTCAATATTTAAGGAATAACAGTAAAAATATGTCTTAGAGACAAAAGTCGCGTTTTTAAATATAACAGTTCCTCACAATAACCCTTCAAATGCCTTAACCTTCAGAACACTTAAACCTTCAGAACACTTTTTGGTGAACCAAAATTCATAAATTTTATTCAAAAATGAATTTAAAGACTGTGTTTTAGGAAAATATCCAAAACTTTTCTTGAGGAGAACTCTTCGACCCCCTTTTTACGTAAACTATGGTATTGAAAGAGGGACTGTTAGATATTTATACTCTAACATTTTTGAAAATTCCATAAGAATTATGTAAATGACATTCATCCCTCCCTCACCTGAAAATTTCCCTACTCGAGACTCTCCCCCTTAAAAAGCATATCTTGAATATGAAAGGAGCGTATGAATATTTTGCATCCAACCGCTAGACTTGTGCTTTCTAGACTTGTTCCATATTCGAGACTAGACCTCTAGACTTGTTCCATATTGGAGACTATACCTCTAGACTTGAGCAATTGCGAAGCGTAATAGGAAGTTGGAAACTTCTACTAATACTAAATGCTTAACTTACTTAACTGTATACTTAACTTATACTCTGCTATACTAACTAAAAAGTACTTGGAAGTTGGAAACCTCTGCTTATTGCTCGTTCGTTAGCACTGTATCAAAAGATTCAGCCTAGTAACTTTTTTCAGCTGCCCTCTCTTCTTGCAGGATCTACGGGGCCTTCACTATGGATGTGATTGCGAGTTCTGCCTTCTCCTCCAAGATCGACTCGCACAACGACCCCGAGAATAGCTTCGTGCAGGCTGGTAGGAGGGTCTTCTCTGGAAACATCGGCTGGAGGTTCCTCCTCTTTAGTAAGGCACCGCCAAGCTACTCCGTTCCACGACGTCGCCACGCCAAAAATGACAAGCTGCTTTTACGGTCATTTTTACCCAATTGCATTTCTCTGAAGGGCTTGGTTGTGCTACGCTCCCTGCCAGACCAAATAATCGTAGATTTGTCCAAAACTAAACAATTCATTTACGTTCAATGAGGAAGTTGCATGATTTTTTTTTATTTTTTTAATCGATTCTTCTTGCAAAAATAAGCAACTACCCAAAATTTGAGGCCGATCGAGAAATTTTTTGATTGTCCAAAAAATTAACAAAAATCCCCTTTTTAAAAGTGCGCGAAAACGCCAAGAGTTTGGATGTGACGTCATCTTATACTAAACATTGTTGTAAAGCAATGGAGTTGATGGTATTATTGTTGACGTCATCTTATAGTTTAAACAATAAACGTTTTCAGTCACGTGTTTTTTTTCTCGACTTTTAAATTAAAATATTTAATTACCTGTACATTTTTTTGAAAAACTGACTAGATATTTCATTTTACCGTACAAAAAACCATACGGAACACTTGTTTGTTTTTGAAAATCTGACACATGCAACTTCCTTATTCTTTACGTATAAACAAGCATTATTAATAATGAATACTAAAGAACGGGAATAGGTATTATTGCATGTCTCAAGGTTAAAGATTCCGTTTTTAAATTTCTTTTAATGAACGTATTAACAAAAGTTTATTCGTGGTACTTTTCTAGATTTTTAAAAATTTTTAATTTAATTTTATTTTGGGTAAAGTTTAAGCATTTGATAAAACTGTAAAAATGAAAATATCATAAGCTAAGTAAAGTACTACTGATTATAGCGGGGTATAATGGATATAACAGGATTTTAAAAGTAATTATATTTATAAAATTTAATGCTTTTTATCATGCTTATTTTTTATCGAGTCTTAAGAACAGCAGTTAGCTAATCAGTACTTAGGGTGTCTAAAAAAAAAATTTTTTAAGATTTTACCCAAAGTTTTTCCCATTCCTTTTGGCCCAAAAAAATAGTGTGAAGTTTTGAAATTCCAGCTCTCAAAGTTAACTTAAGGTTTTGCCTGTAAAACTTTGGAAAAAGCGAAAAAATAACTAATTTTCAGATTTTTGAAAAATAGATTTCAAGATTTATATTGCGATAAAACTGATACAAATGTGTTATTTAGGACGTAGTTAGATGCATTATCTTTGTGTTTATTAACTGAACCATTAGTGCCTATAATTTTAAGAGTAAACATTATTAATTGGGGACTCTGCGCTTACCAAAACTTATAATGCCCTATAGAGAACGAAAGGAATTAAATTCCGATTTAAAAAAAAGAACTATCTCAAAAGAGTTAAATTAAATTTTTAAGTTATAAAGGTCTGTGAAATAACAATTTCCAAGCATCTGTCATTCGTAACCTCTTTCCTTTCAGTGTTGGCCCCTAAACTGATGAATCTCTTCAAGATATCTGTGTTCGATGCGAAGGGTTCCGACTTCTTCAGGAGAGTGACTATGCAGATCATCGAGGACAGGAGACGCACCGGGACAGTAAGACTCTTCTTATATGGGTTTCCAACCGTCATCCTATTGTAACACCGGAATGCAGGGTGTCTAGGTGGCAGGTTTCAATGGTTTAGTTTAGACCTAGTGGGGCTGTTTTTAAGTCCACAATCCTATCCCCAATTGTTTTTTTTGTTTCAAGTATTACTTCAAAATTTATCCCATTTAAGAGAAAATGTATACAGAAAAAATAAAAAGTCAGCCCATATTCTTCAAAGGAAAAACGTTTAAATAAATTGTGCAAATTTGTAGTTATTAGGATTAAGGTAGTGAATGTGTGTAATAATAATTTCTAACGAAGGTGGAAGATAAATAAAAATAAATACATCTCAAATAATTGTTTGGTAATGATTTCGAAATAAAAATGCTAAAATTTTCAAGTGTTAATGATTCAGTCGATTTTACATTGCTTATTCCTACAAATCAATGAAGCTTTCGGTTTTAAAAGAGGAATAAATCGATCAAGAGAAAATTGTCGAATCATGTCGAGTGAGGATGACTTTTGCCACGATTGAAATATGAATAAAATTATGTTTTACTCAAAGGTTTTTTTTTGTACGAGTATGTAGATAATGTACAATGAGCCGACAACCGGCATAACTGCTTCCAATTTATTACTTAAAAATATTTATATTAGAGATACCTACTATTAAAAAAATATGTATCATATGTGTGAGTTTAAGGTTTTTGTTTGAATGTCCTTATACGTTTTTCTACTCTTAAGCAAATCAAAATTTAAAAAAACTTCTTAAAACTGAGATTATGACTTAAAAGAGAGAGGGGGAGGGAGACATATAATATAAATTGGAGTGCTACCATCTAAAAAAGTTTACCCTTCTGGCACCCTTTTTCAAGAAATAGAAAACGTTGTCTGAAGGTATTGTTTACCATAATCAATCGTATTAAATCGATTTTACAATTTGTGGGACAATTGTCTAATTTTCCGGAGTTCATGATGCTTTATCGATGCTTTACCAATGGAAATGAACCCTCCACAGTCGCTGAAAAACGTCCATAAAGATCCTTATCAAGAGGAGGGAAGATAGAAGGGGACTTGAGAAGAGGTGTAGTAGATTACTCCTGTAGCAGAGCTGTCGAAGTACTCCTCGCTGATAACCAGTGCAGTGGTCGGTTGCTGTCATCTCACCAAAAGTAGTCTACTACATCACCCCTCAAGTACCCTTCGTTCTCCCCTCCCCTTGATAAGGATCTTTATTGGCCGCGCCACGATTTTCAGTGACTGTTCAGTGAGTGTTGCCAGAGCCTTATTCCTGTGATTTCGCAGAAGCTCAACGATTACCTGCAACTGCTGCTGGACACGGCGTCAGAGCAGAGCAGTGACCAAGGTGACCACCAGGAGGAGGCAAACTACGATGAGGTGGGAGCTTCCTTCAGCGCCGCCTTCAGAAACGTCTCTAGCAAGAGTAAGTATACTCAGGGTGATCATATTGTTTGTCTTTTCTCACTAGGGGGTTATAATTACGAGCAGTGGTGCCCAACCTTTTTTTTCTCCCGAGGGCCAATTTGCTTTTGAAAATTTATCTCGCGGACCACATAAAAACACTTTCAAGAATTTTTCTAAACATGAAGCAAATATATACACCCGTTTTCAATGAGAAGTTTGTAACTGTTTGAAGGATACTAGTTCTTGTAAATTTGGCTCCAAATTTGTCTTAAAACTGAATTAAGATGATTACCTGTTTCGTTTCGGAATGTCCCTTGATGTTATATTCTTTAAACACTGTCACAGTCTCCTTACATATGAGACACAACGGTTTATTTTCTTGCTGGATGAAAAAATATGAATATGTCCACCTTTCTTGAAAGTTTCGGCATTCCGAGTGAATCTTCAACTTTTTACGATCGGACATCTTTTCGAAGTTTGGTTCTAAAAAGATCCTTATAAACTGAATTGAAATGGCTACCTGATACTGAAAAATATTTATACAATAGCAAATTCCCCGTATCTAGAAGAAACTAAAACCGAGAAGTAAAAAAAATTATTACCGGGAGGTTTAAGAATTCCTTTTTTATCATCTTTTTTTAGATGGAAGTGCCATAATGTCTCGCACGATGTCGTGGTTTTCTTGGAAGATTTCTGAAAGTGTTTTTTGTTTTTAAGATTTAACGAGTCCGCGGGGCTCATGGATCAACCTCACGGGCCACATTTGGCCCGCGGGCCGTAGGTTGGGCACCACTGATTATGAGTAACCCCAAACGAGGTAGGCCATTTTTCCCTGAGGGTTGGGGAGGTTAGGACGTTGCAAATTTTTTTATAAAGTTCCAGGTACATCCTCTATGTGTTGTTTCAATTGGTATTACTGAAACATTGCTGCCTGCAAATTTTCAGATCTCTAGGCCAGGTTTTGACTCCCGAAGTAAAAAAAAACCAACAAAGTAATAAAAAGCACAATATTAAGAAAAATATTATAATAACTAGGGATCTTTTCTAGTTTATTGCGAAACTTTCTACGCTCAATACTCAAGAGCAGACTAGAATAATTAATGAACATTGTCTATGCCTGCCTCTCTTGTGTTGCAGACCTGTCAATGGACGAGTTGGTCGCCAGCTGTGTCGTTTTCTTCCTGGCGGGTTACGACACTACCGCCTCCACGCTGTCTTACGCCTCCTATCTACTGGCCTTGCACCCCGACAAGCAGGAGGCGCTGCGACAAGAAGTGGACAGGGTGCTCAAAGAAGGAAAGGTGAGGTCACAGAGTACCAGAAAAAAAAGAGTTCATGTCCATAGGCGATACTGGAAATTGAAAAAGCATATAGGCAGAGGCAGGGGCGGATTTCCAAATGTGCCGCCTATAGGCTGAAACAAAATTTGCCGCCTATATGCTATATGTCTTACAAAACTAAACAGGGGCGCCATTTCAGTTTTTGGTTGGAGGGGCAGTTTTTTGATTGGGTTGAAGATTTTTAAGTGGGTTTGGTACACGCCTGGCCTTGACTTTTGGTTTCTTATTATTTTTTGGGGGGACGGCAAGGGTGGATCCAGGATTTGTTTTTTGGGGGGCTATGAATATTTATAATTCAATTTAATCTTCTTGATGATCTTAATATGGAAAAGACTGATAAAAGGGGGGCCTGGGGGTCCTCCCCCAGAAAATTTTTGGAAATTTAAGTAAAAATAACCCACTTTTTCAACTCGTTTTGGAACGCCTCATCCAAATTTCGGATATAAATTTTATGGTAGAATTTTTGCGTTTTGACGAACTTAATATGAAATAAAGTTGTAATTATAGGGTTACAGGTACCAAGGGGGTCTGGGAGTCCTCCGCCAGAAAATGCTTGAAAATTTGACCTTAAAATAACAGGATTTTAACTCATTTTGGGTGCATAAAATGCCATATTAAATAGAAAGAAAGAAGAATTTATTTACAGAAAGAAAGAAAAAAAAACAAAATACATATGTTGTTCACTAAGGGGCACAAGCCCTTCCAAGTGAAGCACTAAATTAATAAATAAATATTTATACTAAGAACAAAAATAAAACAAATAATCGAAATACACATACAGTCATGAACAAAATACAAATATACATACAAAATAATACACACTAAGTACACACCAGAAAAAAAATAATAATTTGGCTAACACAGGTCACAGAGCAACAAAATATAGTCAAATATCAGGCTCATCTTCAATTTAAATATGTAGACATACTCTTTTTAAAAGAAAATTTATTTGAGTTAGAGGTTAGAGAAGTTGGCAATTTGTTATAAAAGAACGGACCCTGATAAAGAAAACTTTTACGCAAGATCTCTTTGTATGGCTGTGGGATATTTAATATAGGTGGTTGTCTGAGATTATAATGAATATTGGTACTACCAAATGAGCTAATATTATTATAAATAAAAAGTGATAATCTAAAAATAATAAAGTTTCTTTATAGTTAATAACTGATCACTATTTACATGCTTAAAAATTCTTTTTTGCACATTTATTAAAAAATAGTGTAAAAATAGTGTGTATAAAAAATAGTGTAAGACTTTTCATTTTACAATATTACAATGTGAGCTCGAAGTAAAAATGGGGGGTCTGGAGGTCAATCCCATCAAAATTTTTGAAAACTTGCCTCTTTTTGTAGTGTTTCAGCACATTTTGAGACCCTTCAGTTCCTTGAAAACCATATAATTTTCTAGGGGAAAAATTTATAAAAAACGTCAAATGGGGGCCGGAGGTCCTCCCCTATAGAAAATAATTCTGGAAATTCCCCACAAACTTGTGTTTATCTACTTTTCAAACTCTATGGAGAAAGCACTAAAAGGGAAAAGCTTCTTGTCTTGTAGGCGTCATAATTTTCAAGAAAAAAACTGTATAAGAAATACCAAAATTTGAGGGGGGATTGGGGGTCCTCCCCCAGAAATTTTTTTGAAAATTGCCCCTTAAAGTAGTGTTTTAGCTCATTTTGAGACCCATTGGGTAACAGGGAACAGTTCCTTGTAAACCACCGAATTGCTCATGTTAAGTGTTTCCTTTCTCTTCTCCTTTTTTATTCAGAAAAAAAATTCTGCTGTCAAAAATTTGCCGCCTACTAAAATTTGCCGCCGTAGGCTATAGCCTAGCTAGCCTATTTAGAAATCCGCTACTGGGCAGAGGTTTAGCATTCCTTGTGATAGGGGCCTTTTTGGCGATGGGATCGCATACTCGGGCTTTCCTTCTTACATCACGAAAGGCTGGGAAATAGAGTCCCAATCTTCGAATCATTCAAAGGAAAGGTTTTTGTTTACAAAAATAAGAATGGACTATATTCGCCGATCTGGGTTCGAGACTATGAAAATCACAGGATCAGAAAACAAACGATCGCTATCAAATCATATCTCACAATCATCTTACCAAATGCAAGCTCAGTAGGTCACATGATGGGGGAAATGTGACGTCAGACGGATGTAGACCATTTTCAACTTTTGCAATGAAAAATTTGGAAACGGGAAAAGGAAAAACGGCACGAAGAAACTATTTTTTTGTACTACTACTTGTTTGAGAAACATTATTAGCTCCATGCTAGAAAAGGGTTTTTACGTGTATAACACTCAGAAAAGTTTTGAAATATGCTCAATAATAAGAAACATATTCGTGTTTGGCCCTCTGAGAACAGCCCAAATAAATTTTCAAACTATTCGGTTAAAAAGTTTGAGATCAATCTAGTCCAAATTTTTCTGGTTATGGTGAATTCCCCTTTTAAAGTTTAAAGTTTGTTAGTGTAAATGTATATTTTACTTTTCTATTTCTGAATTTTTGTTTTGCATTTTTATCAATAAATCTATAAATTTTTAATTAATCTCCTATTTTCGATAAGCCTTACATTTTGAGAATCGATGGACTACACAAAAAATATTAATCTTATTTTCTATAACTAAATATATGGTTTTCAGACCATTTGAGGCCTTTCTTTGGGGCCCAAGAAGCCCATGCCTTGTAAAAATAAACTTGACTGCCAAGTGGGATTATTTTCAGAGACAAGGACCAGACCAGAGCCACTTCTTCAATAATTTAGCCTTTATTAAGATTAGACATATCAACAACAAGCAATCTATTATTAACCAATGTAATCTAAACATTCACTGGGATTTGTATACAACATTTTCAGTCACAAATACGGTTAAAACGCAGCAGCGCCACCTAACTTGGACTCACAAGTACAGTTCAAGGCACTGCAGCACCACCTAACTTGGGGTTATTTTACACCTTGTGAGCATAGGGCCATAGGGCGATGCTCAGAGATTAACAGAGGGACAACATCTATGTTTTTCTAGATAATTTGCTTTTTATTCTGAGTAAGTCATGTAATAAAGTAGTCGTGCAAAAGAATCTTACCTTGATCTTCTTAGGGTGAACTAACGTACGAAGGTATACAGAGTATGAAGTATTTGGACAATGTCATATCAGAGACTTTGCGACTTTTCCCTCCTGCTGTAAGGTTTGTGTTGAGCATTTTTTTCTTCGTTTCTTAAAATGTAAAATTTTTTTAATTTATGTGAGGTTGAACCCATTCCACTTGTGTTATAGAATACGAAAAAGAAAAAAAAATCCCTCACTTTAAAAAGTAATTGATAACACAACAAGTAGAACATTTCTTTGTCCCTCTAATAGTATTCCAAGTCACCTACAATTTCTTGTTGCTTAAAAGTTTTTATTGTTAGAAAAATTCACCTTTGGCGGAAAGCGAAAAGGGACCTCTTGTCGGCGTTCGTCGAAATGGAGTTATTAATTTTTTTTCTCAATCTGTTCAGATTTATGAAGATTTTAAGACCATCATCATCCTTGTAGCTCAAAAAATGACGAATCGCCAATAATTAAAAGTTTTATAATAGAATAAGTGGATTTCGCGAAAAACGACCTTAAACTTTCAAAATGCTACCCTCTCGTTATTTTTCAAAGTTAAGGAATGATTCCAACAGTTAAAATTCGGTTCTAAAGGGTCCAAGGATCGATAATCGAGAGGAAAAAAATTCGATAGTTTTGAACTTCCGGTTTTTTGGCTTTTTCTAGAAACCAACTTTGCCGACAAGAGTTCCCTTTTCGCTTTCCGCCTCACATATTATTTTTAAGAGAAAAATGGAATTTTTTTATTTAAAAAATGCAGATTACTTTCATCCAAATAAAACAAAACAGCATGAAAATAACAAGAAACCGATTTTTGGAGAAAAAAAAGACTAAAATAATTATTCCTCAGGTTGGAAAGACGAGCCATGGAAGACTACGAATTGAGGGAAACGGGAATCTCGATCCCGAAAGGAATGATCATCTCAGTCCCAGTGACCGCCATACATTATGATCCAAAACATTGGCCAGACCCTGAGAAGTTTGAGCCGGACAGGTAAAATCATTTAATAATAAGAATGAGTAGTATTTTTTCAAAAATACTAGAATGGTTCTTACTTATATGGGGAATATTTATTTTAAGAATTTAATTAATGACGCCTTCTTGTATTGTGTCACTCTAGAAAATAATAATGTATGCACAATTTAAGCCTAAAGCTCATTAAAACAATAGCCTTAAAGTTTAAAAAAAATGCTAAATTTTTTTCATTACCTTATTCATTCTTCATTATATTTATTATTAAATATTTTTTTTATCCAGTGAATATTTAATTCCATTGATATTCATTTACTACATTCATAGTACTTTAATGACCTTGTTTCATAATAATTTTTTTATTTCATTTATTTCTATTTTTATTCTTCACTTTTTTTGTAGTGAACTAAGCAGATATATAGTTTTTTTAATTGTCGAATAAAGTGGTTTTGAAGATTTTTCATCAGATGAAATTTTATAAGGTTGAAAAAGGGAACAAGTCCATCCAGTTGTATTTTTTTCCTCGATGATTATTCAATACTCTAAATAAGAATATCCAAGACAAATTTTTTGTCTATACAATGAAAATTCCATTTCTTACTATACAGTTTTTATTTTCGATTTTCTCAAAATTTGCTTTTTGGATTTATTTCTTCTTTTAAAACTGATTATTAAATTTGGCATTGCCTTTAAAAGAGAAAAGTCAGTTGTGTTTCTGTCTTAGGTTCTCCACTGAGGAGAGGCACCAGTACACCTACCTGCCTTTCGGTGCGGGGCCCAGGAACTGCGTCGGGAGGCGTTTCGCTCTTGTCGAGATCAAGGTGTGTCTGACCCTCGTCATCGCACGCTTCGTCATCAAGAGGTCACCCGACACAAAGGTAAAACACCCCCCCTTCGCTTGTTTCATCAAAATGTGCCTATTTATGATTTTCATTTTTGCTAATGGGTGGGTACTATTGGATATTTAATCCTTGAACACTGAACTGCCCTAAGAAGTACCACTACTCAGCATTACCTAGTGGGCACCTGTGGACCAGAACCACGGAGATGAGGTACCCGCGCCACACACACACACATTCGCTCGCACACATTTTATGCACCAAAGTCAAACCCTGTTAAGATCAAATTTTAAAAAATTTTATGGGGGAGGACCCCCAGACCCCCTTGGTACTTGTAACTATTATTAAAAATATATTTTACATTAAGTTTTTAAAACACTAAAATAATGCCATAAAATCTATATCCGAAATTCGGATGAGGCGTACCAAAACGATAGTTGAAAAGGGGGTGGTTACTGAAATTTCCAAAAATTTTCTGGGGGAGGACCCCCAGACTCCCCCTTTTAGTAGTTCGAGCATGATAATTCATTACCTTTTTCATATTAAGATCATCAAAAAGATTCAATTGGATTCTTAGCTCCCCCCCAAAAAAAATAACCCAAATTCTGGATCCTCTGATAGCATTCAACAACTGATCAATGTGATTAAATTATTCGCATTTTTCATGGAGCTAAACCATTTCTCCTTAGAAGTTTATGCTTAAAATTCGGTCCTGAAGACGAGGAGAATCATAGTAAGTAAGCTCTTGATTTTTCTCTAACATAAGCACATTTTAAATGGGATATGGTTTTAATGATGAATTTTGAATGTGATTCTTATTGATAACATACGAAGTAATTCTTGAATTACGATTAGTATAGTCCTTAAAAACATGATTTTACGAAATTATAAGCTTGAAAAGAGCTCTTTACAAATTTAGCCACACTCCTCATACCAAATCAGATCATTCAAACTGGTCAATATTTTGGAAGATTTCACGTATTATACTTATTACGTATTTAGTATTACGTATTACGTTATTATTACGTTACGTATTACGTATTTAGTATTACTTATTCACGTATTTAGAAACTTGCCAAATAGCTAAATTTTATGGCACTCTTCTGAAAGAGATTCACTTGGTTCACTTCTGGGGTTTTGAACACCCTGAGAGCATGCTTATCAGCTAATGATGTAAGTTAACAAAAATGTAGGATAATTAGATTTTGCAAACTTGTGAGATTTTGTGTATTGAAATTTCCAAGCAAATTTTTTCTACGTTGTCTAAAGGAATTTTTTCTTGATACTAACTTGAGAGAAATTTGAATATCTGATGTATTTCAGGTGCCTTTAGAGTTTTACATCGGAAAGCGACTGCTCCAACCCAAAGACATCACACTTGATTTTGAAGAAAGAACTGACGCCATTGAAGTAAAGTGAAAATGTGTGACTAACCCATTTTTGTTTTAATCAAAGAGTTTGTCTATACTCTTATACTAAACATTGAAACTTTATTCTCACCATTTAGCTTGTGCTTTATATAAAATAAATTTATTCTTTTTTCTATTTATTCAGTAACAATTGGAGGAATACTGGGTTTGTTCTTTTCTCTAGAACGGTCAATATTTTTCTAGCATTCATCAAATATAATATCCATAAAAATATGAAATTCACTCAAAAATAAGTTTATCGGTATTTTAATTTCAATAATTTCTTCATTTTAAATATAAAAAGTAGTTAGTAAAGTAATTAAATCGGCAGAAAAAAATGAACTTCTCTCCCATAAAACTGGTGGGGAAAATTAATCTATGGACGACGGAAACTAGCAAAATGAGAAAAATTGTGACTAATCCTATTCAATTCCATTCTACTATATGAGAGTTTGTTTTATTTTATAGCAAGCATGATTTCAAACGTTCTTGCAGTCCGGGATTCGCCCATATATTATGCGCTGTACTTCTGGTTGAAAATTACGTATTATAAACTAATAAAGTGCGCCCTGAACAAATTAAAATTTTGAAGATTAGGTTTTTCTTCAATCTCTTCTCGTAGTATTTACTTATTAGATATCGCTATCACTCTTTCTGATCAGTAAACTCCAAACAATGATTAACATGAAAACTACATAAAGCTGGAACAAAAGTATCACCATTGCTAATAGAAGAGTGGATTCAGCCATGATTATTTCTCTAACTATTGCAACCGTGTTGATGTTGGGCCCGGTGTTTGGAGCTTTGGCGATTGGTGCAGTGATCTTATTCCTTCTTGGTTGGTAAGTTGGTTTTTTTTATTCGTTCGAAATTTTATTTTCGTTTAAAAAGTTTGCCAAATATTTCATTACCAAACACGCTCTCTTGACAATTATTGCGGTAAAAACGTTTTTATAGAAAATTTTCCTTTATTAAGGGCCTATTTTGTACTATTCTCAAAATTGGAGTACATTACTGTTAAGTGCCACTTAAATAGAAGGTCAGGATTTTTTACTGAGAACCTGAATGGAAAATACTGGTTAAAGATTGCAACCTAGCAAGAGTGGAGAAAGTTCAACTGTTTGATCCAAGAATTTAGAAAAGACTACTTTATCCCGTGTCATGCAATTTAAAACACATTTTTACTTAAAAAAACACAAAAATATCTAAAAATACAGAAAATAGAAAAATACACTAAAAACAATGAACACTGTTAAGTAGCAAATTAATTTTATGCTTGAAATTTTATAGCATTCTTAAATAAAATTTTACTAAAATTGCCTCATGATGGCAAGATACTTAAGGTATATTTACATTATGAAGTAATTTTATTTTGTTTTATAGTGATAAAATTAACTCAACTACATACATTAATTTCTTTTTGGATATTTTTCCTAAAAGTAAGAAACTGCAAATTTTTTAAGATCTATAGTATAAACAGTTAAACTTACTAATAACTAACCATGACTGTACCATCATATTTTACTCGCTTAATCCAACCATTTGATTATTTGGTTCACTCTAAAAACGAGTTTTCGTTATTAGATCCTCCTAGTCCTCCATATTATATCGGATTGAAGAAAAACGGTTCGTCTTCTAAAAAATATAGCTACTCTGGTTATTAACACGTTCGTATTTTTTGCGATTCACGGCGATGAAAATCGTTGATATATCCAATATTGCACAACAGCTCGAAATGAACACCAATAATAACAACACTATCTATCAATTAAGATCTTATCAATTCATTGACTTGGGATACGATCACTCATATGTAGCTTATCTCAGCACTTTTCCAACATTGTGTAAGTCTAGCTTGATGATAATGCACTTCACCTATAAATAAAAAAATCATCGTTAAAAAGAAAACGATATAGTGAGGAGACGCTTGCTCACTATTAACTCAAAAAAAAAACCCACCGGTGATCTAAAATGGAGTTTTTTGGACTGGAACTTCTGTTTGGCCCAGTTGTGACGACTGTCGTTTTATTACTAACTACAATTACTTTACTATCGTGGTATGTTTTTAAATTCTTTCTATTTCTATTTGATTTCATAGTTATTAATTATAACTTGTAAATTAGCCATAACCATGCATTGTTAATACAATTTTATACTCAATTTTATTTCATACTTCGTGTCAGCCCAAAGCAAGTTTTCTTTTTTTAAACATAAAAATCTGTTGTGGTAGTATTTGGGATATGGATTCTAAACTAATGTGTCTAAAATACTTTCCATGTTTTTAATCCATTAATTGTTCTTGTATCATATTACATTTTTGAAGGATAAGAAACTTTACAATTTCTGTGCTAACCTCTTAACTAAAGAGCAATTTTGGCTGCACTTATAAAAGCTGTAATTATGTGCCTACGCTACGCACAATTCTATGAGATTGTTTACAATGCCTCTTAGTAGCAAGTTTCAGAGTTAGCATGAATATTCCAAAAATTATTGGAGACTATGAGAAAAATCAATTGTAGATATACAGGGTGTCCCACGAAAAGTGGTCCAACCCCTTTAACTTTTTAACCCCTACAGATATAGTCATGAAAGTGGGGTCTAGGTATAGAAAAGTGATCATGCCTTATCCGATGAACCTTTCAACGCCCTATAGCGGAAACTTCAGGAGTTATAACTTTTATTTTAAAAACTATTTGAGGCATGTGAAAACAGTCAATCGATGTAGTTGTAGAGCAGCATCGATTCAGTAGGAAGTGATACTTTAAGCAGAAAAATATCTTGCATAAAACCCCTAAAAACCACGCTCAATTAGGTTGAATTTACGTAGTTTTTACGTCTTTAAACGTTCCTCATGAGGCGAAAATAAGAAATTTTTAATTTAATGAACTAAGAATACTTTTAGTCATTTACTTAAGTCATTAAAATGAAAATTTCTCGTTGAAAGTTGTCTCATCGGAAAGGGCATGTTCGCTTTACTATACCTAGACCCCACTTTCATGACTATATCTGTAGGGGTTCAAAATTTAAAGGGGTTTGACCACTTTTCGTGGGACACCCTGTATAACAGAACACGTCTAATCACTTATTAAACGAAACCTAAAAAGATTATCAGTGGCGTCAAATGCAACTCTTGATTCTTCATTTACCAAAATTTTTGCAAGAATTGAAATTTTATTCATTACCACTAAAATATCCCCTATTCATGAATACTTAATGTGAATGAGATTTCAGTTTGTTAATACTCGAAGCTTTTACACTCATGGCATATTCTAAGCTCCCATTTGTTTTATGCGATTTTTGATAACTCCATTTAAATTTTCGTGATGAGAACGCACAGTGTGCATCAATGATAAAATAATCACCATGCTTCTTTTTAACAAGATTACAGTTTCATCGCTGAAATACCCTTGAAACGTCAAAAAAATGATACAGGAAATGTGATAATCTTCGATATCTTTTTTTCTCAGTTTATAATTGTCCCTTCTTATCTAAGTATTTTGGATAACACACATTGTAACAGAAACGTCAATCTCCAGATAATACAAGAATCTAAAGTACGATGATTTTTTTGTGGGCCAACATTCCTTCATCTCAGTAGGATTTAAATGAAAACTTTCTATTATTATGCATTCAGGTTAAAAATATACATTGCTATTATTTCTTGTGAGAGCTCGTAAATTTATCTCTTAAGAGCATCAACAAGACGACCCATATTCATTATACACTATCATACAAAATTAATTAAGTTTTAAAACGTGGAAAAAATCTAATAATAAAGTTTTACCGATACGAAATCGTGCATTCTAAACGTAGTAAATATGTATAAATGAATGAAAACCAAATAAAGAAATAATTATAAAAAACACATTGATTTATTAATAAATTTTACGAAGGAGTCGCAACAGAGTAACTTACCAATCCATGTTCAAACTTGAACTATTAAAGGGGATTTTTTTGGAGCGAGTGAAATTTAGAACGTGTGTATCCAATGTTTTTTTATAAAAAGATTAATCTCCACTAATAGAGTAACTACCCCTTTTCTTGAAGAGTTTTTCTCCATCAACTGGGAATACTTTAATAAGTGTCTAGGGATTGTGTATGACCGAATTCAAATTTACTAAACATAAGCAATAGAACACACAAAATAGATAGAATATACAAATACATATAACACATACATATCCCAAATTATTATCAGATGATATACCAAAGGGGCAAACACCCGTCCATGGGGTCACAGAATATTTATGATAAAATATAATATAGGACAAAAAAGATAGTGGATGAGAAAAAAGTAAAAAGAAACCATAAATAAATAAGAAAAATAATAAATAAAAATATAAAAATAAATAATGACTTGACTGGCATTTAAATTCTAGTTTACGATAAATAGATAGACTATGCTAAACCTGACAAATTAAAAGAGATTTAAAAGAAGAAAGCATAAATATAAGCCCATAAACCGGCTACACCAATCAGCTTTGCGGGCTGTAGGATGGACATCACTGGCAGTTTGTTCCACGTACTATTTATAACAATGAATACATGCAATGAATTAATTTCGCAGTTTCCCCCTTATTTTGTACTTAAACGCCAAATAAATCCAAAAAAATTGTTTTTTTTAATTATAAAAAAAACAGAGAGAAAATTGAATTGCGGTAAATTAAGTGTAAACGTTCCAAGTAAAACGTGTCATATTTTCCTACACTCGACAGCAACGTTTCCTGAACCCAGTACTTCACTACGCGGATGGATAAAGTGGATAAACACTAAGCATCTTAGGTTGCTAAGAGGAGTTTCGGTACGCAAATCGTGATAAAAAGACACTATACATCTACATGGGTTTAACGAAACAATCGTATTTTTAAATTGACGTTCTTCGTTTCACTCGAAATTCAGACACCGCGATGGGAACTACTTTGTTTGTTAGTGACGTCGTAGGGTCAACTAACGTTACTGTCTAGTTAGCATATAGGATGGTTGATTTCGCAGGTACTCCACGAAGAATCATGACTACTGGAAAAAACTGGGAGTTCCTTATGCCAAGCCATTCCCCTTCCTCGGTTCTGTCTATGAGAATTCAAAGATGGTAAGTTTTTGGATACATCTTTTATATAAGATTTCTTTTTTATTTACTGGAATCATTTTCCTTCAAACCTACAAGGGTTGCATGGGGATGGTAGTTATACTAAGGGAAGCACGTGTTCTTACTAGTCCTAAAATGAAATGACTGGTCCGCCAAATTAAAAAGGACAAGTTTCAATTTTTAGAACTTTCTTGGGGTTAGTGTCGCATATCATGCGTCCAACTCAGGCCCAATCGCACCTCATGCGACGCGACGTCCTAAAAGTTTGCTATATACGCTATGAGTTTATAAGAGTTATTTTATTGCTTCAGTGGCCTCAGTACATTTTCTCAGCTCATTTATACCATTCTATATCAAAACCAAAGAATGTAAAGAGCAGGACAAACTAGTCACGAGAATTGTAAGTCCTTAAATTGTCACGGAGTTCTCATTGTAAGTTCTCACACCTGTTTCTTCCCTCTCTTGTTTCCTGATATTTAACTGAACCTCCTAGCTGTTCCTTGAAATCTTGTTGAGAGATGCTCTGGATCCCTCATCAATCAATGATTTACGTGTAAAGGTCAACTGCCAACGAAGTTTGAAGGGCAAAATCGATGTTTTAATGCAGATATTTAATCAGATGTATATAGCAGGGGGAGAAATGGGGCTAAAACTAGAGTGGGATATTTTTTCATAACAGGTCCGGCGGACCAGTGAAATTTCGAACGCTTCTGTGACCGATACACAGGAACACGTTAATGTGTCATACATGCCTTGTGTACTACTTATTTTCGTAATATACGTAATTATACTGACTATTTTGAAAAAACTTTTTTCACAACCATTCATAGTGTCTTTGTCATCTTTATCAATGAAATAAAAAATCTAATCTTGTCCGTTAGTCCCAAAAAATTAACTTTTTATAGTACAAATTTTATCTTCGGTATAGTGTTAATTACAAGTGATTTTAAAATCTATCTAAAGATTTATCGTTTCTCTTAGTAATCGTTATATTTTCGTATTATTATTGTTAACGTTTTATCCCATATAGTGGGATTTCTAACTTCACGAAAATGGGTTTCGCGTGCTTTTTCGAGATTATGCTTAGTGAAAATAGCCATTTTGTTCCTTAGAATCTGTAGTTTACGAATCGCGATGGTGGACACTTCGGGTCTGCGCCAGGGGATGGTGAGAGGCGCAGAAGTGGAAAATCAACGAGTTTCAATTTTGTGTTGTTTGGAGTCAAAATGGTTCCTTTTATTTTTTTAATTTGCTCAAATACTCCATAATACGAGAGAGGCGAGGAAGGAATAACGGGATATAGAGTTTGCAAAGGATCAGTTCACTCCAGTCGAAGGGGTGGAAGGATAAAGTGGAAAGTAAAATTTGTAAGCCTATTTTCTCTGAGACGCAGGCTTATAGTCGTCCATTAACGTGATGAAAGGTGCCATTCTTTTCCTTATTCTCAGGCGAGAAAGAATTGGGATAGTAGAAATCTGGCAACGCTCACTAAGGGTAGGGAGAGGGAGAGGAAAAAATTACGAAAATCAGCAATATCTCATGAAAAATAATTTCTTTTCTGCACCAACTGCGGTTGAATGTTTTGTAAAATGACACCAAAAAAGGGTAAAATGCATTAAACCGATTTTCGAACGATTCTTCTACTTAAAATAGGGCCTGAAAGGTGTAGAAAAAAATAAGGGGAAATTCTCAACTTTTAAGTCTTTTAAAAACTTATTTTTCCTCGTGAAGAAGCACTAATTTGAGGCTACTTTTTTCCTTTATACACTTAAGAATACGAAATACCATTGTAGATATCTGGGACCTGCGATTAAGGAGAGGGACAGGGGCAGAAATAAAATATTCCTGTTTTTATACTCTGCGTGGGAGTAAAATTTAAAATTTTCTACTTTTAGTAGAGTCATAAGTGGTGCAAATAAAGAAGATAGATACCTGACATGTCTAACAGCCCGTTAGAAAAGAGTTCCTCCCATTGGAAGGTGAAATGGAAGGGTTAAGCGGAACATAAGGAATTATTTGGGATGTTTTGAAAAAAATTGTGTCTATTTTAGTGAAATAATGTAGAAATCTATTTGAGCAGGTTCTATGTAATCTATAGAACTGGAAATGCGACAATAAGTAACTTTCATTCTCGACCGAGGATAATAATTGGGGCAGAAAAAAGTTAAAATTATACTTTACTGAGAAAAAGAGTAATTATCCTGTTTAAAAGGTTTTCAGGACTGAAATTTTTGATTGGGGTCACTCAAGGTGGTCTATCCTGAGAAGCATAAACTCATCTTTGGGGGTTGAATGGATGAAATGGAATACAAATTCGATTTTTTGACAAATGGCGTGAAATTTCTTGAAAGAGAGTGATAATAAACAAATCAATTTCTCTCTCCAACTCTCTCGAATGGGTTACCCGACAATGAAATTTGGGAATCAAGACAAGGGTCCGTGGTCGGCGCAGAAAAAATTTTATACATTAAATTTTAGTTTGTATAATTGTGTCTAAATAAGATAAAATATCCCTAAAATAAGAAAATTCATAGCAGACATGAAGGAGACCTATGTTAAAACTGTTTCTTGGAGAGTAAGAGGATAAAATAGAATATTAGGGGGTATTACATTTTACTATTTTACTAAAAAGTGAGAATTTCTCGCAAAAAATGCATTAAAAGGATTCGATTTTCCAATTTTACTCCATGGAATATGATGCGTATAAGATAAATCTGTAGTATTAGGCAGGGGAAGGTTAGTTGGGCAAAAAAACTTTATAATATTCTAATTTTTTGAGAAATATTTAAATGTCTTAAATTTGTAATAATTACAGGGTTTTTTTGCCCAACTAACCTTCCCCTGCCTAATACTACAGATTTATCTTATACGTATCATATTCCATGGAGTAAAATTGGAAAATCGAATCCTTTTAATGCATTTTTTGCGAGAAATTCTCACTTTTTAGTAAAATGTAATACCCCCTAATATTCTATTTTATCCTCTTACCCTCCAAGAAACAGTTTTAACATAGGTCTCCTTCATGTCTGCTATGAATTTTCTTATTTTAGGGATATTTTATCTTATTTAGACACAATTATAAAAACTAAAATTTAATGTATAAAATTTTTTCTGCGCCGACCACGGACCCTTGTCTTGATTCCCAAATTTCATTGTCGGGTAACCCATTCGAGAGAGTTGGAGAGAGAAATTGATTTGTTTATTATCACTCTCTTTCAAGAAATTTCACGCCATTTGTCAAAAAATCGAATTTGTATTCCATTTCATCCATTCAACCCCCAAAGATGAGTTTATGCTTCTCAGGATAGACCACCTTGAGTGACCCCAATCAAAAATTTCAGTCCTGAAAACTTTTTAAACAGGATAATTACTCTTTTTCTCAGTAAAGTATAATTTTAACTTTTTTCTGCCCCAATTATTATCCTCGGTCGAGAATGAAAGTTACTTATTGTCGCATTTCCAGTTCTATAGATTACATAGAACCTGCTCAAATAGATTTCTACATTATTTCACTAAAATAGACACAATTTTTTTCAAAACATCCCAAATAATTCCTTATGTTCCGCTTAACCCTTCCATTTCACCTTCCAATGGGAGGAACTCTTTTCTAACGGGCTGTTAGACATGTCAGGTATCTATCTTCTTTATTTGCACCACTTTATGACTCTACTAAAAGTAGAAAATTTTGAATTTTACTCCCACGAAGAGTATAAAAACAGGAATATTTTTTTCTGCCCCTGTCCCCCTCCTTAATCGCAGGTCCCAGATATCTACAATGGTATTTCCTATTGTTAAGTGTATAAAGGGAAAAATTAGCCTGAAATTAGTGCTTCTTCACGAGGAAAAATAAGTTTTTAAAAGACTTAAAAGTTGAGAATTTCCCCTTATTTTTTTTCTACACCTTTCAGGCCCTATTTTAAGTAGAAGAATCGTTCGAAAATCGGTTTAAGGGGGTAGGTGCACACCTTTCGACCAAAAAACACATTTTTCATTTTTTGCATTTTCGTTTAGTATTACATTTTACGCTTCAAACGACACCCAAATTATTACTCTACGCGGATTAGAAGTATTTTTAATTATTTTTTATGGAAATAATTAATGCACTACTACTATGCAAGATTCTTACTAAATTTCCATTTTTCACAAAACTGAATTTTTACCATAAAAGGAACATTTTCTCAAAATCTATTATAGCAAACAACTTATAACTTGGTAACCTTATTAATGAAGCTATGTTACATACTTTAACATGAGCTTTTAGGGCTATTATGTCTGGTTATTTTTAAAAACAATATTATCTGAATGAACTTAGGGTTTTTCTCAAAAAGACTGAAATTTCATGATGTTTTATGCTATAACTTCAGTTTAAAGGACTTTTTTGAGAAACCCCTGTGTTAAAGTATGTAACATAGCGTCATTAATAAGGTTACCAATTTATAAGTTGTTTGCTATAATAGATTTTGAGAAAATGTTCCTTTCATGGTAAAAATTCAGTTTTGAGAAAAATGGGAATTTAGTAAGAATCTTGCATAGTAGTAGTGCATTAACTATTTCCGTAAAAATAATTAAAAATACTTCTAATCCACGTAGAGTAATAATTTTGGTGTCGTTTGAAGCGTAAAATGTAATACTAAACGAAAATGCAAAAATTGAAAAATGTGTTTTTTTGTCGAAAGGTGTGCACCTACCCCCTTAATGCATTTTACCCTTTTTTGGTGTCATTTTACAAAACATTCAACCGCAGTTGGTACAGAAAATAAATTATTTTTCATGAGATATTGCTGATTTTCGTAATTTTTTTCCTGTCCCTCTCCCTACCCCTAGTGAGCGTTGCCAGATTTCTACTATCGCAATTCTTTCTCGCCTGAGAATAAGGAAAAGAATGGCACCTTTCATTACGTTAATGGACGACTATAAGCCTGCGCCTCAGAGAAAATAGGCTTACAAATTTTTACATTCCACTTTATCCTTCCACCCCTTCGACTGGAGTGAACTGATCCTTTCCAAAATCTATGTCCCGTTAGTCCTCAGTCGCCTCTCTCGTATTATGGAGTATTTGAGCAAATTAAAAAAATAAAAGGAACCATTTTGACTCCAAACAACACAAAATTGAAACTCGTTGATTTTCCACTTCTGCGCCTCTCGCCATCCCCAGTCGCACACCCGAAGTGTCCACCATCGCGATTCGTAAACTACAGAATCTAAGGAACAAAATGGCTACTTTCACCAAGCATAATCTCGAAAAAGCACGCGAAATCAAGTTAGAAAACCCCCTAATACGCATAAACTATGTTCAGTTACGACTTTTTTAAGCAGGTATTCAGAATTTTTTTAATTTTTTAAAAAGTTAATTTAATTAAATTTAGAATAAAAATAATTAGAATTAGAATTTAATTTTAGAATGAATTAGAATTTAATGAATTAAATTTTAAAATTCTTAATTTAAATAAATTTAGATTTTATCAAGATAAAAATTTGTTCATCTGAGATTAGAGTTTTCAAGAAAAACATTTCGATTTTAAAAATTGTGATAATTAAACTTATTATTTTTTAGCCCTTACATGAATTGGAGATCAAAAGGTACAAAACACTTGGATTAATATACGGGTAAGAATATCATCATTTTAAATAGTGATACATTTTGGTCGAATTTAAAATTGCATTAATATTCTGATTCAAAAATTGCATTATCAAAGTTATTTTTATTCAAGATTAGCAAAATATAATTGTCAAACTTTTGATTTGGCCGCTTTGACAATTGAAAATAATTTTCAATGATTCAACTTTTGAAGCTTTTTTTCAACTCATATTTTCAATCGTTAGGATTCATCATAGATTTTCAAAAATGTGACATAACAGGGCTATTCCATATGAACAGGGACATGATCAAGAAAATTGAAAAAATAAAATAATAAAATTTTCTAATTATTTTAGGGAATAATTATGCAGTATTGATCTAATTGTGTTTTGCATTGCTTAAATTTTGTGTAAAATTATTTTTATCGGAATGTCAGCATTTAAAACTAACATAAAAATAACATAACAAACTAACATAATGAAAGGATCCATTCTTTTCCTTATTCTCAGGCGAAAAGGAATTGCGATAGTAGAAATCTGACAGGGCTCAGTCACTAGGGAGAGAGGCAAGTAAAAAAGGGCGAAAATCAGCAATTTATAAACACAAAAATAATTTGTTTTATGCACCAACTGCGGATGAATGTTCTGTTTATTGACAGCAAAGATGGGGAAAGTGCAAAAACCCATTTTCGAACGGTTCTTATACTTCAAATAAGGCCGAAAAAGTGTAGAAAAAAATAAAGAAAAATTCCTAACTTTTAAGTTGTAACTTATTTTTCCTCCTGTAGGAGCATACATTTCAGCCTAATTTTCCCTTTAAACACTTAACAATACGAAACTCCATGGTAGGTTGCGATCAGGGAGAGTGAGAGGGGCAGAAAAAACATTCAAGTTTCAATATATTGTTTGTGGGAGCAGAAATTCTAAATTTTCTGCCTTTAGTAGAGTCAAACGGGGGTAAATATAGGAGATCGATGCCATATATTTAGTTTTTTTATTATAAATTACTTATCTAATTTCAAATTATCACCTTTAACTAATAACATGTTTATAATTTGCAGAATTTAAAAACAGATCTCCGAACGTAGTTTGCAATCTTAAGCAAAACTCTCGTCTTTCTAAATTTCTGTGATATGTGAATATCACAGAAAAAAATAAATAATGTTTAAAATATGCTAACTTAATTCAAATGATCAATTTGATGGATATATTTTGTCAAATCATTGGATCAAGTTAGCTCATATTTAAACATTATTTATAAATAACCAGTACCTATAAAAATATTATTCAATCAAGAATAAATATTTAAAAAAAATCTATAATACAATTCTTTTTTGAAAGGTTGTTTGTTGTTTCCATTAATGTGAGCAATTTCTATTACTCTAAGGACAAACACCATAAATAAAACAATTCTATTTTCAAAATGATTTTAAGTTTTTCTACATAAATTAAAAAGTACCATCCATAAAACAACTTTAACATTAAATATTTTTTTCAAAATGATTAAAAATTCAAAAAAGGAAAAAATAATTTTTCTTAGGTGAAAAGATTGAAAGAAACACAGGAAAATTTTCCTTACCTAATATTTATTTCAACACATTAAATCCAAATAGCAAAACAAAAACAGTTTATTGAACAGATACCTATATACACAAATTAAGACAAATTTTACAAACAGTATTTCTAGTATCCCAAGAATCAGTAGAAAGGATGTATACAAAAATATAAGACAAATTTAAAAAAATAAAATAACACAACTGAGGTTCCCAGTTACAATATTACAAAATTTGAATAAGAAAAACCAGCCACATTAAACAAGTTTTAGTGATATCTAGGTATAATTTACAAAAATGAAATATTTTTCCTTTTAAAAAATTATCATCAATTTTCAATAACTTAGACAAGTTGAAATAGATACCATGAATTTCTTGAGGAATTTTGTCAACATTATAATATTCCACAATAGAATTAAACATAGAAGAAAATTTTTAGAAATGTTTACACAGATTATTGTTGAATTTATTACCTGACTCAAAGACATTTTTGCTTTACAACACACAAATTAAAATATAATGAATATATAAAAATTAGTTTTATAAGTAATACAAAAGCATTGCAATTTTGACAGTGCAGAGGAATCATAATAAAACCATTGTTGATGGCTTTGAATGCAACCAACACAGATACAAAAGCCCCTGAAAATTGAAGAAATTTTTTAAAAAAATTAAGTAGGTATTTTATAGAGGGATTGCAGGCATTTCGAAACCATGCTTTTGAACAGGTTTAGTTAAAACATAGATATTTTTCAATTTTATATTTTCAAATTGATTAATATTTTATTACTCGAGAAAGGTAATTTAAACTTACTCAAATATTTAAAAACTTCAAAAAAAGTTCATCATGGCTTCATTTAAAATATAATCAATAAACTGAAGGAAATACAATAAGGGAATGGGATAAAGACTCGATTTAAAAGTCAACATTACAAGATAGGCGTAGTTCTAATTTAATAATTAATACATAACTCAACATTAATTAATATTTTCATAAATAAAGTTAGTAATAATGAACCATTAAAAGGTAAGAATAGCATTGAAACGTACTTGCAAATAATTGGCTATTGGAAGGTTCTTTTTAAAAAATTTATAAGGTTCGCATACTAATAAAAACGCAAGAAATAAATTAAGGAAACAGAAAACATTTGTAACAGTAAATAATATAGTCCTCATCATATAGTATTACCAGACAATATTTAATCAAAAAATAAGCACACTGTGTATGCATTTTCAGTCCTAGATCACTTCCATTTCATTTCAAAGGAAGATTTATTCATTTTGTTTACTTTTTTTTCATTTGATAATGGGAAAATTTGAATAAATAACAATATATATTAATCTTTCGCTTTTTTCATTTTAAGAACAAAGATTCTAAACATTATACCGCCAATTGTTTTTAAAAACAAACATTGGTTTTAAAACTATTGAAAAATCAGTTCCTACTTAAAATTTATCCTTTAAACAACAAAAATCTTCATTCTGGAAGCCTCTATAAATAAATATTAGTATTCATCATAACTGGACGCTAATGTTTATATAATTCAACTATCGACAGTAACTAAAAGAAAAAAGACATTATTATAAAAACAACACAAAAAAAAAGAGACTAAAATTCTGGTAATTCAAATTAAAGCAAAAATATTTAACGAAAGAGCTATATTCTTAATCAATGAACGAATCGAACGCCGATCTCAATATTCTGCAAAAGAAGCATTTTTATATTAAATGGATTTTAGCAAATTAATAAAACAATCTAATATAATAAAATTGAATGTGTGTATATATGTTTGTCTTTTATACAAATCCACATTTTTCTTCCGATCTGCACCAAACTTGGTATACATACGTAAAAAAACTCAGAAAAAAACATAGGCTATGTTTCGAAAACTTTAATTGACCCCTTGACCCTCTTTTGACCCTTTTTATGGTCATTTTGCTGAAATAGCTTTATTTCTCCTCAACAAGAGATCTGCTTACTCCATTGTTACAAAGAAAATGTAATGCTAAACAACAAGTTTTTAATAGAAACACTAGGTACAAGTCTACTTAAAAATTATATTAATAATTTAAAAATCTGTTTCAATGAAATTTAAAAGTTTTTTAAGTATAGTTTAACGTATTTTTATTTGAGAGTTTATCTAATTTTTATATTTTAAAAAGCTTTATGGAATGTCATTGTTGTTAAGATAGTCTCCAAGGAAACGAGGATGTAAAATCAAAAGGCGATAATATTTCAGCTTTTAAGAAAGTTGGTTAACAAACCAAAAACTATTAAAACTCCCTTTCAACTAGAAAAGACTGATTTTTTTCCTTAAATTTCAAAATGGAATAAGCTTTAATTATTAAATAATTTCACGGAAAACGTTAATTCCTTCCTACAGATATGATTAACCAAGGGATCTAAGCAATTTTAAATAATTTTTAGAATACTTTCTCCATGTAAATGTGTAAATCATTCATAAAATTGTATTGCTTGAGAACTGAAGGAATTTTAATCCATCCGGGAACACCGGGATAAGAAAAATTGCTAGGAACATCTGGATAAGAAAAGTTATCGGGAACACCGAAATATGAAAAAGACGCCTGAGATACCGGGATGATTGGTAAATGCTGATTATACAAAATTAGAAATGTATTCGGGAAAACGTAAAAATAATAAATTTATACTCTCCACCCGTGCAAGGCCGGGCATATCAGCTAGTCTAATATAATAAAATTGAATGTGTGTATATATATATATATGTTTGTCTTTTATACAAATCCACAGTTTTCTTCCGATCTGCACCAAACTTGGTATACCTACGTAAAAAAACTCAGAAAAAAACATAGGCTACGTTTCGAAAACTTTTAATGACCCCTTGACCCTCTTTTGACCCTTTTTATGGTCATTTTGCTGAAATAGCTTTATTTCTCCTCAAGAAGAGATCTGCTTACTCCATTGTTACAAAGAAAATTTAATGCTAAACAACAAGTTTTTAATAGAAACACTAGGTACAAGTCTATTAAAAAATTATATTAATAATTTAAAAATCTCTTTCAGTGAAATTTAAAAGTTTTAAGTATAGTTTACCATATTTTTATTTGAGATTTTATCTAATTTTTATATTTTAAAACTTTATGGAATACCATTGTTGTTAAAATAGTCTCCATGGAAACGAGGATGTAAAATTAAAAGGTGATAATATTTTAGCTTTTAAGAAAGTTGGTTAACAAACAAAAAACTATAAAAACTCATTTTCAACTAAAAAAGATTGATTTTTTTCTTAATTTGCAAAATTGAATAAGCTTTAATTATTGACTAATTTCCCCAAAAACGTTAATTCTTAAAGATATGATTAATCAAGGGATCTAAGCAATCTTAAATAATTTTTATAATATTTTTTCCATGTTGTAAAAGTGGAAATCATTCAAAAATTATATTGCTTGAGAACTGAAGGAATTTTAATCAACCCGGAAACACCGGGAAAAGAAAAATTACTATAGGAACACCGGGATAGGAAAAGTTACCGGGAACACCGGAATATGAAAAAGACGCTTGGGATACCGGTATGATTGGTAAATGCTGATTATACAAAATTAGAAATGTATTTGGGAAAACTTAAAAATGAGGCGTTTGCTATCAAAACCAGCTTATTCCATTTTTGGAAATTTAACAGGATAGACAAAAAACTTCTCACGTCCACAGTTCTGAAGCTAAATTTGTTTTTAAAATTTTTAATTGAAGGTATAACCACCTAGAATTTGATTAGTTTTTCATTTTCATTCCAGTTGCTTTACCTTGGGCGTAATTACATTAATTAGGTTGGAATGAGCTGATTTTTATGCAAAAACACGATTTTTCATGCTTTTTTTTTCAGTTTTTTTGTTCCATTAAGCTGTGTGAAATTGATTTTTCCAGTTTAACAGTTAATATTTGTATCTTTACGAGTTTTAAATTAATGACATTCACTTAACTTTTTCAAATGATCTGAAATTTCACAGTTGAGATCTCAGTTTTCACCCTTTAATCTAATTTTCGGTTGGAATGAGCTGGATTTGAGCTATATCCCTTCGCCAGGTTATGAAGGACCCTCTAAACTTTCAAAATATGCTAAAAAGCGGATTTCAGAAAAATATGGAATGAGCTGGTTTTGATAGCAAACGCCTCAAATAATAAATTTATACTCTTCACCCGTGCAAGGCCGGGCATATCAGCTAGTGTTAAATATGCGACTGACTTGAAAAGTATGCGTTATCTTATTTCCAGAACTTATTATCATTAAATATCGATAATGATCCTACATAATATAATTTAAAAACTAGTATTTCCTTTACTTATTTCAATAAAATTATGTTTTATCAGGATTTATTATTCTTATAAGAAGTTGTATTCGTATTTTTGTTGATGTTTACAAAAGCATGATGTAATCGATATAGGGCATTAAATATAGACAATGTTACTACATAATATAATTTTAAAACAATTTCCTTTACTAATTTCAATAAAATTAAGTTAACAAAGTAAAAGAACGAGACTTACCTTTGTTTCTATGGATTCTTGTTCCCTCTTGGAATGCAGCAAGGGCCAAATGTTATGTTTAAATTAAATGGCGGAACTGATTTGCCCGACGAATTAGGTGGTGAAATGATTTCTCCCAAAAAAGTCAAAAAAGACGAATCATTCGTCGCGACGAATGAAAAGTCGAATTGCGTGATAGCGTTTTTAAAGATTCCGCCAAAATGATCACGTGACCAGCTTCATTCGTCGCAACGAATGATTCGTCGCAGTGCGTAGTAGGGCCCCAGATGATGATCACATCGATGATGCTATATTCCTATACCATTACCTAGAAATATAACTCTTAAGTACCGATATTTTGGGATCCTAGTCGTCAAATTTTTGTCATGAAGTATTTCAGGATTAAATATTTAGGAACTGAATAATTTAAACTTTAATTGTGCTAATGTCAAGTACCTAAAATTACTCAATTCTAAGTATACCAAGCTGCATGGATCTTCCATTATTAGTTTTGATAAGAACTGTATGATTTTTAGGCACTTCGAAGCGAACAGACCTTTGCTATCCGTAGCAGACCCGGATCTACTGCGAGAAATGCTCGTCAAAGACTTCCCCATATTTCCAAACAGGAGGGTAAGAATACAAAAGTGATATTCCAAATTAATAGTTATACTATACTGTTGACATTAAACTGAAAGGCGTTGATATTTTAGTGTAGAAAAATAATTTCTTCTCTTTTTTCACTGAATACTCACGTATCTTGATAGTTTTCATTTATCAAACATTCTTAATATAAATCGATTTATTTTATGCAGTATAAAGGGTGTCCAAAGATAACTGTCTCCCCCTTTAACTTTTGAGCCCCTACAGATGTAGTCATGAAAATTTCTCATTTTTGCCTCATGAGGAGCGTTTTAGTAGGTAAAAACTACGTAAATTCTACCTAATTAAGCGTGCGTTTTAGGGGTTTTATTCAAAGGTTTCTCTGCACATTTCTCTGCCTTTTCGTACTAAATCGATACTGCTCTACAACTTAGAAATTGACTAATTCAGTAAAATATCAAATAGTTTTTAAAATAAAAATTATAACCCCTAACATTTCCGCCAGAGGGCATGGAAAGTTGTCACATCGGATAAGGCATGGTCATTTTACTATACCTGGACCCCACTTTCATGACTACGTCTTTAGGGGTTCAAAAGTTAGAGGCAGACATTTATACAGAACGTCGGTAGCATAACTGTTATTTTTAAACTGTTAAAAAGAGAGGTAAAAGGTGAATTTCTTGTAACGGATTGAAAAGGAAAACTTACTAGGAAATATGTGACTTTCAGCAATTTGCAACCGGTGACGGAATTTTGGACAACATGGTTTCCGCTCTGGAAGGGGAGGACTGGAAGAGGGTTCGGTCCATCATCACTCCCACCTTCACTACCGGGAAAATAAAACGGGTATGTCTTAAAAAAAATATTCATTTGTTTGTCCAAGACCCTATTACAAGGGCTCCTAACTTCGGACGATGACGTCAAACGTGAGGGAAAATCGGTGAATTTTCCATGTTAAGTCTATGGAGTGACGTCAAAGATGAGGGAAAGTGATGAAGTTGCACGGCCGAGTTGTCAGGCCTTATATATAGAGGGTCTTGGTTTGTCGGTTTTAAAAAACTAGATGAACTAAAGTAATAATATTATCGATGATTTTAAACTAAAAGTAAATATTCATTTCCTATTTTTAACTTTATTCGGCTATTAATTTTTTCTGTAAAATGGGATTTGTTTTTGTATTTTTTCTTTTGTTAAGTTGATTTCTGAACATCAAAAGTCTTTTGAAGGAAAAACGGTTTTTACAGTGAGTGGAAAGTCCAAAGTTGTAAAGTTGTTTTCTTTGTAATAAGAGTCGTATCAAGGAGAAACTAGTTCTACAGGAAATTTCGTGTGAAGAGGGAAAAGCAAGTTTATAAAACTAGATTTAACTGGAATAGAAATAAGTCAGGTATACAAAATGAATTAGTGAAATTAAATATATTGAAATAGTTCTTATGTAAGGATTTAGGCAAGTATTTTTGTTTCTTGATATTTGAGGTGAAAATATATACTTGAATGGAAAGAATGAGGAGAAAATTAAAAATTTTTTAAATGATGTAAATCTTATAAATATAATTGAAATATAAGTTTTGAAAAACTAGGGAGCTACCGCCCCCTGCTCGCTATCGCTCGCCAACCCCCGTAAACTGCTGACGCAGGACCTTTTGGAAATGCTTCGCAATTCCCACAAATTCCAACTCGCTGAACTTAATACACTTTATAAAACAATTAAACAATTTACAGATAAAACGTCAACCAACTTCCCAAAAATACATCACCAAATCCCCTCCATGAACAAATCTCCCTTAAAAATTTAAATATATATTAACTCGAACTTATCAAAAATTTAAACGAAATGGTTTTAAAAATATTCATCTTAATTATTTTTAATATATGATTATAAAAATAACTAATTCTAACTGTTTATCAATATTAGGACCAAACAAAAACCATTATTTTAAAGTAACTCGTTAGTATAATATGCCTAGTGTTTATCATTCATATTTTTTTAACCCAGACTTGTTAAACAATACCGTTTAAGCAATTGAAAATAATAGAGACAAAACACCACTCTATGTTTACAATTAATTTCGATAAAATCAGACTAAAAATTATAAATATTGTACAAAAAGTGTGAAACTTTAGTATAAAATGGCGTTCATGTAAGTTTTTAGAATATGTTTTTATCAGTCTTTGAGAGATATTTCATCAAGAAAGTACTTTTTTCAAAAGGTGAAAAAACGTGTTTCATCTTAAAATATAGCTTCAATTGGTCGTTGTGATTGGATGCATAATAATTTGACTGACAGTACTTGCTTTGTAACTGCGACCTTATCCGTTATCTAAAAAAATGGAAATATTTTAAAATTGAGAATTATTTTGAAAAATCGAAGGGCCTACTCGGAAATCCGGAAAGAATCCGGACATTTTGATACCATATATGTGTCATTCGGTTCAGTAATTAAAAAGCCTTTCTCTGGAAACCGTTCACTAAAAACTTTTTTTTAGAATAGAGAGATTAAAGGAGTGAAATCTAGGTATAATTCATAAAACTTTGATTCTATGACTAAAAAACTTTTGAAATAGAACTTCAATTGAAAAATATATGTATTTGTGTATATCCATTCAAAATTTTAAAAAAAGTTGTTCCATTTATGTTATTTTTAATTAAATAAAATAAAAAAAAACTATTTAAATTACATTTTGCTTAGTTTAAAATAAAAGAGAAATAAAAAATAGACGAATTGAATAATTAAATGTAATGAAAATGAAGTCTTAAGGTGATGGATTCAATGATCCACTGAATATTAAATGAAAAATTAAATTATATACAATTTCCTAATTTATGGTATGCGAAAGGGGCAAATTAAGCTTTAAAAATAGAAAAAAACTTATTTAAGTTAATTTAAATTTAATTTGACTTAGAATAGCAAACGTGAAATAAAATATTTGGGACAAATTGAACTGAAGATTCTCCCCCCCCAAAGAAAAAATACACCGTTTATACGTCTTTCAGGGACCGACGTGAAACGACGTACAATTGAAAAAACGGATAACTGAAACCATCTTTGATTATTAGGTTTCTAATGATGTTAATGAAGATTAACTTAAATACAATAAATTTCAGGTTTTTCTGAAGAAAAAATTACTTCAAAACAGTTTTTAAACTGAAAATACTAATTAAATTTTTAAACTATATTAAAACATTTAACATAAAATGAAACAAGCCATTTATAAGCATTTATAGGTTATAGGTTTATCCTAAATAGTATATTATTTAACGCCCAATTCAAGGGGCGATATCTCTCCGTAGGGGTTAGTTATTTTTTCCAGTGTACACTCACGTGATACTCGTCGCTTGGATATACTACTTTAGTGCCCCAGAAGTCATTTTTGCCATTTTTGATCTATTTCTTTTTTTCAAACTGATAGTTCAATGAATGTCGCGTATTCTGTTTTTTTCAGATGCTGAACATTTTTAAAGAGTGTGCCAGATCTGCGATACAGAACTTTTCGGAGGAGTCGAAGAAAGGAAATTCACCCGATGCCAAGAAGTAAGATACAAGCCTACTTATCAATACTTGAAAATGAAAAATGGGGGACCATCACAAAATCTCACCAAGGGGGAGGGAGGGGTCCGAAATTTGGGAAACCTCACGTATAATTTATGGACGTTCCCTTATAAATGAAGACAGATGAGGGATATCTTCTGCACCGACAAAGTTCGAAAAGTCTGAGAGCAGCCAGTTAAGCCTCTTCTTGACTAAATGCTTTTGAGGGTATAAAAATGGCAACCATGGGAATCCGATTAAAATGGCGGCTGAAAGCACAACTTCAATTCAAGATATTCTCATTTCCCGCTAAAATACTCATCACGGAACACGTGCCGTATTTTATCCTGGAAGAGTAAACCTGAAAGAATGTAATGAAGAAAGAAAATTTCCGATCAATGGTTTTTATTCCACAATAAAATCGTCATCAATTAAAAGATTAAAAATCATACAATTGTTTCGGGGATCCCATGACCCCCTTCATCAGTGTTACAAGGATGGTAAAATCCTACAGACCAAACATATATACCACAGATCTAGTACAAAACACCAATAGCAAACACCCAACCAATTTTAACTTGACTGAAAGAATGTTCCTGCAAAGTATCGTCAGTATATTCGCCAGGATGGTTATTAAGTGTAATTTTAAAGTTGGTTTGACTTGTAAGTACACTGTTAAAAAAACAGTCCATCCTTTATCCAATTTACGGTGAAAGGTTGAGCTGTTTCACCACAAACTGGGTTAAATTTAGTTGCAACTTATAGTTCGGTAACAGGTTTCACCAAGTTTTCGGTGCTTTCACTAGTGAAATCCGGTGCTTTCGCTAGTGAAAGCACTTGGTGAAACCTGTTACCGAACTATAGGTGGCAACTAAATTTAACCCAGTTTGTGGTGGGTGAAAGATTGAATTTTAAACCGTCAGTAGATAAAGGAATAAGCCGCCCTCTCTCTCTTGTTGCAGGATATACGGTGCGTTCACCATGGACGTGATCGCTAGTTCCGCCTTCTCCACCAAGATCGACTCCCACAACGACCCCGAGAACCGCTTCGTGCAGGCAGCCAGGAGGGTCTTTACTAGGAACGTCAGCTGGAGATTCCTCTTCTTGCGTAGGAGATTCGTCCTTGTGCACTGTAAAAAATAATAGAAACGTTCCGCATAAATTCCAGAAACGTTCCTGCTTTTCATGAGTTTTTACAGCAACAATCTCCTGGAAAATTCCAGTTTTCATTCCTGAAACATTTCTGAATCCTGCCTTAATCCTGTTTGTGAGGTGTACCTGACACGCCTACATTATAATTCGTGTAAATAAAATTGGTGGCTCGTCACCATAGCAACGCAATAGAAAGGCCATTGGGAAATGACTATTTCTAAGTTATATTTTATATGGAATGAATATCATTGATTCGCGGCTGGTTTAGTGGTAAAGCATTTGATTCGCTTGCCTCGGGTCGAGTCCCGGTAGATTCTTTTAATTTAATGTGGAATTTTATTTTATACTGATCGTTTCTGTATTTTACAGTAAAGTTTCTGGTATATCACAGATAGCGTACTTGTATTTCTGCGGAAAGTTCCAGTTTTTTTCCAGGAACATTACTTAAAAAAAATGGGCAACTCACAGCTATTTTTTAAGTAACGTTTCATAATTTTTTTACAGTGTATTTGTATGGAGCATCATCAAGGACATGGTTTTTTTAACCATCTGAACTTTTCTGTCTGCTTCCTTTTCAGTGTTGGCCCCGAAACTTATGAGGTTTCTCAAAATTTCTGTGTTCGATCCACAAGTCACCAGCTTCTTTTGGGGAGTGACCGTGCAGATCATTGAGGACAGGAGACGAACCGGACGAGTAAGACTTGCCTCCTTTGCTTTTCCATTTTTCCAAAATTCTAACATATCAAGTCGGATTGTTTCTGATACAAGGTAGGGGAGCTGATTATAACGTAATGGGTTTTATCAAGAAAAAAACCCCCATCAATAATTTGAATCTCATTTTCTTTTTCCCATTATTCCCATTCACTTACTCCATTGATACTGCCTCACTGCCTCGGTTTCAAAATAATTTTGAATTTTATTTGTCTTATTCTTTTTATTTCTCACTTTTACTATGCTGAGAACTAAGCAGAAATATAAATCAAATGGTCAGTTTAAGTGGTTTTTAAGATTTTTCTTTCATTGAATGTTCATAAGGTTGAAAAAGGGAAAAAGTCCATCAACTTTTTTCAACTGTAAAATACTTTTGAATGTATACTTATATTTGTTTCGATGATTGAACTGTTTTATAAATAGGGTCCTGAATTTCCAAAACATTTTGGTAGTTATACCACGATAATTCCATTATTTAGACATTTTCCCCTATTTTCTCAAAACTTGGTTTTTGGACTTATTCCCTCTTTCAAACTGACGATTCAAATGGCTTTGAAGAGCCAGATAAGTGATCAAGAACTAAATCAATATCACTGTCGTCAATTGTGAAACAGATCTGTGCTGTGATTCGTTGAAGTTCGTTGCTTTGATGGAATTGAATGATTTCGCAGAAGCGCAACGACTTCCTTCAGCTGCTGATGGACTCGGCGTCCGAAGTGGCCTCCGAGAGCAGTGGTGACCAAGGCAAGGAGGAGCAGCTGACAGACAACTATGGCCAGGAAGGAGCCGCCCTCGACGCTCCCTTCAAGAACATCTCCAACAAGAGTGAGTTAAGACTCGATTATTATAGGGAGAAAGTGTTGTACCCAAAGAGCTAACTGAGGGTCCAAGTGGCAGTTTTCCTCTTTAAGTCATTAGTTTAATTAAAGCTTGCAGATTATAATTCAGCTCACTAGCTGCCAATCAGAAGAGAGCGCCATGCGAAAGTGATTCCTGATTGGATATGGAACTCCTATCCTGCGTTGCATTTTAATTTCATCGGTGCTGCTCTTTTCCCTAGGTCAGGGGTCGGCAACCTGCAGCTCTTTTGACGTAAAGTTGCGGCTCTCCAGTTCCATTCGAAAAAAATCATTATATACTTCAAAACCCTTAAAAATCAGAAAATATATTTTGAATACATAATCAAATCGATGTGACTCACAAAGAGCGGTGTAACCGAAAGTTTACTAGATGAGTCAAAACACTACTTTTAAGGGTAAAAAACTACAAGCAATTTCTGGTGGAGAACCCCCAAACTCCCCTCAAAATTTTAGATTATAATATTTGCTGTTTTTCCTTGAAAATTCTGTGATTTATGAGGAGTATGATCCTCATTTGATCTAATATGTTCAAAAATGAATTCAAACACAACTGTTAGGGGCAAATTTCCAAAATTTTTCTGAAGTAGGGCCCCCAAACCCTTGAAATTTTGGTGTTTATTATAACTATACTATTTTTCCTTAAAAAATCTCCCACGTAAATAATGAGCGGTATTCTTAGGTGCAATCCAAGAAGGCCTAAAAATGAGCTAAAACGCAATTTTTGAGGGAAAATTTCCAAAATTTTTTCTGGGGGAGGACCTTCAAACCTTCAGATTTTTCTTGGAGTTCCCAGTTTTTACAAAGTTTTGAAATTAAGTTGGCTAAAATTAGTTTCCAATGTGTATGTAAGTCATCTAAAAGGTGATGTAAAAAAGCACTCGAAAGGAGGTACCTCAGACAAAGTGTTGGGTATTTCTCCCCAACACACACAAATAACAAATTTATAAAATCACCCTCCCAATCTAAAATCAAATAATAAGCATATACTATATACTATAACATTGAAACAAAAATTTTAGTGGCTCTTTAAAAACTGGGAAATTTTGTAATTTGTAACTTTTGGCTCTTCCATTTCAAAAGGTTGCCAACCCCTGCCCTAGGTGATTGACTTTTTCCCTAAAGTAGTTAAATCATCCCCGGTGGGAATGAAATTTTCCCTCTCTTTTTAAACTTTGATTGTTTATTTTTCGTTGTAATGAAAGCTTTTTTTCCTCCACTTCCGATTTGAGTGACAGCTTCAGTGAGAGAGTGACAGAAACGTAGCAGGGGTGAGGTGGAGCTATAGGAGGCGGTCCAAAGTGTTCAAAGTTTTTGTCCGTGGGAAAATCAATGCTTTAAAAGTTGTCATTAGCGTCAATGGAGATGGGCCCTCTCTTAAGCTCTTTACTCTGTGACTTTTTCTAGAAAAACTATTTGTATTATGGCAACACTAGACATGTAGTTAGCATCCTTACAACCAGAGAGCTCTCAGTCTAACTATAGTTTTTTTTTAAAAAATTTGAGATAATGTAGGTATGTAAGGGAAAGGGGAAAGACATTTTTTCGAGATGGGAGATAACGAAGTTCGCGATATAGAAAGTATAGTCTGTGAGGATTCTGGGTAAGCCCTTTTTCTTGTGTAAACTCACAACTCTCAAGCGTCACCTCCTATACCGTGCAATCCTATAGCATCCTATACCGTGCTGATGAGTCCTTACAAGGACGAAACCGGTCCACGGTTGGAGGTGACGCTTGAGAGTTGTGAGTTTACACCTATTGTCCGCTTAAACAGCAATAAATGGTGAAATTCTCCTTTCATTTACCTTTTTCTTGTGTTGCAGACCTGTCGATGGACGAACTGATCGCCAACTGCGTCATCTTCTTCCTGGCTGGATACGACACCACCGCATCCACGCTGTCCTTCGCCTCCTACCTGCTGGCCCTCAACCCCGACAAACAGGAGGCGCTGCGACAGGAAGTCGACAGGGTGCTCGAGGAAGGGAAGGTGAGGCCCCCTCTAGGGTGTGTCCCAAGATAACTGTTCAGCCCCTTTAACATTGTACCCCCTACAGATATAATTATGAAAGTGGGGACTAGGTTTAGTTAAGTGACCATGCCACATCCAATTCGACAGCTTTCAACGTCCCCTAGCGTCAATGTTAGGAGTTGTAATTTTTGCTTTAAAAACCTTTACAGATTTGCTAAAAACCAGTCAAATACTAAGTTGTAGAGCAGCATTGATTTTGTAGGAAAAGACACCTGACGCAGAAAAATATCTTGAATTAAACCCCTAAAACGCACGCTGAAAAAGGAAGAATTTAAGTAGTGTTTAACGTCTTAAAACGCTTAATTTAATTAATAAGTTTTTAAAATAAAATTTATAACTCCTAAAATTTCCGTTAGATGGCGTGGAAAGTTGTCGCATCGGATAGGGCAAGGTCACTTTACTATACCTAGACCCCGCTTTCATGACTATATCTGTAGGGGTCTAAATTTAAAGGGTGTGGCTTGTTATCTTGGGGACACCCAGTATAGATGTGAAATTTTCTAGAGTTTTAATGCTTAGTAAGTCATGCACTAAAATAGTTATACAAAAGTCGTACTTTCTTCTAATATTGTATATGATTATGTGGATGTAAATAAAATTATTATTACTATTACTATTTTTAAATAAACAATCTTACATTTCTTTATCAAGGGTGAACTAACATATGAAGGTATACAGAGTATGAAGTACTTGGACAATGTCATATCAGAGACTTTGAGAATTTATTCTCCGGCAGTGAGGTTTGTATATAGCATATTTTTTTTCTTAGAATATTTTTTTATTCTAGTATATATTGTATTTTATGTAGGTTATTTTATCTATTTTATGAATGCAAGTCTTATTCAAAGAGATGGGCCATTCCATCGTTACGTGTGTGACATTTTCACGTTTTTTTGTAATTATAACTGAAAATTTTTATGAAATTATTAAAAATAACTGTTATTTTGTTTTACTATGATATTAGAGAATATGTAGGCAAATGTTATTGGTAAAAGTTTTATGATTTGTGACTATTTAATAATTTTAAATAAATTTTTAAAAGTCGCGTTATGTGTGTGACTATTATAACATAATATTTTATTCCCCAGGTTGGAAAGACAAGCCACGGAAGACTATAAATTGGGAGATACGGGAATAACGATTCCAAAAGGAATGATCGTTTCAATCCCAGTTGTAGCAATGCACATGGATCCCAACCATTGGCCAGACCCCGAAAAATTTGAGCCGGACAGGTAAAGATGATTTGGTCGTAAGATTGATAGAGTTTGATGTTTAATTTAACCTTTGAAAGCTTACAGACCCTCTGAAGCTGAACTTTATCTCATGTAATAATATCCTGGAAATTTCTAAATGAATTTTTAGAAGATTAGGTAGGATTTTACCAAGTTTTTTAGGGTGCGTACTTTTGGCTTTACATCCTGCTTTACGCACCACGTCGGGTAAAAATACGCATTCAATTTTTATTTTGTTTTTTAACATATTTTCATTCAAGTCAAGACCATCATTTTTTGAAGATTCAATTGTAAATCAATAAACTTGCCTTCAGAAAATTTTGGAGTATCTAGCATTTAAATTCTAGATTTCATAGCTCAAAATTATTTTTGTGCTATTTACCACTTAAACACATGAAAAGTTAAACTAGTTTAACATAAGATAGAAGTTAAGATATCATATCCTATTTTTACCCTTTCACACTACAACTATCTTAAACAAAGATGGCGCTACGAGTAAAAAAATGGCGACCGTCCAAGGGCTCATCTCTAAGCCAAAGCTCTCTACTTAAATCTTTTTTTATTTCGCACTTATATTTGCATAATCCGAATTTTTCTGCTTATGTAGTCCAATTTCATTATCAAATTGAATTTGAAAACTGATGCGCCGATGCGATATCAAATAAAAAAAGTTTGATAGCTTTTTTTTTGGTTTTTCCTCTCAGTAGATAGCACAACGATATATTTAAACTATCTTAGGAATTAAGATAGTTTGGGGAACTGTCTTAAAGTTAAGACAGTTTATCTTAGCTAAACTAGTTAAAATCTGAGATAATTCGTTCTCCCATACTTTACTTATAACTAGATCGGCACTCAAACTAGTTTAACCTGTGTGAACGTACTCTTACCCTCCTTTTCCATATAAACAATACTATACTCGAATGCAACTTAAGTTGAGCCTTTTGACGTCACGCGGAAGAAAATCTGAGTAAACAGAAAGCCTGCTGGGTTGCTAGAAGCTCCTATTGGCTGGCGAGTTTGAGAGCGAGCTGACTACTACGCGCTACGCCACTTTAAAAAATAATAATGAACATTTTATGCATATTGGGATGAAAATATGCTTTAATATACGTGGATTTAAAAAAAATTATCATTATTCAATATTGAAGCTTTAAATTTCATTCAAAATTCAGACACCTATACTCTATTCATTTAGAATTGGCGCTTGAGAAATAGTGCTTTCCCCCACGCTAGAAGCGTAACCATAGTTACGCTCTTGGAGCAGCCAATCCAATAGTAAGCCTTCTTCGTCACTTTGACGAGGATAGTTGCTATGGTCATCGATCGGTGGTGGGGGAAGGAAATATTTTCAAGCGCCAGTTCAAAATGAACAGAGTATAGCGGGGAATTCTTTGGTTGCTCTCAGCATATTTCTACAGGCTCAAGTTAAGTTGCAACTGAGTATAGTGGGTGCTTTGTTTTTTTTGACTAGGTTCACCACTGAGGAGAAGGAAGGTCGTCACCAATACGCCTACCTGCCCTTCGGTGCGGGGCCCAGGAACTGCGTAGGCATGCGCTTCGCTCTCGTCGAGATCAAGGTGTGCTTGACCCTCATCATCGCTCGATTCATCATCAAGAAGTCGCCCAAGACAAAGGTAAAACTGTAATCTGTTCATTTAGAATAGGCGGCTGAAAAATAGTCCTTTCCTCCGTAGCGTAACCATAGTTACGCGTTTCCCGCAGTCAATAATAAACTTCTTCGTCGCTGTGAAGTTGATAGTTGCCATGGTTACTAATGCTATGGGGGAAGGAAATACTTTCAGCCGCCTATTCAAAATGAATAGAGTATAGGGATCTAAAAAATCGTTCGATTCGATTCCGGAATCGATTCCTGAGGTTCGATTCTTGAATTTGATTCCTGAGGTTCGAATCTAGCCTGGTATCGATTAATTGGGGCCATAATCAGAAAAGTAGAATCGAAAAAGAAATTACCAAATTGAAACTGTAACTAGTATAAATTGAAATTAATATTAAATCGTCTAGTTTCAAAACCAGGTAGATCTATTATGGCACAGCTTCAGTAAGAGTCGACGTGGTCGCCAAATGGAAGATAAGTTGGCGCTATATCACGGCCGGTCACCCGTTCTGGCTGCCATGTTTTACCACGACAAAATGATATCACTTTTAAGGCATATTTCCGATTTCGGCATGAGAAGCGCAACAGTGTACCGATAGACCAATAGGATTGCAGTTTTAGCACCTCCCATCAACTACATCAAGTCAGGGAAGCATAAAAAAGCGAGTATTTAAAGTTTTCAAATAAAATATGCTTTTGGATTCGTTTAATTATTATCAGAACTTTGCTTTTAACTTGTTAAGCATACATGGGAAAAAATAAAGATTTTCTATTTCAAAATTATTTTAATTTATAGAATAATATTTCTGATAACGTATGAAAAAAATCTTTAAAATAAATTTCTTATTGGAACAAATGCGATTTCAAAAATCACAAATTCTAATTACCTCAATCTACTCAAACAATGCTGTATTTATGGAATTAACTTATTTTAATGAAGGAATTTTATTAATACTTGCTCCACAGTAAAACATAATGAAAAAAGTGTTAGAACGAAAAAGAAATTAAAAAGGAATTGCTCTTCATTCACAACATTTAAATTTAATACACAAACCCCGTCTCATTTAAAAAAATAAGAATATGCATACATTGGTATAATAGTATGTGTTCTTCTGTGTTCTTATTTTAATACATTTTTGCTGTATGACGAAGGAGAAGGGAGGAGCTAAAGCGGGAATCATTGAATCTTATTGGTCTATCGGTACACTGTTGCGCTTCTCATGCTGAAATCGGAAATATGCACTTTTAAGTGAATTACGAAATATAATTTTGTTCTTATTTGTAATTAGATGATTACCGGGGATCGAAATATGTATCTCCCGCATGCAGAGCGCGCACCATACCGCAGAGCCAGCGGAATATATTGAAATCATAATAACTTGATATAAAATCCTTTTTCTTGGGTTAATCTTTATTTGAGTCGCGTGGTAAAACATGGCAATCGGCCGTGATATATCGCCAATTAGTCTTCCATTTTTCGACCGATTTGTCTTCGCCAAATGGTCAACCCTTTTATCAAAGCTGTGTCAAAATGAATCTACCTGGTTTTGAAACTAGACTCATTTATTCGATTACATGAAAATAATAAAATAAGTTGGTTTCTGTTTTCATACTTTTTTAGTTCATATTTGGTCCTTTTCGCTGTTTTATTTCGCCTCTAGAGGCGCTTTAAGTGAACTCAATGGATTCTCCTAGGTCACTTACCTAGGGGTAGACCTTACTTCCGTGACCCTAGGACGCGTTAGTTCCAAATAAAAGCCGCCAAACGGACTTTTGAAACATCCTGTATATATGTTACAGTTAAAGTCCGGAAATCAGTTAATTTACAGATAACCTAGGTAATTTGCAGATTAACGAGGGTGATCCGTTAAAGAGCGAATTTTTTTTCAATTTCTAAGATTACCTAGGTAATCTTGAAATTACCTACCGACTAGACACTCGACTAGACACTGCACCCTACCGACTAGACACTCGTTAATCTGCATACTACCTGTAATCAGTTATTTTACATATTAACGAGGGTGATCCGTTAAAGTACAAAAATGCATTTTATTTTTATAAAAAGTTTAAGGTGGTTGGGGGGGGCTGCCGCCCCCCCCAAACCTCCCTGCCCTAACTATAACCAAACTCGTTTGGGGGGTTAACAGTAACAATGACGAATCAAAAAAGGGGGCTCGGTACTTTTTGATATTACACAAAACATGCAAATCACACAAAAATAGTATTGAAATAGCAATTTTAATACGAATAGGATATAAAAGTACCAACTTATCAATTGTGGTTTTTCGATCTCGATTTTACAGCGTATTTCAATGAGCACTTAAACTAGCAAATCTTAATGAAAGCGCGGTGTAATCGGCTGCCAGCCTACCCTAAACTATTGCTAGGATTTGCGATCGATTACATTTCTTAAACCCTTTCCCAGGTTCCAGCGATTATTGAATTAACGTTTGTTGAAAAGATATTTCAACAGCTGGGACATTTGCATTCGTTAAAAGAAATCTCTGTCATTCTGAAGTCGGAGATTCAACACAATTGTTTTAAAATACCCGTTTTAGTAGTATTTTACTGAACTTAAGCTTGTAAATTTACTGTACTTACTTGCTTGTATTAGTTTGTTTAACATTCAACTTAACAACTACCAGTGCTACGCACTAAATTTGAAATCAAAACACCAAATATGACAACAAACTACGTATTGAAACCCGACTGCGCAGGGGTAAGCGCATGGCGCAGTGAGCACCTCAACATTTTAACAGAAAGGATTGAGCGAAACAAACTATTTTGAACTTTAACTATCAAGAGGCCGTTATAGTGTAGATTCCCTAGGTAAAATGCGAAAAACTCTAATATCCGCACATTAACGACAGAAATCAGTTAATCTAAAGTTTACCTAGGTATTCTTTAGAATAACTAATTTTCAACTTTAGCGGTAACATATACAGTAGAGCCCCGATTATCCGCGGAATTGGGTGGCAAGGGTACCGCGGATAGTGAAAATCGCGGATAACCCGAAAAAAGACTAAAAATGAGGTGAAAACCCGAAAAAAATGTTTCAGCATAAAACTATGTTTTATTTTACAAAAAACACGATATATAAAACTTTTAAAATAAGTACAGTACAGCAGAAACCTTTACTCTACATCTAAAATCTCTCTAATCTCATCTAAAATTTGCTCTCATCATTAAAAAATTTTTTCTTGGCACTCACGGATAATCCACACCGCGGATCATCCGCTCGCGGATAATCGGGGTTCTACTGTAATATTGTTTTGTATTGTATAGAAGTTCTGGTATATTTCAGGTACCTTTGGATTTTTATGTCGGACAACAGCTTCTTTCACCCAAAAATATCTTTCTGGATTTTGAAGAAAGAAAAGACGCCATTGAAGTCAAGTGAACAAGCTACTCCATTTTATTTCATCCAAAATGTATAATATAATGAGCCTTGAACTTTTAGTCTAACCTTATAGTGTTATTTTGTTTTTACAAATGTATGTTTTTACATTGTGATGTGTAAATAAGTAAAATAAATGTATATTTTTTTATAAAGTCTTGAATGTGTGATACAAAAGTGGTTGATTAAGCATCCATTAAAAAAATTTGTTTCTATTTAATAAATACTAGAATTTCATACATTGTGTCTATAATGATAGTTAGAATAATTTTGTCTGTAATAATAACTATTCTAAAAATAGTTCAATAAGTAATCAAATAAAATAAAATACATTTGAACCATTGCCTCTATGCGGGAGGATTCTGAGATTTCCTCAAATTGTGATTTTTATTTTAAAGAAAGCTTAAAAATATTACATCCATTGCCTTCTTACTGATGTGGATCTAGTGGCCTGGTTGGGAAAGTGCCTTTCTTAAGTGCAGAAGGTTCCCGGTTCAAACCCTGGGAGGATTCTGAGAGTTCCTCAAATTATGATTTTTATTTTTAAAAAAGCTTTAAAATGGAATACACTACATCCATTGCCTTTGTGCTGATGTGGATCCGGTAGCCTGGTTGGGTAAGTGCCTGCCTTGAGTACAGAAGGTTCCTGGTTCAAACCCTGGCGGGATTCTGAGATTTTCTCAAATTATGATTTTTTATTTTAGAGAGCTTTAAAATGGAATACACTACATCCATTGCCTTGGTGCTGATGTGGATTAGGGCGTATCACGAAAAACTTTTTTCGAAATTCAAAAAGGCATACTGAAAAAAAGTTGCCTTAGGGGTCACATATTCACCATGAAAAATTTCAGCCCGATCAAAAAATGTTTAGGTCCCCCGGAATTGGGTCAAAGTTTTGGAAATTGCCTCATTTTTCAATAAATTGACCGAAACCTCCAAGATCAAATTTTTATATAAAGTTCATAATTTTTCTAGGATAATCTACTACCAAACGTTATAGTTTGCAGTTGGTTTTATATTTTTACTACTCTTCGTTTAGAAGTAATAATTTTTTTAACAATACGAGATATTCGTGAAGTTGTTTTTCCTGCATTACTAAAATTACCATAAATAAAGTTCTATCTACTCTAGAAAGTTGTAGTTTGTGTCATTTTGATAAGTATTTTATTTTTTAACATATTTTGTGCCCTGCACCAATTATTTTGGTTTTGTTTTACGCGAAACGCCCTGTATAATTATAAAAATAGAACTAATTTTGTCATTTACACTAATATTTTTTAAACTGCTATGATATGAATTTATTAAAAGAAATTTATCCAAAAAATGCTCAAGATCGTCAGATAACAGTACATAATAATTTAACTTTCATATTTTTACTAATAATTCAAGCTATTCTAATTAAATGGAAATTATTTGATTTATCCTTTTTACAGACATTTTTTTTGGTAACGAGTGAAAATTCTAACTACAAAGGACAAGTAAAATGAGCACTGTGTAAAAATACGACTGCTAAACTATTTTGAGAATCTTAATTTTTTTTCACCAAATCAATTTGGTTTCTTACCCCATCGTAATACTGAACTTGCTCGCATCAAATTCACTAAATTTATTTACAGTAGTATTGATAAAAATAACTATACATTAGCAATTTTCTTAGATATTTCAAAAGCTTTTGATTCTGTTAATCATAATATTTTATTAGACAAATTATTTTCGTATGGAATTCGAGGTTCATGTCACAATTTTTTAAAATCCTATTTAAATAACCGGAAACAAATTGTTAAAATTAAAAATTGCCTTAGTCAACCATTGTCACTTACAAAAGGAGTCCCCCAGGGTTCTGTTTTAGGCCCACTTTTATTTTTAATCTACATAAATGATCTGCTTACCCTAAAATTAAATGGTGAAATTATATGCTTTGCAGATGATACAACCCTTCTTTACTCTGGCCAAGACAAAGATGATTTAAATAATAAAATTCAAGATGACCTTAATAAAATAAGAACATGGTTTTATGCAAATGATTTAAGAATTAATGTTGAAAAAACAAAGTATATTTATTTCAGTCTAACAGCAAGAGAAAATCCTTTTTATCTAAAATATCATGACGTAGACTGTTCCAATTTATTTTTATGCAACTGTGTACAATTGGAATGTGTTAAAACGATAAAGTACTTAGGTCTTCAAATAGACTCTAACCTCAAATGGAAATCACACGTAAGTTTATTGTCTAATACGTTGAGATATTTGTTATATAAATTTTATCATCTTAAAGATTACGTTGATTCGAAATTTCTAAAAAAACTTTATTATGCTTGGGTTCATCCCAGGATATATTATGGTTTATCAATTTGGGGGGGTGATTATATAACTACTATACAAATAATTGAAAACCTTCAGAAAAAATTTGTTAAAATAATTTTACATTCCACAAATCATAGCATCACATTTTTTTCCTATAAAAATCTAGATATTCTTCCCCTTAAACATTTAATTTTTTACAAAAATTGTTACAATTTGTTTCAAAATCCGACTTTATGCTCAATGAAAACTTTTGTTAACCCCAGACGACCTTGTATTATTTATAATATTCCCAAATCCAATAAACAAATTTTTCATAAATGTTTTTTTTACCTAGCACCTAAATATTTTAATAGTTTACCCTCAGATATTCAAACAGCACCCAAGGTTACTATTTTTAAAAAAATGTTAAAGCAATTTTTATTTACTTCTGAAAATGTACCTGCTTTTTAATATTTCCTTGTGCTGTCTTGTACAAATATTCTTTTTTGATATTGTAGATGTTCTTATGACTTTCCAGGTATTTCTTTTTGGTTATTTTGGGTGTTTAATTATGTACAACTGACACCTTTGCCAATCTATAATTCTTATTTTATTTCTTGTATTATCCTAAATTTTGTTTTTCCTTTCCATATGTATATACAAATATTTTTTTTTCGCTTTAATGGGATTTTTAAATCCCCAAAGTGTAAATAGCTTCATTTGTAAATAGTGTATGTGATCAAATAAAATTGAATTGAATTGAAAAAAAAAACTAACGAAAAAAAGGACAACATTAAAATTACAAATAAAATAACATTTATTTTACATAATTAACAAGTATTTCTATATTAAGTATTAAGGGATACATACACTTACTTATATTACATACATACATTTTTATTACTTTGTTTATGAAGAAGCACCTGAAAATCCCATTTGTTTCGAACTTGGGAAGGAATTTCCTGTCCAATAACCTGGATTTAATTAATACATCCCTATTTCTGAACCCACAAACACGAAGGGAAGCTTCAGTATGACTTCCTTCACAATTCTTTTAGCTGCTCGGGTGTGCGAAGGAATTTTAAACTCCTTTCTATCACTCAATCCAGTTTCAACGATTAGCTCGATTTCTTCTCTTTATTTAAGTTTTATTAAGTGGTGGTTCAGTTACAGTAATAAACTAAACCATCGGCGCAACAGCCCTAGTGGGCCAAGGCCTACGATGCCCATCTTCGTTTTCGTGACCGTGGGGCCTGGGGTGCTAGGCAAATGTCTCAGTTAGGTGGTCAGTCTAACGTGAGACCCCCAGTGTTTAGTTCCAAAGCATGCTTGGTCCTCAGTTTATCGACCCACTGAAGGGATGAAAGGCTGAGTGGACCCTGCCCAGCCCGGGATTTGAACCCCGGACCTGTGGCGTGGAAGTGTGATGCGCTACCACTGCGCCACTGGGCTTCAGTTACAGTAATAGACTCCCAGTTTATGATGCCTACCATATCATCCGCTTCGAAATTTACTTGAGGGGGTATGAAAACCCTTTTTCCTGGGTAATTCGCAAAAGGCACTTAGAATATGATCTAATCGATGAGTTTAAATCTACCTTAAAAAGTAACGCATTTATGGTGCACCCAGATAATCTTTTTGAAACGTTATTTGACCCGCAAAAAACATTAGTTCTGTATATGGAAAAATAAAAAATACAGGAAGCTCAAGAAAGAGATTCCCTAGAAAAAAAGGTGTTCAAACCCCCTGAAGTAAATTTCGAGGAGGATGATATCGTTGACATCATAAACTGGGACGGAAACTGAACCACCACTTCTATATAACTTAAAAAGAAGAAATCGAGCTAATCGTTGAAACTGGATTGAGTGAGAGAAAGGAGTTTAAAATTCCTTCGCACACCCAAGCAGCTAAAAGAATTGTAGAGGAAGTCATATTGAAGCTTCCATTTGTGTTTTTGGGTTCAGAAATAGGGATGTATTAATTAAATCCAGGTTATTGGGCAGGAAATTCCTTCCCAAGTTCGAAACAAATGGGATTTCTCAGGTGCTTCTTCATAAACAAAGTAATAAAAATGTATGTATGTAATATAAGTAAGTGTATGTATCCCTTAATATAGAAATACTTGTTAATTATGTAAAATAAATGTTATTTTATTTGTAATTTTATTATTGTCCTTTTTTTTGTTAGTTTTACTTGTCCTTTGTAGTTATAATTTTCACTCGTTACCAAAAAAATGTCTGTAAAAAGGATAAATCAAATAATTTCCATTTAATTAGAATAGCTAGAATTATTAGTAAACATATGAAAGTTAAATTATTATGTACTGTTATCTGAGGATCTTGAGCATTTTTTGGATAAATTTCTTTTAATAAATTCATATCATAGCAGTTTAAAAAATATTAGTGTAAATGACAAAATTAGTACTATTTTTATAATTATACAGGGCGTTTCGGGTAAAACAAAACCAAAATAATTGGTGCAGGGCACAAAATATGTTAAAAAATAAAATACTTATCAAAATGACACAAACTACAACTTTCTAGAGTAGATAGAACTTTATTTATGGTAACTTTAGTAATGCAGGAAAAACAACTTCACGAATATCTCGTATTGTTAAAAAAATTATTACTTCTAAACGAAGAGTAGTAAAAATATAAAACCAACTGCAAACTATAAAGTTTGGTAGTAGATTATCCTAGAAAAATTATGAACTTTATATAAATATTTTATCTTGGAGGTTTCGGTCAATTTATTGAAAAATGAGGCAATTTCCAAAACTTTGACCCAATTCCGGGGGACCTAAACATTTTTTGATCGGGCTGAAATTTTTCATGGTGAATATGTGACCCCTAAGGCAACTTTTTTTCAGTATGCCTTTTTGAATTTCGAAAAAAAGTTTTTCGTGATACGCCCTAATGTGGATCCAGTAGCCTGGTTGGGCACCTGTCTTGAGTACAGAAGGTTCCAGGTTCAAACCCTGGTGGTATCAGCGATTATCGTTAGCTTAGATTGGAAGTTTGGTCCAAATGACTTTTATTTTAAAGTATTTTGATCGATACAGTTACGGTATCCAGTAACGTATCCAGCTGTAAATTTCTTTAAAGAAGGTTGCCTCAAGACGGGTAATGGAGTCAAAATTTTGCATTCTGTTTACTAAAGGAGTCGTCTCCATATTGTACTCCGTTAGGGGACTGTCCACAAATTGCGGATTGTACCCTAAGATTAAAAATGTTAGCAAAACTGGCTTTCTGACGGACCTTTCTCCGCTTGCCCCCAGGGCGAAGGGGCTTTCGGGGGTTATCCGAAGAACCCCCTAGGCCCGTGACCCCCCGGGGAGCAGATCAGGTCCGCCAGGAAGACCTCCTCTCGTCCAAGCCCCGACATCTTCGACGGGTGAACGGACTCAACTCAGTCACCAGTTTCTGTCCCCTAGGTCAGATGCAACATCAGGTACTCATAGAAAATAAAATTCATTTTACTTATATTAAGATAGAAGACAACTATTATGTAAATTGAAAGCATAGAGATAGGAAGACATTACACAGTTACTATAGGAAGTTAGAACAGTGGAGTTTGAACTGAGTACCTTCTGTACACAAGGACCACGACTCTACCAACTGAGCCATTAAGGACGTCTTGAAAACAGCTAATTGTCACAGTGCGTATTGGAACTGTCAGTGCTTAAAATTTTATTGAACTGTAAAATGCACCAAAACGGGAAGTTAAATTATTGGGGTTTGAACTGAATACCTTCGATGCATCAGGACCGCGACTCTACCAACTGAGCCATCAAGGACGCTTGCGAAGCATCTACTGGTGAAAGTATATAGTGGAATTTTTAGTATTTAAAATTTTATTGAACTGTAAAATGCACCAAAACGGGAAGTTAAATTAGTGGGGTTCGAACTGAGAACCTTCGATGCATCAGGACCGCGACTCTACCAACTGAGCCATCAAGGACGTTTTCGAAGCAGCTACTGGTGAAAGTATATAGTGAAATTTTTAGTGTTTAAAATTATATTGAACTGTACAATGCACCAAAACGGGAAGTTAAGTCATTGGGGTTTGAACTGAGAACCTTCGATGCATCAGACAAACGCCTATTTTGTGGTTTTTCCCACTTTCGAGTTTGGCGAAATCACGGGATCAACGTGTTGGCGACCATAGATTTGGGAAGATTTTGGCTTCTTTGGAGGCAGTCGACTTTAAATTATAAAATTGCTTTTGTAACCCTGAGTCGCAATGGAGCAGGTGGTGGAGTATGCAATTATCAAACGGAAGGTTCGGGGTTCTAATCCCAGGAATATACGCGTTATCTTTTTATGATTTTAAACTTATAAAATTAAAGATAATTTTTTAAAATTTAAATTAATGTTATAATTATTTTTATTAGATTTTTATAGTTTAATTTAGATAAGTGTTATAATTATTTTTTCATTTTTATTAGATTTGTATAGTTTAATTTAAATTAATGTTATAATTATTTTTATTAGATTTTTTATAGATTTTGAGAAAAGTCATGCAGTTATGATTTGAATAAATCAAATTTTGATAGCTTGATGTTCTTATTTTTAGTTATTTAATTTTATAATATTACTTAATTTAATTAAAGAATTTATTTTCTATTTCAGTGCTTATTTTATTGAGTTTTCCTGCAAAAGAGCATTGAAAGAGTGTTTTTTAAATCCTACGTAAAACATGAAACATACGGATACTACACTATTATATTTAGAAATGGATGGAAAATATATTTAGAAAACCTACGATCCAAACCAAAAATATACTGCATAATTTAAAACTTGAAACTGGGATAAGAGCTTCGCCAAGTAACGATTCCTTCGCCAAAAATGTGTTGCTAAATTCCTACTTAAGGCATGCGCACAAACTTATTTAGAATCGGAAGGGTCTGACAAAACCATAAATTAGGCTTTCGTATGCATCAGGACCGCAACTCTACCAACTGAGCCATCTCGGACGCTTGCAAAGCATCTACTGGTGAAAGTATATAGTGAAATTTTTAGTGTTTAAAATTTTATTGAACTGTAAAATGCACCAAAACGGGAAGTTAAATTAGTGGGATTCGAACTGAGAACCTTCGATGCATCAGGACCACGACTCTATCAACTGAGCCATCAAGGACGCTTTCAAAGCAGCTTCTGGTGAAAGTGTATAGGATATGAAATAGAATATTAAGTTATTGACGTTCAAACTGTAAACCTTCAGTGCATCAGGACGGCGACTTTACCAACTGAGCCATCAAGGACGATTAGTATCCAGCTACTGGTCAAACATTTGACATTTTTCTGCTAAGGCTTTAGCAGTGTAGCGGAAATGCGCAAAGTCAGCGCAAGAAGAAAGAAGATTTTAGTAACTGTAACTTTAACTTATTATTTTGTATATAAGCCTGTACATATTTCATTTGATTGATTGATTATGATTGATTTAGCTTTAGCCATTAGATTCTCTTTTCTGTTATATTTAATAAACCACGTTAGATTTTACCGGCTTTGTGTTCATTCTCTCGGAGTCCTTTACTTCTTTTGGGGCATTTAGATTAGAAGATTTACAAAGAAAATGGTGCCGAAACCCGGGAACCCCCTTTAGATGATTGGACAAAATAATTTTGAAGAGTAAGTTGAATTTAGGGAATGAGTAGGAAGTCGGAGGAACCTAACAAGATTGAGATCTCAGACGAATCTGATCCTGAAGAATTTTTGACCAAGATTGAGCAATCGGAAGAATCTGATTCAGAAGAAACAGAAAAGCAGATGGCGAGTTTAGATGAATCTAATAGGAAGAAGAGAGGAGTGGTACGATCAAAGGTAACTAATACTATTAAGAAGATTGACGATCTACTACAAAAAGACGATTTGCATCACGGAATTGTATCCGATCTGTTTGATTTTCTTTCGGATTACAAGAATGATTTGCTGAAGTTAGATTCGGAGATCGAGAAAGAGACTACGTCAGATGATTTAGAACAGGAATTCCAAGTGACGTTTGACTATCAGGAAAATATTGATCTCTGCTTAAGACGAACGGAAAGAAACTTGAAGAAATTTAAATCTAAAGAAGATGGTTCAAAAAAGGAAACTGAATCTACAAAGGATTATACAAGACTACCTAAAATAACAATTGATAGATTTCAGGGTGACGTCTGCAGATTTCAAGAATTCTGGTCCCAATTCGAAGCTGCAGTTCATAACAACTCAACCCTCGAAGTAATTGAGAAGTTCAACTACCTGAAGAGTCTGCTTGCAGATACAGCCGAAAACGCTATTAGAGGTCTACCGCTAACAGCCGAAAACTACAAAAAGGCAGTTGAAATTCTGTTCGAGAGATTTGGAAGGAATGAAGTTTTGGTCAACGCCCACATGCAGAAGTTATTAAATCTGGGATGTGTTCGAAGGTCCAGTGATGTTTCATCGCTAAGAAGATTTTACGACGAGTTCTCAGTTAACACCAGAAGTTTAGAAAGTCTCAAGATTAAAGCTGAAAGTTACAGCTCTTTATTGATTCCCATTTTGTTCAAGAAAATTCCTCATGATTTGATGTTGCAGTTTAATCGAGAAAATCCAAGAAGTCAAGCCGATTTGAATTCCTTCATGGACTTTATTAGAAAGGAACTTGAAGCTAGAGAGAACACCGCATTTTTCTCTTTGCAAGAAGAAAACGAGAAGCGACCCTATGAGAAGCGATCTTCATTTGGCAAAACTGAATCTCGACCAATAAGAAGCTCAACGGCTTACACGATGGTAGCAGCCGGAAAAACCGATTTGTGCCCCTTCTGTGCGAAAAATCATGACCTGAAGGACTGCCAGCTAACTCTAAATCAAAGAATTGATGCATTGAAAAGACAATACAGATGTTTCAAGTGTCTTAAGAAAAACCATCGGAAGTTTGAATGCAAGGTAAAAGTGAAGTGCACCTTTTGCTCAAGTAAAGACCACGAGGTAGCAATGTGCTCGAAGTTCTTGAAAAAGGATGAGAACAAAGAAGATCCCAAAGAACCAGCTTCAAATGAAAATGTCTTAACCTCAACAATCCAGGAATCTGCCGAAAAGACAAGAGGAAGTGCTGTTTACTTTCAAACCTTAAGATGCAAGGCTATTGGAAAAGGGAAAGCTGTTGAAGTCAGATTGCTGTTCGACACAGGCAGCGCAAGAAGTTTTATTTGCAAGTCACTGTCCCAGAAACTACAACTGAAGACGATTTCCAGTGAAAATTTGAAGATTTACAGATTTGGAGGTGGCTCCACAGAAGAAAGAAGAAACTCAGTACAGATCTCACTGAAAGGTTTGAAGTTGGACTCTTGCCTGAAATTTGATGTTTTGGAAACCGAGAAGATTTGTGCTGACGTTATCCAATGTCCGAGTGAATATCTCAGAAGAGAAATTGAAGGATTGGGTATTCATCTATCAGACAACTCAAAAAGTGAAACCAAGGAAATCGACGTCTTAATTGGAGCTGATAACTACTGGAGAATAGTAACAGGTAACATTAAGCGCTTATCAAAAAACTTAGTCTTAAGTGAAACCAAATTAGGATGGACTTTACTCGGAAGCTTTTCTTATGTAAATAGACCCAATAACTTAGTTAGCGCTATGCATGTTTCCATTTTGGAAGAAGATGATAAACTTTCTAACAGTTTACAAAGGTTTTGGAATCTTGAAGAATTAGGGATTAAAGAATCTTTAGTTAGCAAAGCGGAAGAAGTAGCAATTGAGCAATTTGAAAATTCTATTAAGTTTAAAGATAATCGATATGAGACAAAATTGCCATTTAAGTATGAAGGTTTAAATATTTCCGATAACTATGATGTTGCTAATAGGAGACTTACGAGTTTGATTAAACGATTTAGAAATGATCCGTTGTTATTTAAAAGTTATAAAAGTGTAATCGATGAGTATCTATCTCTTGGAATGGTAGAAGAGGTTAAAAGTAAAGATGTTTGTTCTTCAGAGGGAAATGTTATTTTCTATTTACCCCACCACCCAGTAATTAGAACTGATAAAACTACAAGTTTAAGAGTAGTGTTTGATGCATCTTCCAAAACACCGGGTAACCCTTCTCTTAATGATTTGCTTTTACCTGGTCCAAATCTTAACTCTGATCTATTTGACTTATTAATCAAGTTTAGAAGTCACAATGTAGCTTTAGTTGCCGATCTAGAAAAGGCATTTCTTCAAATAAGTTTAGCTAATTGTGATAGGGATGCAGCGCGTTTTTTGTGGTTTGAAAACATTCCTGAGACTAATGAAGTATCTGTAGAACCAAAAGTCCTGCGGATGACCAGAGTTTTATTTGGAGTAACATCCAGTCCTTTTCTACTTAATGCAGTGATTAAACATCACTTAAAATTGTGTGAACCTGATTACCCAGAAACTTGTCAGGTTTTAAATAAATCACTGTATGTTGATGATTTAGTAAGTGGTGCCCTAAACCTAGACGAAGCTTTAAAGCTAGCAATCGAAGCTAAGGAAATATTTTTAAAAGCAAATATGTCTCTAAGAAAATGGCAGAGTAACTCTAGTGAGTTGAAGGAAAAATTAAGGGACTTGGGCTTTATGGTTATTCCTGATAAATTAGACCAAAGTGCAGTATTCAAAATTCTAGGTTTAATGTGGGACACTGAACAGGATAAGCTTGGGATAGAGCAAAGAAACCTTCTAGAATTTGTAGCCGATCCTGATGTTACCAAAAGAAAAATAATTCAGGTAGCTGGGAGAATTTTTGACCCCCTTGGATTTATAACCCCCTTCACAGTTTACATCAAAATTCTCTTTCAGTCACTGTGGGAAAGAGGTTTAGATTGGGATCAAAACTTGCCTGAAGATCTCAAAAAGGTTTGGGAGCGTTGGCGAATAGAACTACCTAATATTCACAGAATATCTATCCCTAGATACTATTTTGAGGGTTTAGATTATTTAGATTTTAGTGAAGTTGAATTGCACTGTTTCACTGATGCCAGTGAAAAGGCTTACGGAGCTGTTATTTATCTGAAGTTTAGATCAAATGACGGAAAGATTAATTCAGCTTTTGTAACTTCTAAAAGTAGACTTGCTCCGATCAAAAGGTTAAGTTTACCTAGGTTAGAGTTGATGGGTGCTTTAATTGGAGCTAGACTTAGTAATAGGATTGTTAATGTTCTTGGGATAAAAGTTCTGAATACTTATATGTGGACTGATTCAAATATAGCTTTACATTGGATTAGGAGCTCTGCTAACTCTTGGAAACCTTTTGTAAGTAACAGAGTTTCAGAAATACAAAACTTAATTGACCCTATGCAGTGGAAACACTGTCCAGGTCGAGACAATCCAGCTGACCGATTAACTAGAGGTCTATCGATTCTTGATCTTGAAAAAGATAGACTTTGGTGGTTTGGTCCACATTGGTTAATTAAGAATAAAGATACTTGGCCAGTGCCAAAGGAAAGTGGGTTAGTTCTTGATTTAGAAGAGAGACGTAATCAAACGCCCCAAGGATTAGTAACATTAACGAAATTAGAGCCATTAATAAAGTTAGATAATTTTAGTTCTCTAAAAAGAGCTATAAGAGTTATAGCATGGGTTAAAAGATTTTGTTTTAATTCAAGAAACCTGAATAAGCATTCAGGATGTTTATCAGCTATAGAATTATATGAAGCAGAAATTTACTTAATTAAGCTGAGTCAAATAAATTCCTTTGGAGAGGAGATCCTTAAACTTAAAGAAGGTTCACAGATCAACCGAAAATCAAACATAGTTGATTTATGCCCATATTTGGATGAATTTGGTTTACTTCGGGTGGGAGGAAGGCTTAATAAGTCTAAATTTATACTTAATGAGAAAAACCCTTTAATTATCCCCAAGGAAGATAGGTTTACTGAACTTCTTGTAAAGCAAGAGCATTTTAAGGTTATGCATTCCGGAACTATCGAAACCCTTAATAAAATAAGAAGTAAATTTTGGATTCCTAAGGGGAGACAATTAGTAAAAAAGATCCTCCGAAAGTGTCTGGTGTGTAGAAGATTTAGAGCTAAACCAGCAGATCAGATGACCGGACAACTTCCTGAGGACAGAATAGCCGAAGCTCCTCCATTCAGCATAGTAGGAGTCGACTTTGCCGGACCTATCTATGTGAAAACCAAAGAAGACCCGATGAAGACTTATATACACTGCTCACAACAATTAAAGGATATTGGTGGTTTTAGTACATATTGGCAAGCAAATAAAAAATTTGCTGTGGTTCAAGCATTTTTCATAAACTTTTGGCCATTTCAAAGCTAAATCCATGCAGTTATCAAAATAAAAATTTTATTTTTACTTTTTTTATCAAAATTGGAAAATGCACATTTTTGTGTAGTTAAGCAAAAAAACTGAAAAACCTATCAATACTTAATTGAAACCCCATTTCGCTTGGGGTATGCTTTCTCCTGACTTAAAACAACGTTGTGGGACTGTTTGCCACCAGGTTTGTTTGTTTATTTTTGAGAGGCTGGGATGTTTTCTCCATTTTCCCCTTTTAGAGCATTTTTCAGCACCTGAGCTGTTTGGGAGGTATTGGATGGGCAGAAATTGGTTTCTCAAGCATGTCCTAGACTTGTTCTATTGGATTCATGTCGAGAGAACGTGCTGGTAGATCCCTTTCTAGCGATTTCTTCATCCTGAAGAAAATCATTAACTAAGGTAGCACAATGTTTTCTGCAATTACTATCCCTGAAAGTTAAATTATCACCGATTTCTCCAGCATGAGTGACAACCAGATGTGTAAGGATATTGACCTTATTATCCTGAACCACCAGAAACGGCCCCTTTGGCTGTGGGGGGTCTTTGTTCCATAGATAGAGATGGTGCTCTATTTCATCACTCCACATCTTCAAATCTGACTCTCAGTTCATCCTGATAACTTCTGATTTTTGTCTGGTGGGTACAAGGAACACAAAATAACCCCTTTTTCGTACATGAAGAAGTCAGATTAGAAGATGTGGAGTGATAAAATAGAGCACCATCTCTATCTATGGAATAAAGACCCCAACAGCCAAAGGGGCCGTTTCTGGTTGTCCAGGATAATAAGGTCAATATCCTTACACATCTGGTTGCCCCTCATGCAGGAGAAATCGGTGATAATTTAACTTTCAGGGATGGTAATTGCAGAAAACATTGTGCTACCTTAGTTAAGGATTTTCTTCAGGATGAAGAAATCGCTAGAAAGGGATCGACCAGCACGTTCTCTCGACATGAATCCAGTAGAACAAGTCTAGGACATGCTTGAGAAACCAATTTCTGCCCATCCAATACCTCCCAAACAGCTCAGGTGCTGAAAAATGCTCTAAAAGGGGAAAATGGAGAAAACATCCCAGCCCCTCAAAAATAAACAAACAAACCTGGTGGCAAACAGTCCCACAACGTTGTTTAGAGTCAGGAGAAAGCATATCCCAAGCGGAATGGGGTTTCAATTAAGTATTGATAGATTTTTCAGTTTTTTTGCTTAACTACACAAAATGTGCATTTTCCAATTTTGATAAAAAAAAAGTAAAAATAAAATTTTTATTTTGATAACTGCATGGATATAGCTTTGAAATGACACAAAGTTTATGAAAAATGCTTGAACCACTGCAAATTTTTTATTTGCTTTCCAATATGTACCAAAACCACCAATATCCTTTAATTGTTGTGAGCAGTGTAGTACTGTTCACATGTGCAGTCACGCGTGCTATTCATCTGGAGTTAGTAAGTGGGATGTCAACCAAATGCTTGCTTCTAGCATTCCGAAGATTCATTGCCAGACGGGGTACATGTAAGGTTGTGTACTCGGACAATGCCAAAACCTTCAAGGCAAGTAACAAAGAGCTTCAACGCCTAGCAAACGTTTTCAAGGATCAAGAACTCCATGACTACATCGCCACAGAAGGTATTACCTGGAAATTCAACGTAGAACGAGCCCCTTGGTGGGGAGGTTTTTTCGAAAGAATGGTGAAGTCTGTAAAAGAGCCGCTCCGGAAGATTTTAGGAAGAGCGAACCTTACTTTCGAGGAGTTAGAAACTCTCCTGTCTGAAGTGGAAGCCGTGGTCAACATGCGGCCTCTAACCTATACGTCAAGTGACTCAGGTGATCCAGAACCTCTAACTCCTGTCCATTTTTTACAGTTTGGAAGAAAAGATACAAAGAATACTCTACATTTTATTGAGCTATTTAGCCGTACTAAAATTTCAGATAAGAAAACTCTCACAAGACGAAAGATTTACCAGACAAGTCTTTTAAAGCGAATTTGGAAGACATGGAAAGAGCAGTATCTACTGCAGCTCCGAACAGCATTCCATCTCAAGAATCCGAAAAAACACCAGAATCTGAAGAAAGGTGATGTCGTGCTAGTATAGGGATCTTTAAAATCGAAACTTCTATGGGACCTAGGTATTGTGGAGGACACTTACTTAGGCAGAGATGGACAAGTACGTTCATGTATCATTAGGACCCCAAAGGGAAACATACGTCGTCCAATCCAGATGTTATACCCCTTGGAACTGTGCTGACTTTTTTTATTTCTTTTTGGACTTTAGGAAAGCTCCAGGTGGGGAGTTTGTAGCGGAAATGCGCAAAGTCAGCGCAAGAAGAAAGAAGATTTTAGTAACTGTAACTTATTATTTTGTATATAAGCCTGTACATATTTCATTTGATTGATTGATTATGATTTATTTAGCTTTAGCCATTAGATTCTCTTTTCTGTTATATTTAATAAACCACGTTAGATTTTACCGGCTTTGTGTTCATTCTCTCGGAGTCCTTTACTTCTTTGGGGGCATTTAGATTAGAAGATTTACAAGCAGAGCAGTCGAAGGGGTTTAGTCTATAATTATTTTTCTTTTTTGCATAATTATGTTAAGCATTGCATCAGATCGTATTTGCGCTGACAACTAATTTAGTTCAAGGATTGACTTTTGAGAAACAAGGAATCAATGTAGATCAAAGCAAAAAAGAAATTTTATTTTTTGTACATTTTAGCTACTTTTGAAAAAAAAATCCTTGCAACTTAGTAGCTTTTGTGTCCAAATATATCCAAGGAAACTATTCTTTCTCATAGATATTCTTGATTGCATTGGTAGGGTTCTTGCTTTTTTCCACTGCCTAAGAAAACATAAAATTTGAGTTTATAATAGAGAAAATATCAATTTGATGTTTAAAGAAATTTACTATATACTTGTAAATACAAAATTCAATAGTTTTAGGAAAGTTTTACTATCTCATAGGGGAAGAAAATTTAGTTATTAAACAAACTTCTTTGCACCAGCAGATAGTCATAATTTTAATTTAACTCAGCCTTTTTGCTGAGGTATCTCCTTTATTAAAATTTATTTTTTTGTTTAAATGTGAATATCAAGTAAAGGGGGGATGGGATCCCCACCAGAAAAATTTTGGAAATTTGCCCTTCAAAATAGGGTTTCAGCCCTGTGTGATAAGACCCTTAAGATTACACCACAAGAGCAGTGCCCATTGTAGGCGGCAGAATTTTTAAGGAAATGGAAAAACTTTGAGGTTGTGGGGGGTTCTACTCCTGAAAAAATTATCAGTTTTCTCATTAAAAATGGTGTTTAAACTCATTTGAGACACATTAAGTTACAGATAGAGTACCTCTCCTAGTGAATCACAAAATCGTACTTAACAGATTACAAAAATTTCGGGGGGGGGAGAAGGGGTTCTTTCCCAGAAAAATTTTAGAATTTTTACCCTTAAAAGTAGGGTTGTGATCCAATTTGAAAGACAAATAGTACAATAAAAGTAATATAGATTTGTAGATTACAGAAAAGTTTTTTTAAAAGATTAACAAGCTGAGAATTTAAGAGGGGGCAGCTGCCCCTCCCTGTCCCCCTGGGGTTAAGCCCATAGCGAGTATCGAAAAAGTAGAATCGAATACAATCGAATCAGTTTCAATCACACAAATCAAAGGTAATAATTATTAATAACTAAATTAATTAATCATCAAAATATTAATTAGTGATCAAAATACCATTCATTAGATCAAAATACACAATTAAACTATCTGTATTAATTAGAACACCAGACACGATTCTTAAGGTTCGATTCATAGTGGAATCGATTCCATTGAGTATTCGATTCCTTGGTATCTTTTCCATCACATTCGAGTCCGATTTGTTTTTGGAATCGATTTCCGTTTGTGGGCATCGAACTCTCTACCTTGCCTTTAATCGAACTCTTTACCTTGTGAAACGAACTTTTAACCTTTTTTACAATAGGACTTTTAAACCTTTATCACATGCAGATTTTAACTTGTATATTTTAATCTTAATCTTTATAGAAATGTCATTATAAATAGCAGCAGATATTGTATCAGCACTACTGCACACACGCACCTTTACCTTTTGTATTTTACTAACTTTTAAAATGTTCTGTTGAGTTTTAATAAACGTTAAGTTTTTGTTAATCAATGCCCGGCTTTTGATTTCCTCTTCTGCGTCAACAACGACATGGAGTGATGGCCGTCCGCCACATTGGTGACCGCCACAGTGGTTGACACCGGAGTGTGAATTTTTCGGAGTTCTGAGCTCACCCGTTCTTCGATTTCTGGAATAATGGCGTATTCTCTGCCAACGGAGTTTCTGCGTCGAGTTTGAAGAGCTGATGTGCTGGAGTTCCCTCATCTACCTTCAGATGCTGACGTCCTGCAGCTTTTTGGATCGGGTAAGTTTTAGACATGTCTCTGTTTCCATCAGGTTCGCGGTTGGGTTTCTGAGCGTTGGCCATTTTAGTGATTTCTGTATTTCAATATGGGTAACGAGGATCCAAACGAACAGGCATCAAAACAGCCTGATGCTGACCCTGACTCAAAGGAGCCTGAATTGGCTAGGGTATCATTCAAGGCACCGCCCTTTTGGGATTACGATCCTGAGACTTGGTTCTTTCAGCTAGAAAGACAGTTTTACGTCTCTGGTATTTCACTCGATTTGACGAAATACAGCTATGTGGTTGCCGCCCTGGATTACAAAATCCTTGCGTCAGTCAGAGATATTTTACGTAATCCACCCGATTCTGATAAATATCAGACCCTAAAGTCACGATTAATTGAGGTCCACTCCCAATCTGAATCAGAAAAGCTTAAATTGCTGGTGCAGGATCTTGATCTCGGGGATAAGAAGCCTTCCCAATTGCTCAGAGAGATGAGGAATTTGGCTGATAACAAATTTGATGATGGTACTCTGGGTACTTTGTGGCGACAACGCCTCCCCATTAACACCCAGCAGATCCTCTCGGCAGCCCCGGGTGACCTAAATGCCTTGGCAAGTTTTGCCGATAAAATACATGAGGTATCTGCCCCATCAAGGAATGTTGCTTCTTGTTCAGAGGTACCTGCCCCTTCAGGAAACCAAGCTTCTGGTTCAGCGGTATCCGAAATACAGGCTTTACGAGCTGAAATTTCAGCTTTGAAGGATCAGGTTGGCAAACTTTTTAGACAACGCAGTCCTAAAAGACAGCCTTCCTGTTCTCGTAGGCGATCTCGTTCACGAGATCAAGGTAATGGAGACCTTTGTTGGTACCATGCTAAGTATGCTGAAAAGGATCTCAAGTGTAAATCTCCCTGTAACTTTCGGGAAAACAAGTAGGCTCCACTGTCATAGCGGCAGCAGATGGTAGCCCTCGAAACCGCCGCTTGTTTATCTGGGATAAAATTAACGGATTTAAATTTCTCATTGATAGTGGCGCAGAAGTCAGTTGTTTAGGTAAAATCCATGCCGGTTCAAAAAACTCCTCAGGAGGTCTGACCTTGTACGCAGCAAACGGTTCACCAATTAGAACCTACGGTATTAAAGCCATCTCTTTAGACCTTGGTTTACGTCGTCATTTTGAGTGGACATTTATAGTTGCTGACGTATCCCATCCCATTCTAGGCGCAGACTTCTTAGAGAAGTACGGCTTACTGGTGGACATTAAGAACCGCCGTTTAGTGGATAGCATAACTTCTCTCTCTAGGAAAGGTACTGTTCAGTCAGGTCCTTCCCTGGGTCTTACCTTGATTGGTAACGATTGTCCCTTCCAAAAAGTCTTGCATAAGTTCCCTTTACTCTTGCAGCCCTTGTCTAACACTAACGCTAAACTGCATACAGTCACACACTGTATTGAGACTCGTGGCCCACCTGTATTTTCAAGAGTTAGGCGGCTATCGCCAGAAAAGTTAGATTTTTTGAAAAAAGAGTTTGAAAACCTCTTAAAACAAGGAATCATAAGACCATCTAAAAGTGCATGGGCAAGCCCGATTCATATGGTTAGGAAATCAAGCGTTGAATGGAGGATTTGTGGAGATTTTCGGCGACTTAATGCCGTAACGGTCCCTGATAGATATCCCCTTCCCCACATTCATGATTTCGCCTTAGGCTTGGCAGGTAAAACTGTCTTTTCCAAAGTGGATCTGGTGAAAGCCTTCCATCAAATCCCTATTGAATCGCGGGATATTCCCAAAACAGAAGTTATAACCCCGATTGGTCTTTTCGAATACTGCCAAATGACCTTCGGCTTGTGCAAAGCAGCCCAGAGCTTTCAAAGGTTCATCGATCAAGTCTTGCGAGGCATTGATTGCGTCTTTGCCTACATAGATGATCTTCTCATCGCTTCGAACGACGAGGCTACCCACAAAGAGGATCTTTCCAGAGTTTTCACTCGGCTACAGGAATACGGTATTGTAATAAATCTTAAAAAATGTGTATTTGGGCAAAAAGAGCTCGATTTCCTGGGTTTTAGAGTTTCAGAGAACGGACTTTCTCCTCTGCCTGATAAAATCAAAGCTCTAACCGAATTTCCTTTGCCTAAAACCGTTTCAGATTTGCGGCGATTCCTGGCCATGACGAACTTCTACCACAAGTTCCTGAAGAACGCCTCTGGTACGCAGTCTTCGCTACATGCTCTAACTGCGGGTAAGAAGAAGAACGACAAGACTCTCATCACCTGAACCGAGGAAGCCGAGAAAGCTTTCTCCGACTGTAAGGAGATGTTGGCAAAAGCCACGTTGCTAGCTTTTCCTGTACCTAACGCAGAGCTTTTTCTTTTTACAGATGCTTCTGACATTGCTCTCGGCGCTGTATTGCAGCAGAAGGTAAACAATCGAGTTGAACCTCTAGGTTTTTTTTCACGTAAGTTAAACAAAGCTGAAATTAAATACAGTGTTTATGACCGAGAACTGCTTGCAATATATTCTGCTATTAAGCACTTTAGATATCTTTTGGAGGGTAGGAACTTTTCTATCTATACGGACCATCGTCCTCTCATTTATGCGTTTGGTCAGAGACCTGATAGGTGCTCTCCACGTCAAACTAGACATCTGGAATATATAGGTCAATTCTCAACTGACCTGAGGTATGTTTCCGGGGAAGCAAATAGTGTCGCTGACGCGCTATCTAGGATTTCTGAGATTACTTTGCCCTCTAGTATAGATTACGATGAGATGGCCTCCACTCAGGAATCCGACCCGGAGATGCGTTCCTTGGTGGATTCGGATACGTGTCTGAAACTTATTCCCACTAAATTTATGTCCTCAAAACCTTTATTCTGCGATGTTTCTACTGGTGTTGCTAGACCCTATGTCCCTGAATCTTTCAGAAAAACAGTTTTTGACAGCATTCATAGTCTTTCTCACCCAGCTTATAGGCCTTGCTTGAAGCTGATAAAGGAGAGGTTTGAGTGGAGTACCATGAATAAGGATGTCAAGTCCTGGTGCAGAGCCTGTCTTGCCTGTCAACGTTCGAAGGTCAAGCGTCACACTAAAGCTCCACTGACGAAGTTTGACTTGCCTTCCGCCAGGTTCTCACACGTGCATCTTGATGTAGTTGGACCCCTGCCATCATCTAGGGACTTCCGCTACCTTCTAACATGCGTCGACCGCTACACCCGATGGCCCGAAGCTTTTCCCCTGCGAGACCAGACAGCGGAGACGACAGCGAGAGAGTTCTACGACGGTTGGATTTCAAGATATGGAGTGCCTGAAGTAGTAACAACGGATCGAGGATCAAATTTCGAGAGCTCCCTCTTCAACAGCCTCACCAAATTCCTAGGATCTCATCGAACCCGTACGACTGCATACCATCCCATTGCCAACGGAGCCGTGGAACGTCTCCACCGTCAATTAAAAGCCGCAATCATGTGTCACAACACTGAGAAGTGGATGGAGGTCCTGCCCACAGTCCTTCTCGGGATCAGATGTGCGCTGAAAGAGGATATCGGGGCATCCCCAGCGGAACTCGTCTACGGTTCAACACTTCGTTTGCCAGGAGAAATCCTACGAGGTTGCGACTCAGCTCCTGTTCCGGTTCCCGACTTCATCGACCACCTGAGAACGACCATGCGGAGCCTTCGTCCAGTGCCTGCTTCCCATCATACAACTAGAGATGTCTACGTGAATAGAGATCTGGAAACTACCTCGCATGTATTCATCAGAAACGACGCCGTGAGGAAACCTTTGACTCCAACATATACTGGCCCCTTTAAGGTGATAAAGCGGCATAGTAAGTTCTTCGAATGCGACGTGAATGGCTGTGCTAAGACAGTGTCCATAGACCGTCTCCAACCAGCATACTCCTTATCTGCAGACCTACAGCTTACTAACTCCGATGTACCACCCCAGAAAGTTTCTACAATCCGCTCAGGACGCCGCGTCCATTGGAAGATGTAGTGTGGTGTTTCGTCCGAAAGGAACTTGCGGGGGAGTCCTGTGGGCATCGAACTCTCTACCTTGCCTTTAATCGAACTCTTTACCTTGTGAAACGAACTTTTAACCTTTTTTACAATAGGACTTTTAAACCTTTATCACATGCAGATTTTAACTTGTATATTTTAATCTTAATCTTTATAGAAATGTCATTATAAATAGCAGCAGATATTGTATCAGCACTACTGCACACACGCACCTTTACCTTTTGTATTTTACTAACTTTTAAAATGTTCTGTTGAGTTTTAATAAACGTTAAGTTTTTGTTAATCAATGCCCGGCTTTTGATTTCCTCTTCTGCGTCAACAACGACATGGAGTGATGGCCGTCCGCCACATTGGTGACCGCCACACTTACGTACCACACCGTCGCCCATCGACCTTAGAACACGGAGCATGCAGGCGCATCCTCATAGTGGTGAGCCGGTGCTCGTGTTGAAACATCTCCTACTCGAAGTCACGTATAATGTGGGCTCTGGGAACGGGATGGCCTGATGCGTTTATACGCTGTCTACCACGCTAGCAGCCTGCACATTGTACCCGTCGTCGGTTCGATTCTAGCCATCTGGCTTGATCACGTGATCGGGGTCAGGTGATTGAAAGTGCTCCAAGGTCACGTGTAATGTGAAAAACGGTGGAACATGTTTCAACACACACAGGACACGCCCACTTGCTCCGTCTATCAGTATTCCAAGGTCTATGCTGCGACCGTTTGTTGTAATCATTCTGTCTAAGCCCATAGAGGGCGCGCCCGCTGCGAGCGGATGAGCAATGTAACTGTAACCGGATTGTAGATTGGGAGAGGAGAGGCGCGAAGCCGAGCGCGCGTGAGCGAGGAGCTGAAAGTAAGGAATAAATATATTGTTATTGTTAAATGGTGTTGCTATTCATGAGTTTGAGAATATAAGGTCATCCAGACAGTTGTGCTCCGAGAGGGAGACGGAGACAACACGTTCAGCGATCGTTTAATTCAGTGGCACAGCAATAGAAAAGTCTTTGATAACGTTTTCATATAAAACGGTACGTTTGACGGGATAAAATACGTAAGAAGCTTGATTCCTTCGCAAAAATTTAGAACCCTACTTATTCCTTCCTTAGTAATCGAATGCCATGGAATCGATACCAAGGAACCCTACTTATACACGATGATTTAGAACCCTACTCACTCCTTTGTCGACCGTCCTGACTTCCTCGATGTCATTCTAAACCTGGGCCAGGGATTGGACCACCGAGTTCTGCATCCAGTTATGGAAACGCATCAGTTTGCTCTGGAGGAGATTCATGATCTCGTGGACGTCCTGTATGTAGTCCTGTAGCCTGCCCTGCAAGTTCTCGGCCACCGCACGCTTGTCCACTTCGCTCTCCTTAAACCAAAGATTAAACACTAATTTTATGTTCATGATTTGTTATATGGAACTAATATAGTTATTAGATAAATCACCCCTTCCAGGTTCCATTCTTCTATCACCCCTCTTTCCGGAGTAATAATTGTTTTAATGTCAAAAGAACTTTAAGGTGCCTGCCTAGGGGCTGTTCAAATGTTACGTAAGCACCTTAGGTGGGAGGGGGTTGCTCTTTGCTTATTTTTCCTGACAAGGGGGGAGGGGGCATATGAGTGATGTTTACGTAGATGCTTATTATTAAATTGAATTAGGAAATCTGCGAATTTACTGAATTAGGAAATCTTCCAGGTTCGCCAGAAATCACAACTGAGTCATTTTTTCCTCAACTGAACATTATAACGTTTTTTTAAGTTTCAAATATTCAATACAGTCGATTAAATTCTTCAAAAAAATTTATTTTAAAACTTAAAGCTTTTTAACTTTTAAAATGAGCATTTCTACAAATTTCAAAATGAAAAAAAACTTTTAAAATCAATAGGGGAGAATGGGGCACATTCGCACAAAAAGTGCATTTCGGCATATTTCTCTGGATCTTGATAAAATAGTGAAAAAAACTCGAATTCAAATGAAAGTTAAGACCTTTCCCGATATTTTAGAACGATAATTGGTCGCATTCATCTCGAATTTCTATCCTATATAATCAATCTACAAAACTGGAAATTTCGTGCGAATATGCCCCATGGGTGGGGCAGTTTCGCACACGTGTGGGGAACATTCGTACACATGCAAAAAATTATACAATAATTATTTTAACAAACTTAACAGTTTATTGCACTTTAAAGTAAGGATAATTAAACGAAGTATTTGGAACTTTTACATATTTTTCCTCTAAATTGAAGAAACAGAAGTTACAAAGAAGAAGAAAGATTACAAAAAGAAAAGAAAAAAAGTATTGAACATCTAAGTTTTTGATGAGGAAAACAGTTGTAGTAATGAAGAGTATATTGCACATTGACATACTTCACATAATATAATTAGTCAGAAAAAGTTCAATCAATATTTTAACTGTCAGGTTTTATTCAAAAAGAAAAGTGAACCAATAGCTCGCTTATTAACACCTGAAACTGACGGTTGGGGAACTTTTAATACGATACTATCTTTGTGTATGAATGTTGAATCATTACTTAAAGGGAAAATAAAAGTTTCGCCATTAATTTTAAATGTTTTCATCATTAATTTTAAATAAGCACCATTCAATTCCAAATTTTCTATTTGACCAACATGACAAAATTTTCTTTTTGGTAGCAAATTCTACTAGAATAAAATCACTTAAGTCCAAGTCAATTGGTATTAAACAATTACAAGGGACATTTATATCTTCAATGTTTAAATCTGGGTCTAAATTCCTTAAAACTGAAGCTTTCTTTAACATGTTATTTTCTATTATCACCAAATTTTGAAACAATTACAATAAAAAACAATTAAACTTCCAAGTTATTAAATATACTGCACTTATAAACATATAAATCACTTTTATAATCAAAAATGGGAAAGATGAGGCACACTCGCACTGTCCGAATCTGCCCAATCTTTTGGTGTACGAATGTGCCCCATCTACCAGTTCAAGCCTACCACGTCCAAACAAGATATTTATAATTAAAGCAGGGAAATAAAACCTTTCTAGAAACTTACTTTAGTGTGCCTCTACTGAATAAAATGCTGAATGTCCACTTAAGTGTTATTTTTGATTGATATTTTACACCAACAAAATGACAAGAAAATTTACTTTGCTGCTTCTAACGCTAGCAAATTTCTAGTACGTACACAATAAAATAACTCAGGGCTTTGAAAATTCATGCAGGAGGTGGTAGTCAGGCGTCCATCTACTGGTATTTTTTTCAGATTTTTAAATTAATAATTACTAGGGGAAATGCCGTCTGTCCGAATGTGCCCCATGTGCGAAATAGCCCCATTTTACCGTACCTCTGATGTTTCGGCAAACCTCTTAACATTCTCTCAAATTATACAACAAAAGGGGTGATGAGAATGATTAATCTTTGTCTTTTAGTTGTTATGTAACAAAATCAACACTTTATTGAAACTTTAAGGCTTTTGCGGCACGGGTTAATATTTTTTGATTGAGCTAAAATTTTGCAATTTAATTTCCATTTATTTGTTTGATAGAAGAAATTTAAGGGGGCTGTGTGTGTATTTCGATGGTGAGATTCTTGGCAATGGGCCAAGTGTCTCGTCGCCTATGCACGCGCTCTAGCTTTTTGCAATAAGTGATCATTTTGTCTCTGTCGCCGAGATAAAAGTCTCTAGTGCGCGCTTAGCCTTAAAAGTAGGGTTCTGATTCATTTTGAAGGACAAATAGTGCAATAAAAGTAATTTAGATTTGTAGGTTTCAGAAAAGTTTTTTTAAAAGATTAACAATCTGAGAATTTAAGAGGGGGCAGCTGCCCCTCCCTGTCCCCCTGGGGCTAGGCCCATAGCGAGTATCGAAAAAGTAGAATCGAACACAATCGAATCAGTTTCAATCACACAAATCAAAGGTTAAGGTAATAATTATTAATAACTAAATTAATTAATCATCAAAATACACTACTCGACAAAAAAATAGGGTCAAAGTGCTTCTGACACAAATCAAGCAGATTCTTATTTAAAATGACCACCTGAAGCTGAATCCGAACCCCGTTTTTCTCCATCAGGCTCAGATTTTCGGGGAACAGCCCCTCCCCGTTTTTGCGTTTTTCGATGACTTAATGATTTTAAATTCGACTTTCAGGGGCAAAAACTACTACTTTAGCCTTTAAATTACACCCGAAGGAACATGAAAGGTTAAAGCTTATAAAATATAAAAATTTTAGCAAATGCATAAGTTTAAGGGGTAAACCCTCTAAAAATGCAAAAAAAATCGTTAAAAATTGTGGAGATTATTTTTGGCAATTTTTTCCTCTTATTTTTTACGGAATTCATCATTAAAGGGTCCAAATAACCCTTCCCCAAGGACCCAAATTTAAGGAATATATGCAGCAATGATTGTTATTAAAAGCGGTTGAGGTTTTAGCGCCCTCAAAGCACCCACGGAAGGGTTCGATGACATACTTAAGGGTTAAAATGCTATACAAAAAATATTCCAACTGTTACTGACTGAATTTCAGTCGATTCTTGCGCAGAATGACCTTCTGAACTCAAATATGAAACCCGTTTTCCCCCATCACCCTCAATTTTTAATGGGGCACCCCAATTGTTATCCACAGCCCACGAATCTATTAACAGCTTGAATTATGGAAGTCATCGAAAAACGAAAAAAGGGGGAGGGGCTGTTCCCCGAAAATCTGAGTTTGATGGGAACGAGGTCGGTTTTTGATTCAGGGGCTCATTTCACATAAGAATCTGCTTGATTTGTGTCAGAAGCATTTTGACCCTATTTTTTTGTTGAGTAGTGATATTAATTAGTGATCACAACACCATTTAAATTGTGAACACAATAAAACTATCTATATTAATTAAAAAACCAGATACGATTCTTAAGGTTCAATTCATAGTGGAATCGATTCCATTGAGTATTTGGTTCCTTGGTATCGATTCCATCACATTCGAGTCCGATTTGTTTCTGGAATCGATTTCCGGAATTACGTACCACACCGTCGACCATCGAACTTAGTCCACAGATAGACGGAGCATGCACGCGCATCCTCATATTGGTGAGCCGGTGCTTGTGTTGAAAAATCTCCCGCTCGAAGTCACGTGTAATGTGGGCTCTGGGAACGGAATGGCCTGATGCGTTAATACGCTGTCTCCCACGCTAGCAGCCTGCACTTTGTACCCGTCGTCGGTTCGATTCTAGCCACCTGACTTGATCACATGATCGGGGTCAGGTGATGAAAGTGCTCAAATCTCAATAGCTCCAAGGTCACGTGTAATGTGAAAAACGGCGGAACATGTTTCAACACAGGACACGCCCACTTGCTCCGTCTATCAGTATTCCAAGGTCAACCGTCGACCGTTCAGCTATCGTTTAATACAGCGGCACAGCAATAGAAAAGTATCTGGTAACGTTTTCATATTAAACGGCACGTTCGATGGGATAAAATACGTAAAAACCTCGATTTTTTCGCTAAAATTTAGAACCCTACCTTGTCCAGGGATTGGATTACCGAGTTCTGCACCCATTCATGGAAACGCATCAGTTTGTTCTGGAGTAGATTCATGATCTCGTGGACGTCATGTACGTAGTCCTGTAGCCTGCCCTGCAAGTCCTCGGCCACCGCACGCTTGTCCACTTCGCTCGCCTTAAACCAAAGATTGAACTCTCATTTTATGTTCATGATTTTTTATATGGCACTAATATAGTTATTAGATAAATCACCCCTTCCAGGTTCCATTCTTCTATCACCCCTCTTTCCGGAGTAATAATTGTTTTAATGTCAAAAGAACTTTTTTAAGGTGCCTGCCTAGGGGCTTTTCAAATATTACATAAGCACCTTAGGTGGGAGGGGGTTTGCTCTTTGCTTATTTTTCCTCACAAGGGGGGAGGGGCATATGAGTGATGCTTACGTAAGATACTGCATTTTCAAAAATCTCTTGTTTCTTCCATAAATAATTTCAAAACTCAACAAAAGTAAATTGAACAAAAAATTAAATTAGGAAATTTGACGTAAGCATTTTTTTCTGGGGATGGACCCCCTAAACATTTCGAAATTTTAACCCAGAAAATTAGTTTAGAATCATATCTGAACCCTTAGGGTTACACCTATAAAGTAGATCTCCTTGTAGGTGAAATCGAAAAGTACGTTTTTGTAAAAGAAAAAAAGAAAGATTATGATATTACTCAATTAGGGGGTGTTAGAGCATTAAATAAACATTTCATTGGCTTAAAACTACAGGAAATCTAATCAAATAGTCTCTCACGGTTGCTTTGAAAAAGTGGTATGTCATATTAGCCTGAATTTTCAAGAAGAAAAAAAACAGTTCTTACTAAAAGGGGTGTCAAAATTTCGGTGGGGAGTCTGGCAATTTCTTACGTAATTATGGTGGGGCGGGTTTAACCTTCCTACCCTCTTGAAAAAATAGTCACATATTCCCCCTCGTGGGGTCTAATAGTACCCCAGGCGTAAAACGAGCAATGGCTCTAATAAAGGGTTAAAATACCTTAAATTGAAAGTAATTTTCATTTTTTACTTCTAAAAAAATGCTTCAGAATAATTTGTCGAATTTTTTTGGTATTTTTCTCATTTTTTTGTCCTATTACGGCGTTTTTTGGTTTCATTTGATACTCTTTTTTTATAACACCTGAACCTTCAAACAAGAATTAAACTACAGAAATGAACCACAATGAAGTGGTGTTACTGAAAATGTTTATAATCACAGTGCTTAAAATATACTAGCTGATATACCCGGCCTTGCACGGGTAGAATTTATTAGTTTATTTTAAACTATTTATGAAGTTCTATATCTTTTCTTTTCTGTATTATCAGCTACCTGTCACCCCCGATTAATTTATTTAGTATTATGAAACATGTGAAATGTGGACTCTCCTTTTTTAAATTGAAATAATATAAAAAATTATCGGTTCAGATATGTTAGTAGAATCACAGTATCTCGCTTGTTTTATGTAAGTTTTCAATGCGAAATTGAATCTTTTTCGTAATAATTCTTCGAAATCATAATCTGGAATCGAGTAAATACTCATAAATCGCTGAAAGCATTCTTGTTTTTCAAAGAAAACTGAATATAAAAACCTATTTACAAGCCATGAATTTAAATTATTTTTGTAAGGAATTTGTTAAACAGGAAGTCATGGCGACAGTTGTATGAGTTTTTTTGCTGAAACTGTTAGATCCTAGATAAATAGCATATTTTTTAGAATAGGAACGAAAAATTTAAGAAATAGCTAGTTATTCAATGTACTTGGACGCAATCTTCTTTTTGTAAAAAAAATTACAATTTCTACGAAAATGTCCTTCTAACAAATATCTAAGCAATAAAACCATGTTTTATCAATAATATGACAAAAAAATAAAGTATTAAGCTTTATTTGATATTTTTTACCGCCATTCATGCCTGGAGTCTCAGAAGACCCCAGAGGGGGAATATGTGACTATTACTCCCATGACACTTAAAAATTGAGTAAAAACTCCAAAATTTTAACCCATTATAGAACTTTTCGTAATTTAGGAATACTAGCATTGGTAATTGTCAAAACAAAAATGCATGGGAGATATCAAGAGTCAAAGTGCGCTAGGGGTCGAAATAGACCCCATGCGGGGTAGGAAGGTTAAGGTTTTCTTATCTTTGCTGACAAGAGGGAAAGGGGGGAATAAAAATAACCAAAAAAGTGCTTATGGTGTTGATGGTTGAAAGGATCAAAATCGAGAATTCCACGTAAAAAACGAGATTTCAACGTAAATTCGACAAACTTCAACCCCCACTCCTGGCTTCATTTGGGGACCAAATGGCATGAAAACTGGTTTTGGGGGGTTTTAGAGGGTGCTCTTTCAGAATCTGGAATAATCTTTGATGGTTTCCATAGGAAAAACGAAAGTTGGTGCTTCGTTTAATATGAAGACGACCCCCTAAGAACTTGAAAAATTTTCTGTATATAGAATATTTCAAATCATGAAAAATGATACCTTAATTGTCTTTATACGAGGGTTGTTTTTTAATTAACTTCCATTTTTCTCCTGAAAAAAAAGTAGTAAGAATTTCAAAACTTTTTTGGTGCTGGTAGTTAGATACATCTTTCAGGCTCAATTTGCCACCTTACTGAATAAAATCGGACATTTTTTCTATTTTTTATCGATTTTACAAGCGCGCTCCTCGAACTATTTTCCCGCCAACCCGTAGAGAATTCGGCTTTTTTTCTCCTTTCGCTCCGTCCGCGATCACCTGCCCACCCATTGTTTAATGTTAATGCCTGCTCGCGGACGGAGCCAAGGGAGAAAAAAAAGCCGAATTCTCTATGGGTTGGCGGGAAAATAGTTCGAGGAGCGCGCTTGTAAAATCGATAAAAAATAGAAAAAATGTCCGATTTTATTCAGTAAGGTGGCAAATTAAACCTGAAAGATGTATCTAACTACCAGCACCAAAATTGTTTCGAAATTCCTACTACTTTTTTTTCAGGAGAAAAACGGAAGTTAATTAAAAAAACACCCTCGTATCACAAGCCGTTCCGGAGATATAGGGTCTGAGTAGATTTTTTTGCCAGTATTGTACATTATAAACACGTTTTTTTAAGTTTCAAATATTCAAAAAAGGGGATTAAATTCTTCAAAAAAATTATTTTAAAACTTGAAGCTTTTAACTTTAAAAAAAGCATTTCTACAAATTTAAAAATGAAAAAAAAACTTGTAGAAAAAATCAATACCTCTGATGTTTCGGCAAACCTCTTAACATTCCCTCAAATTATACAACAAAAAGGGTAATGAAAATGATTAATCTTTTTCTTTTAGTTGTTATGTAACAAAATCAGAACTTTATTGAAACTTTAAGGCTTTTGCGGCACGGGTTTATAATTTTTGATTGAGCTAAAATTTTGCAATTTAATTTCAATTTATTTGTTTGATAGAACAAATTTAAGGATTTAAGGGGGCTGTGTGTGTATTTCGATGGTGAGATTGTTGGCAATGGGCCAAGTGTCTCGTCGCCTATGCACGCGATCTAGCTTTTTGCAATAAGTGATAATTTTGTCTCTGTCGCCGAGACAAAAGTCTCTAGTGCGCGCCTAGCCTTAAAAATAGGGTTCTGATACATTTTGAAAGACAAATAGTGCAATAAATGTAATTTAGATTTGTAGGTTTCAGAAAAGTTTTTTAAAAGATTAACAAGCTGAGAATTTAAGAGGGGGCAGCTGCCCCTCCCTGTCCCCTTGGGGTTAAGCCCATAGCGAGTATCGAAAAAGTAGAATAGAACACAATTGAATCAGTTTCAATCACACAGATCAAAGGTAATAATTGTTAATAACTAAAGTAATTAATCATCAAAATATATATACCATTTAAATTGTGAATACAATTAAACTATCTGGATTAATTAGTAAACCAGATGCGATTCTTAAGGTCTGATTCAAAGTGGAATCGATTCCATTGAAAATTCGATTCCTTGGCATCGATTCCATCACATTCGATTACGATTTGTTTCTGGAATCGATTTCCGTACTTACGTACCATACCGTCGACCATTGAAGTTAGTCCACAGATAGACGGAGCATGCACGCGCATCCTCATAGCGGTGAGCCGGTGCTTGTTTTGAAACATCTCCTCACTTGAACCACCTATCCCCAAAGCTACGCAAGATACCTTCTAATAGACGCGGGGATGTCTTACTATCCCGATTTAGAACAGACACCCTTAATACCAAAAGTCTCTTATTCCGTTATAACATAATTCAATCTCCTAATTGCATCTGTGGAGAAGTGGAGGACAGGAAACACGTCCTATGCCTCTGCCCAGTCTACTATGCAGCTCGACTAGACCTGATAAAATCTATTTTCCCAACGCCTCTTTCCGAAAATACCTTTTTAGAATTTAATCCACGAAATATCAAGAAAATAAAGGCTCTAGAAAAATTCCTTCTACTGGCGGACTACATAAGCTCATAAGCAACTGGAATTAGAACCTAGAACTACATATCAAGGAAAAAGAAGACAAAGCGGCCAACGTTAGGCAAGCAAAGGTCTCAAGCAAGCAAGCAACCAACCAACCAACATCTCCCGCTCGAAGTCACGTGTAATGTGGGCTCTGGGAACGGGATGACCTGAAGCGTTTATACGCTAACTACCACGATAGCAGCCTGCACGTAGTACCAGTCATCGGTTCTAGCCAGCTGGCTTGATCACATGATCGGGGTCAGGTGATTGAAAGTTCTCCAATCTCAATATCTCCAAAGTCACGTGTAATGTGAAAAACGGTGGAACATGTTTCATCACAGGACACGCCTACTTGCTCCGTCCATCAGTATTCCAAGGTCTATGCAGTCGACCGTTCAGCGATGGTTTAATTCAGCGGCATAGCAATAGAAAAGTCTTTGGTAACGTTTTCATATAAAACGGCACGTTCGACGGGATAAAATACGTAAGAACCTCGATTCCTTCGCAAAAATTTAGACCCTACTTACTCCTTCCTTAAGAATCGAATGCCTTGGAATCGATACCAAGGAACCCTACTTACACACGATGATTTAGAACCCTACTTACTCCCTTACGCTACTTACCAGGGATTGGATCACAGAGGTCTGCACCCAGTTCTGGAAACGCATCAGTTTGCTCTGGAGGTTCATCATGATCTCGTTGACGTCCTGTGTGTAGTCCTGCAGCCTGCCCTGCAAGTCCTCGGACACCGCGCCCTTGCTGTCCACTTCGCTCTCCTCAAACCAAAGATTGAACTCTTATTTTATGTTAATGATTTTTTATATGGAAAAAAGTTATTAGATAAATCACCCCTTCCAGGTTCCATTCTTCTATCACCCCTCTTTCCGTAGTAATAATTGTTTTAATGTCAAAAGAACATTTTTAAGGTGCCTGCCTTCCTAAAAATGCCGTTTTGGACAGAAAATTCCCAAAAAAATTATTTTCTCATTTAAAAAAACATCTTCAGCTATCGAAATAAGTTTAAGTTTGATCTTTCCTAGAATCAGAGTTACAGAAATTTTACTTAACACTTAAAAGGTATTTTATTAAGGAAAAGAGGTCATTTTTCGGTGGATATTGTCCACAGATAGTTATATAATGGAAAACTGGTGGAATTGACCCTCAATGAATTTGTTAATTATTTAATTTAAAATTTTGAAATTGGTAAAATGTAGTAAAAAGTGAAAAAGGTAATACTTTGGCATATTTACATCAGAATTTAAAATAATTAACTAATTCATTGAGGGTCAATTCCACCGGTTTTCTATTATATAACTATCTGTGGACAATATCCACCGAAAAATGACATTTTCAAAAGCCTCAAAAGTTTGGGGCACGAATATAAAAAAATGCATTTTTCGCAAAAAAAAAAGTTGAAATTTTTAAAAAAATTGAACTTCTTTTAACTCGTAAAATTTTTTACATTGGGTATGTTAATATTTAGGTCATTTCTAAATGAAAACCGTTTGATTTATCTCTTTTGATGATTTTGTTAGGTTTTTGGGGGGGGCTTTAATTTTTTCATATAGCTCATTTTTTAAATTAATTTAAAAAATTGAAATTTATATTTTTTTCAAAACTAAAGGCAATATTCGGTTTCAAATCTCAAAAATAACCTATAAACATGTATCACATGTCTATATTATTGTTTTGGGTTTTTTTTAAATTTTTTTTCGGCAATTTAAAAATTTGAAAAAAATTAAACTTCCGCCCGGCCGATTTTGGCCGATTTTAAGTATGTTATTATTGAGGTCATTCCTAAGTGAAAACCGTTGAGAAACCTTTTATTGCAATTTGTCCGAGGTTCAACTCTATTTTCAGTGGACTATGTCTCTGTCGCCGAGACAAAAGTCTTTAGTGCGCGCTTAGCCTTAAAAGTAGGGCTCTGATTCATTTTGAAAGACGAATAGTGCAATAAAAGTAATTTAGATTTGTAGGTTTCAGAAAAGTTTTTTAAAAGATTAACAAGCTGAGAATTTAAGAGGGGGCAGCTGCCCCTCCCTGTCCCCCTGGGGCTAAGCCCATAGCGATTATCGAAAAAGTAGAATCGAATACAATCGAAACAATTTGAATCACACTGATCAAAGGTAATAACACTACCCTGCGATGAAAAAAATACAAGGGGTCTGACAGCTGTTCTTGGGGTAGTTTTTGGTGCTGATTTCGAAAATACAAACGAAAAGTTTCAATCACATCAAGTTTTTTAGAAAAATTCAATTTTACTTGGATTTTTATGATTTTTTACCAAAAAAAATTCTTTTGGCAATGAATATCTTCCCTCTTTGCCTAACCATTATTCTAGTGGTTAAACATACAAAATACCGATATGAGAAACTCCATATTATGTTGCCATCCCTCCCTCTCCATCGAAACATCTGCTTTATTTACCATCAACCAATAGTTTTCACCAATGACGCGCGAAGGACTTCAGGAAGGGATTCACCTCAGCTCATCTCTCAGGTTGAACTTAATGATCTGACTAGAGATCTGGGCCTTCCGAAAGAGGCAGCTGAACTGCTGGGGTCCAGATTAAAAGAAAAAACTTATTTGACGAGGGAACGTCTTTTTATTGGTACAGAAATCGGGAAAAGGAGTTTGTTAGGTTCTTTGAGGAAGAAGAGAACCTTGTCTATTGTTCTGATATTCCTGGATTGATGAACAAATTTAATATCACATCCGTTAAGAATGAATGGAAGCTGTTTATAGATTCGTCCAAAAGGAGCCTTAAAGCTGTCCTACATCATCACGGAAGCAAGTATGCATTTGTACCAGTTGGACACTCAGTGCTTTTAAAAGAACATTATGAAAACCTGGCTCTCGTCCTCAACAAGATAAAATATGATGACCACGGTTGGACCATTTGCGGGGATTTGAAAATTATACATGCTTCTTGGGCAACAAGGCGGATATACAAAGTATCCATGTTTCATTTGTGAGTGGGACAGCCCTGATAGGACTCAACATTGGGTCAAAAAAGAATGGTCGAAAAGAAAAATCTTGTACCAGGCTCCAAAAATGTGATTCGGAATAGCTTAGTTGATCCAAAAAAATATTGTTACCCCCTCTACATATCAAACTAGGTTTAATGAAGCGGTTTGTGAAGGCTGTTTCAAAAGAGGGCGATTGTTTCAAATACTTGTGTAAAAAGTTGCCAGGCTTATCCGAATCCAAGTTAAAAGAGGGAATATTCAATGGTCCAGATATCCGGAAGCTTATGAAGGATAAAGAATTTGAGACTACCATGACTACAAAAGAAAAAGAAGCTAGGGTTGCCTTCAAAGAAGTCGTCAGTAAATTTCTCGGTAATTACAAGGATCCTGACTATAAACCAATTGTGATGAATATGCTAGACAAATATCAAGCTTTGGGTTGCTCCATGAGTGTCAAAATACATTTCCTTCAATCACATGTGGACTTTCCCCCCGAAAACTTGGGATCTGTCAGTGAAGAACAGGGTGAAAGGTTCCACCAAGACATCAAAGATATGGAACGCAGGTATCAGGGAAGATGGGACAGGAATATGCTCGCCGACTACTGTTGGATGTTAACGAGCGATAGACCCGAGATAGAGCATAAAAGAAGATCCACAAAAAAAGTTTCACAGGAAAAAGAGTACGTACTTAACTATAAAAAAATTTTTTATTTGCTTTTGAATAAGCTTAATTTTTTTCAAGCTATCATGTTGTATACAAACATTTGATATGATTAATCAAGATTTGCATTTCTTGATTAATCGTCTATTTCATGTAAGATACCTTAATAAAAACAAACTAAAATAATATTTCGGCGATTTTATTTTGAAGAAACAATACTTTTAATTAAAAATTTTAACTCTTGAATTTTTTTGGTGTTTTTTTCGACCAGAGGTGGGTGATGGGATCTGGCAACAGTATTTTCATACATTTAAATATATAAAAAATAAAAATATAGTCAATAAATAATCAAACCAACTTTACTAACAAAGATTTGACTATTTTACACATATTTAAGTAGATAAAACCACAGTTGCTAGATAGTAAACCCACAATTTTTCGCTATAATGTCTCTTTTATAGGATTTTAGCAAAAATATTGATATTGATTTTATATATATATATATATATACAAAAAATCCTGATGTGATTGGAGAAAATGGAGGTTATTTTCGTAATCAGCACACCAAATAACATAAAAATTACGAAACACTTATCTTGTATTTTTCAAAAAGTTAAATTTCGCAGGGTAGTGTAATTGTTAATAACTAAAGTAATTAATCATCAAAATATAAATTAGTGATCAAAATACCATTTAAATTGTGAACACAATTAAACTATGTGGATTTATTAGAAAACCAGATACGATTCTTAAGGTTCGATTCATAGTGGAATCGATTTCATTGAGTATTCGATTCCTTGGTATCGATTCCATCACATTCGATTCGTCATCGGTTCTAGCCAGCTGGCTTGATCACGTGATCGGGGTCAAGTGATTGAAATTTCTCCAATCTCAATACCTCCAAAGTCACGTGTAATGTGAAAAACGGCGGAACATGTTTCATCACAGGACACGCCTACTTGCTCCGTCCAACAGTATTCCAAGGTCTATGCCGTCGACCGTTCAGCGATCGTTTAATTCAGCGGCACAGCAATAGAAAAGTCTTTGGTAAAGTTTTCATATAAAACGGCACGTTCGACGGGATAAATACGTAAGAACCTCGATTCCTTCTCAAAAATTTAGACCCTACTTACTCCTTTCTTAGGAAACGAATGCCATGGAATCGATACCAAGGAACCCTACTTATACACGATGATTTAGAACCCTACTTACTCCTTTACGCTACTTACCAGGGATTGGATCACCGAGGTCTGCACCCAGTTCTGGACACGTATCAGTTTGCTCTGGAGGTGCATCATGATGTCGTTGACGTCCTGCATGTAGTCCTGCAGCCTGCCCTGCAAGTCCTCGGCCACCGCGCCCTTGTTGTCCACTTCGCTCTCCTCAAAACAAAGATTGAACTCTTATTTTATGTTGATAATTTTTTTATATGGAACTAATATTGTTATTAGATAAATCACTCCTTCCAGGTTCCATTCTTCTATCGCCCCTCTTTCCGTAGTAATAACTGTTTTAATGTCAAAAGAACTTTTTTTTCCTTCTCCGCAAAACTGCATAACTCAAAATATTATAAGTGAATTTCTATAAAATACGAGCACAATATTTGACAAAATATGATTTGAGAGTCCTACTATTTTTTTTGGCTGTGGTGGTAATATTTTTTATATTATGAGTAGTATAACTTCAAACTTTACTGAACTTTGGTGTTTTTTTTATAATTTTTCAAGTTAGTGATATAGCTTTTGATATTAAAATAATTTATACATAACAATAGTAGGCCTCCTAAAATATGTGTTTACGAGGATAGTAAAGTTTACAAAACAAAAACATCTTCATATAAAATTGAGTTATGATGTTTTGCAGCAAGGCTGTTTGTTGTGATTTTTATGCATAAATTCTTTTATAATATGTAAATTTAAATTAATATTTAATTACTTTTTTATATTATTCACAGTTTTTAGATGCATTTAATTGTATAAATCCCAAATTAGGTCAACATTTTAATTATTTAAAAAAAGCCCGCATAGGTAGACAACCACCTGAAAGTTGTTTTTTCTGTATTTGAAAAACACTAATAACTCTAGAACTATACCACTTGAAAACGTGAAATCAATCCCATTTTGATTCTAATTTTATGCTCTCTAATTTGATGTACAGTTGGGGACATAAAAAACGACTCAGTTGCGATTTCCGGCAAACACTTGGGTTAGGAAGACAAATGAGGTGTCATTTTTCATTGTTTCAAGTATTCTTTAACCAAAAAATTTTTCGAATCCTTAGGGGGTCGTCTTCATATTAAACGAAACACTAACTTTTTTTTTTCAATGGGGACCCCCAATTATTATGATATTTTCTGAAAGGCCATCCCTCAAAACCCCTAAATACCAAGTTTCATCCAGATTGATTCACAATTAAAAAATTTTAGAAAAATTTTTTGAAAAAATTAATTTTTAAAATCGTGAAATATTTTGAAGGTAATCGATTCAGGTAGTAATTTTATGTATAAAGCCAAAATTTCAATCGATTTCACCGAATAGTTTTGGATAAAAACGAACTTTAATCTTAAGGGGCGGTATACCGTTGCCGAATGCATACCGCGAATATTCTTTCTCGTTCGTTTTTATCAAAAACTATTCGGTGAAATCGATTAAAATTTTGGACCATCAAAATATTTCACGATTTTAAAAATAATTTTTTTTTAAATTTTTTCAAAAACTTTTTAATTGTGAATCAATCTGGATGAAACTGGGTATTTGGGGGTTTTGAGAGATGGCCTTTCAGAAAATATCATAATAATTGGGGGTCCCCATTGAAAAAAAAAAGTTAGTGTTTCGTTTAATATGAAGACGACCTCCTAAGGACTCAAAAATTTTTTTGGTTAAACAATACTTTAAACGATGAAAAATGACACCTCATTTGTCTTCCTAACCCAAGTGGTTCGCCAGAAATCGCAACTGAGTCGTTTTTTATTTCCCCAACTGTACATTATAACTACGTTTTTTTAAGTTTCAAATATTTAAAAAAGTGGATAAAATTCTAGAAAAAAAATTATTTTAAAACTTAAAGCTTTTTAACTTAAAATAAGCATTTCTACAAATTTCAAAATGAAAAAAAAAACTTGTAGAAAAAAATCAATTCCTCTGATGTTTCGGCAAACCTCTTAACATTCCCTCAAATTAATGAGAATGATTAATCTTTGTGTTTTAGTTGTTATGTAACAAAATCAGCACTTTATTGAAACTTTAAGGCTTTTGCGGCACGGGTTAATATTTTTTGATTGAGCTAAAATTTTGCAATTTAATTTCCATTTATTTGTTTGACAGAACAAATTTAAGGATTTAAGGGGGCAAGAGATTCTTGGCAATGGGCCAAGTGTCTCGTTGCCTATGCACGTGCTCTAGCTTTTTGCAATAAGTCATAATTTTGTCTCTGTCGCCGAGACAAAAGTCTCTGGTGCGCGCTTAGCCTTAAAAGTAGGGTTCTGATTCATTTTGAAGGCCAAATAGTGCAATAAAAGTAATTTAGATTTGTAGGTTTCAGAAAAGTTTTTTTAACAGCATAACAAGCTGAGAATTTAAGAGGGGGCAGCTGCCCCTCCCTGTCCCCCTGGGGCTTAGCCCATAGCGAGTATCGAAAATGTAGAATCGAACACAATCGAATCAGTTTCAATCACACAAATCAAAGGTTAATGTAATAATTATTAATGACTAAATTAATTAATCATTAAAATACACCAACTGACACAAATCCAGCAGATTCTTATGTAAAATGGCCCCCTGAAGCTGAATCCGAACCCCGTTTTTCTCCATCAGGCTCAGATTTTTGGGGAACAGCCCCTCCCCGTTTTTGCGTTATTCGATGACTTAATGACTTTGAATTCGACTTTCAGGGGCAAAAACTACTACTTTAGCCTTTAAATTACACCCGAAGGAACAAGAAAGGTTAAAGCTTATAAAATATACAAATTTTAGCAAATGCATAAGTTTAAGGGGTTAACCCTTTAAAAATGCAAAAAAATCACTAAAAATTGTGGAGATTATTTTTGGCAATTTTTTCCTCTTATTTTTTACGGAATTCATCATTAAAAGGTCCAAATAACCCTTCCCCAAGGACCCAAATTTAAGGAATATATGCAGCAATGATTGTTATTAAAAGCGGTTGAGGTTTTAGCGCCCTCAAAGCACCCACGGAAGGGTTCGATGTCATACTTAAGGGTTAAAATGCTATACAAAAAATATTCCAATTGTTACTGACTGAATTTCAGTCGATTCTTGTGCAGAATGACCTTCTGAACTCAAATATGAAACCAGTTTTCCCCCATCACCCTCAATTTTTAATGGGGCACCCCAATTGTTATCCTCAGCCCACGAATCTATTAACAGCTTGAATTATGGAAGTCATCGAAAAACGAAAAAAGGGGGAGGGGCTGTTCCCCGAAAATCTGAGTTTGATGGAGAAGAACGGGGGTCGGTTTTTGATTCAGGGGCTCATTTCACATAAGAATCTGCTTGATTTGTGTCAGAAGCATTTTGACCCTATTTTTTTGTTGAGTAGTGATATTAATTAGTGATCACAACACCATTTAAATTGTGAACTTAATAAAACTATCTGTATTAATTAAAAAACCAGATACGATTCTTAAGGTTCAATTCATAGTGGAATCGATTCCATCACATTCGATTCCGATTTGTTTCTGGAATCGATTTCCGTACTTAAGTACCACACCGTCGACCAAAGGACTTAGGGCCGGATGCAACTCCGTTTCGTTACGTTCTAAGGAACCGTTTTTCACCGTACAACGGTAACGTCAGGTCAGGAGCAGGCATAGGCCGTTTTATCCGCTGTCGTTTTCCTCTGATCGGATGAAATGCCCGATGACGTAGCTCCATTTATTTATTACAACCAATCAGCGGCAAGCTGGGCAAATGGCTAAAGAAAACGATAGTTGAATTGTTTTTAAGTAGGATTCGACCAGCTTCAACCGTCAACCAAATCGTCGTAAAACGGAGTTGCATATGGCCCCATAGAACAAACATAGACGGAGCATGCACGCGCATCCTAATAGCGGTGAGCCGGTGCTTGTGTTGAAAAATCTCCCGCTCGAAGTCTCGTGTAATGTGGGTTCTGGGAACGGAATGGCCTGATGCGTTAATACGCTGTTGTACTCGTCGTCGGTTTTATTCTAGCCAGCTGACTTGATCACGTGATCGGGGGAAGGTGATTGAAAGTGCTCAAATCTCAATACCTCCAAAGTCACGTGTAATGTGAAAAACGGCGGAACATGTTTCAACACCGGACACGTCCACTTGCTCCGTCTATCAGTATTCCAAGGTCAACCGTCGACCGTTCAGCGATCGTTTAATTCAGCGGCACAGCAATAGAAAATTCTCTGGTTACGTTTTCATATTAAACGGCACGTTCGATGGGATAAAATACGTAAGAACCTCGATTCTTTCGCAAGAAATTAGAACCCTACCTGGTCCAGGGATTGGATCACAGAGTTCTGCACCCAGTCATGGAAACGCATCAGTTTGCTCTGGAGGTGATTCATGATCTCATGGACGTCCTGTATGTAGTCCTGTAGCCTGCCCTGCAAGTTCTCGGCCACCGCACGCTTGTCCACTTCGCCCTCCTTAAACTAAAGATTGAACTCTCATTTTATGTTCATGATTTTTGTATATTGAACTAATATAGTTATTAGATAAATCACCCCTTCCAGGTTCCATTCTTCTATCACCCCTCTTTTCGGAGTAATAAATGTTTTAATGTCAAAAGAATTTTTTTAAGGTGCCTGCCTAGGGGCTGTTCAAATATTACGTAAGCACCTTAGGCTTGCTCTTATCTTCTTCTTATTTTTCCTGACAAGGGGGAAGGGGGCATATGAGTGATGCTTACGTTAGATACTGCATTTTTGAAAATCTCTTGTTTCTTCCATAAATAATTTCAAAACTCAACAAAAGTAAATTTAACAAAAAATTGAATTAGGAAATTCGACGTAAGCATTTTTTTCTGGGGATGGACGTCCTAAACATTTTGAAATTTTAACCCCGAAAATTAGAGTTTCGAATCATATCTGAACCCTTAGGGTTACACCCATAAAGGACATCTCCTTGTAGGGGAAATCGAAAAGTACGTTTTTGTAAAAGAAAAAAGAAAGATTATGATATTACTCAATTAGGGGGTGTTAGAGCATTAAATAAACCTTTCATGGGCTTAAAAGGGGACTCAGTACCTCCAAATCAGTAAAAATATCAAGTTAAGGATTTCGCTCTCAAATCAATGTTTATACTCATAAATAGATTCGGTAAATTTCATTGTGATGCGCGAATTCTCAGGATAGCAAATTTCCAAGTTTATTTAGCATAGTTACCTAATATTTTTTTAAATAAATATTTCTCAAAACTACTTTTTTAGCATTTAAATCCTTAAGGCTTTTTTTTCTACTGAACCAAATGTTATGAAACTTGGTATTTATATTTAATAGGGTAATATTATCAAATGTATGTTCCAAAATTTAATGACTTTGGCCCAGAATTTTTTTATCATGAAAAATAGGGAAAAAATCATATAATTTTCACGTTTTTAAATGGGAATGACCGAAAAGTTTTTTTTCTTAAAAACTATTGTGATTATCCAAAATCCCCCACATAGAATTATACTACAGAATATATTTAACATAAAAATGAAAAAAGCTAGTAAAAAAAGGGAAAAATGAAGGAGGAGTAGCGTCTTGAAATACAGGGTGGTCCTAAACTCGTGGTTCAAACTGGGTAGGGTAGGTAGAGTACATCAAGACGAACAAGAATTGGTATAGAAAGGGGGGTCGCAGTTACACCGTTAAAGAGCTAGGACCTAATGTAGTGCAAGAGCGTTACAAAAGGACGTTTTGCCAAGGCCCGTTTAACGAAAAAAAACATAATGAAATGAAAAATTTTACTGCATGAGGTACAGAAGTATCCGTACTACTTACACCAGGTATGGACAACCTTTTCGAATCCGCGGGCCGGATTCAATGATTATAATGACGTGGAGAGCCATAGAGTAGATAATAGGTAATATTTTTTAAGTAAAAAATGAGTAGTTTTATTATATATATTTACGAATCTTAATACTAAAGTTAAAATTTAATCTGGACTTATACAATATATAGATGACATACAATAATTATAATGAAGTTACATTAATCTGGACGAATAATATTATATACAATAATTATAAAGTTAGTTACATTAATCTGGACTAAAATAATATCTTGCTTACATACAATAATTATAATGTTTAAGTTAAATTGATATAAGCTAAAATAATATTCAGAGCTCATAGTAATGAACAAATATTTCAGGACAGACTTTTAACAATTGTCATTACATGATACAGGAGAATTAATGGAGGAGGAATTAATGTTCAGGAGGACAAATTATTATAGACGCCTCCAAGAACGAAATATAGTTGTACAGCACGTTTTAACTGCTAAAATTAAGTTATTTTCGGGGGAAAGTACTGTATCCCCTCTTTCGCTCTTGTTGAAGAAAACCAGAGTGATTTTTGGTACAATATTTTAAATGTTCCACGGGCCGGACAAAATGACGAGGCGGGCCGGATCTGGCCCGCGGGCCGGGGGTTGCCCATAGTTGACTTACACCATAAATTTGATAGAAATTTGATCACTTGCTAAACCGTGGGGAGAGTTTTAAAACACGCAGTATTAATATTTTAGGGAAAGAATGGAGTTCCTTTAAATTAGTATAATGGTATTTAGAAAAATGATGATCGGGGAAGGAATTTTCAATGATCATACATTGATCATTGAAACTTTATTGAAACTTTTTCATTGAAACTTTTTTTGGTACCGAGTCCCCTTAAAAAACTACAGGAAATCTAATCAAATAGTCTCTCACGGTTGCTTTGAAAAAGTGGTATGTTATATAAGCCTGAATTTTCAAGAAGGAAAAAAACAGTACTTACTAAAAGGGGTGTCAAAATTTCGGGGGGGAGTCCGGCAGTTTCTTACGCAATTATGGTAGGGCGGGTTTGAGGTTTTCTTAACTTTGCTGACAAGAGGGAAAGGGGGGGGTTAAAAATAACAAAAAAAAAGCTTACGTAATATTTAAACGGCCCCCTACCTAAAAATGGCGTTTCGGACCGAAAATTCCAAGAAAAAAATTATTATCTTATTTCAAAAAACACATCTTTAGCTTTCCAAATCAGTTTAAATTTCGTCTTTATCTTTCCTAGAATCAGAGTTACAGAAATTTTACTTAACACTTAAAAGGTATTTTATTAAGGAAAAAAGAAAGAAATTCGCGTTTTTCTCAGAATCGCATTTTGCAATTTTCTTTCTCCGCAAAACTGCATAACTCAAAATATATATATATTGTAAGTGAATTTCTATAAAACTTGAACACAATATTTGACATAATATGATTTAGGATCCCTACTATTTTTTTGGCTGCGGGTGTAATATTTTTTATTTTATGAGTAAGGTAAATGTGGGTATAGTGGACACTTTAAGGAAAATTTTCGCTTAAATTCTTAATAAATACCAATCAATTTTCTTCGAGACGGTTATTATCCTATTTTTAGGTTAATTGGATCTTCTTCTTTCGATTTTACTATTAAAAACTTACATTAGATTGGACAAAGTATTTTTAATTAATTTTTTAAAAGTACTCCAAATTACATCTATAGTGGCCACATAGATGAAGCTGTTGCTTCTATGGTGGACACCTCTTGCATCAATAGTGGACACCTGTCTTTTTCTGCCTATATGAGGGGTTTATGCATGAAATTGAGGGGTTTTTCTTAGTATAGTCATCTAGTTCTAATTAAATCTTCCTTCCCAACGAAATGTATTTTAGATTCAATCAAATTAGCTTTATTTAAAAAAATTGATAGTTTTCAGCCCAAAGTCTACGCTGTAACTGATTTGAGAGGAATTTAGCATGTTATTCAATGTTTTAGAAACATTGGTTCCCGAAGCCAGAATGAAACCAAATTTATTTAACACTCATTTTAAAGCACAGTCAACAGTTTATGAAGAAAAACTGATTCAAATTAAGTATTATTTATGTTTCTATTAGACGCCATTGCGGTGGCCACTATTGGAAAATCTAAGATTATGTGTTGGTAAAGTGGACACCCCCATAAATCCTCGTAAAGTCAGCATTTTCAAATAAATTTTATTCAGTATTATTTTATACACTCTTATTTATCTTGATATAAATTTAAAAGTCAATCAAGCGGTAATAAATACGAAAAAATCAGTTCCGACTTACCCGTTTCCTTACGCGATTCAATAAGCAAAATCAAATTTCAGTCACTCGGCCGATGTTGTTATTTTCAAATATTTAAATATCCTTCCCATGCTGATCTGTGGTATCGGTGGTAATTTATCAGCTTACCTGATTGCACAATCTACTATGCCTATGAATTTTGATGCTGTTCGATGCCTCTAACTCGTTTTATTTAAAATTAATCAGCTATGTGGCCACTATTGGTACAGTGTCCACTATACCCACATTTACCTTAGTATAACTTCAAACTTTACTGAACTTTGGTGTTTTTTATAATTTTTCAAGTTTAGTGATATAGCTTTTGATATTAAAATAATTTATACATAACAACAGTAGGCCTCCTAAAATATGCGTTTACGAGGATAATAAAGTTTACAAAACAAAAGTATCTTTATATAAAATTGAGTTACGATGTTTTGCAGCAAGGCTGTTTGTTGTGATTTTTATGCATAAATTCTTCAATAATATGAAAATTTAAATTAATATTTAATTATTTTTTTTATATTATTCATAGTTTTTAGATGCATTTAATTGTATAAATCACAAATTAGGTCAACATTTTAATTATTTAAAGAAAAGCCCGCATAGGTAGACAACCACCTTCACATTCGATTCCGATTTGTTTCTGGAATCGATTTCCGGAATTAGGTAAAATCCTATTTCATGGGTACGCCTTGGCGCGTTTTTTGGCGCTAAGTTTTTTTTGTCGCCAAAATCGAAAGGCGCCAAATTCCAAGCTGCAGACAGCTAAAAACATAGTCTAAACTACTTAAACGTAATAAGGAAACAATTCATACATATTATAACATAATTTAAAGTATTTATCACTTGATTGACGAATTTTCAAGACTTAAATATACTATGATGCAATATTAATCTAACTATGACGTCTTGTTTCTCGTCCGATAAATTAAGAAATGTCATATAATTTCAAAGATTAATTACCCTTATAAGATACGCATAATTACGCATGTATTTCAATACGCTTTACTGAATATTAAGGTTCCGGCAAATATTCTTAATGTAGTAAAATACTTATACAAATATCCTAATTCAACTTAATAACTCTTCATTAATGCATTTTAAGTAATAAAAAATACAAATAACATACCATATTCCCGTACTGAAAACTTACACATCTCTGCTTTCCAAAACAAAAGAACTGTTTTGAAATGCGCAGAGACATCGTAATATTTGAAATCCGCGCATATTCAACGCGATTGCCACAACTAAGTTCTTAATATTTACTGAAGGAATCGATTCCAGAATCGAACCCTTGAAGGAATCGATTCCAGCAGAAATTGAATCTTAGGAATCGTACTTAACAAATTTGCTAATAATTATCTGTATTAATTTAGATATTATAATAATATATTATAATTATATATTTTTCTATTATTATATATTTTTATTATTATATAACTATTTTATATTTATACTAGCTGATATACCCGCCGTCGCTCGGGAGGAAAAGGCTTTTCAAAATGTGTTAAAATAAATTAGTATTAGTTTCTTCATTATATTCCTTTCCAGGGCATCATTTAAGGGCATTATGGCCAACTGCATTCCCGCTGGGGTTCTTTTTTGATGCTATACTTCCTTAAGATATAAAACTTTAAAATTACCACCTTTTTAGAATAAATGTGTGAAATCCTCATTTTTAAGACTGATATTTTCAAATTAGAAAAAAGTTGGTGGGAGACTATCTTAACCCCCTTATTTCAAGGTGTTACATCTTTGTTCTCTTCAATATCCTTTGTTCACTCCATTTCTCCAATTGGTAATGCCTTGAGTGGCAAATTCTTCCACCTTCACTTCAAATAAAAGTAAAGGTCTATTATTGAACAGCGATTTCTACTGACTTAATATTTATTCCCCCCCTCTTCATCCCACTGTTTTTATAAAGTTCAAAGCAAATAAAAATGAATACTTTCCAAAAAACTTTTCGAAATAAAGTGTTAATAACCGGTTTTTAAAATCTAAATTAAAAAAGGTCAGGGGGAGACCCCCTGAACCCCCCTTGGTTGATAAAATAAATATCATTTCACCCGACTCTAACATGTTTTCTACTAAATCTGCTCGCTATAAAATATTTTTTAGTAAATATTTCATACAATACAGGTTTTGCGTCACCTGGAAGGAGCAATAACCGTTATCAATTTAACATTGAAGCTACGCAAAGGAATTTAGAAAAGGGCCAAAAAAGACTGTTTAGAATGCTTTGATTTTAAAAATTCTTTTTTGAAAACCTTCCCAATTATGTGAAGAACAACATGCTAAAATTTCATACCAATCGCATTAATAAGGTGGGTGATAGAAAGCAAAATCTAAAAACCGGAGTAAATATTCAAACCCCCGTGCACCCCCTCCAGAATGAAGTATCGAAAAATCCAGAAATTACTTTCTTTGAAATATTCTTAAGAAGATATTACTAACCGGTCGCTTCGAAATATCAAATTATTAGTATGTTTTTCTTCTAAAATGTAAAACTTTGTTTATGCTCAGTAAAATTGGGTTTTGAAAATTTTTAGACCCCTTAAAATTCGAAAATCAAAAATTCGAAAAATGCCTTTCTAGATATTGTGAATAGGTACCTTCCTGCGAAGTTACGAAGATCTAGGGTCATTTGGGACGGTGCTAGGCTCAAAAACGTAGAAAGCACTCCAAGCACCCCTGTGGGTCAGGAAAAAAGAATTTCGAAAAATCCCTTCTTAGTGCGCGCATACACTGTAAAGTCTTCCACCACACCAAGTTTCGACTCTTTAGCCCCGGTAGATTTTGCTGTGCGTTGATAGGTGAATGAACCGTAAAGCTCTTTTATTATTATAGATTATTATTATATTACTATTTTATAGTTATAATTATTATGATTATTATTATATTACTATTTTATAGTTATATTATTATGATTATTATTATATTACTATTACTATTATATATTTATATTATTAATATATTATTTTTATCTCTAATAATATCCGTATTTTTTAAGTATAATATCCGTATTAACTAATTATACTTGATTTTACTAATTATCCTTCCTACTTTTTCGATACTGGAGCTAAGGAATCGATTCTAGGTTGGAATCAAGCCTCAAGAATCAATTCCGGAATCGAATGAAACGATTTTTTAGATCCCTAAGCACAACATGACAGCTGATTGGTTTTCCGAGTCATTTGCGTCATCACTCTTCAATTGGCCATTTCGGAATGTTACAATACAACGCAGAATGCACAAGAGCGCATTCTTACGTCATTTTGTACGAATCGCGCAAAGCGTTCGTCATTCCACTCGCGATCGCCAGACTTGGCAATCTATCTCTGACTACGTCATCTATCGCCAACCCGTACCCATCAACTGGGATCGATCCCCGGAGGTACACACCATACCGTCGACCATCTAACTTAGTCCACAGAGAGACGGAGCATGCACGCGCATTCTCATAGCGGTGAGCAGGTGCTTGTGTTGAAACATCTCCCGCTCGAAGTCACGTGTAATGTGGGCTCTGGGAACAGGATGGCCTGATGCGTTTCTACGCTGCCTACCACTCTAGCAGCCTGCACGTTGTACCCGTCGTCGGTTCGATTCTAGCCAGCTGATTTGATCACGTGATCGAGGTCAGGTGATTGAAAGTGCTCCAATCTCAATACCTCCAAAGTCACGTGTAATGTGAAAAACGGCAGAACATGTTTCCTCACAGGACACGCCCACTTGCTCCGTCCAACAGTATTCCAAAGTCTATGCCGTCGACCGTTCAGCGATCGTTTAATTCAGCGGCACAGCAATAAAAAAGCCTTTGGTAACGTTTTCATATAAAACGGCACGTTTGACGGGATAAAATACGTAAGAAACTCGATTCCTTCACAAAAATTTAGAACCATACTTACTCCTTCTTTAGGAATCGATACCAAGAAGCCCTACTTACACACGATGATTTAGAACCCTACTACTCCTTTACGCTACTTACCAGGGATTGGATCACAGAGGTCTGCATCCAGCTATGGACACGCATCAGTTGGTTCTGGAGGCGATTCATGATCTCGTGGACGTCATGTATGTAGTCCTGCAGCCTGCCCTGCAAGTTCTCGGCCACCGCACGCTTGTCCACTTCGCTCTCCTTAAACCAAAGATTGAACTCTCATTTTATGTTCATGATTTTTTATATGAAGCTAATATAGTTATTAGATAAATAACCCCTTCCAGGTTCCATTCTTCTATCACCCCTCTTTCCGGAGTAGTAATTGTTTTAATGTCAAAAGAAATTTTAAGGTGCCTGCCTAGGGGCTGTTCAAATAATACATAAGCACCTTAGGTGGGAGGGGGTTTGCTCTTTGCTTATTTTTCCTGACAAGGGAGGAGGGGGCATATGATTGATGCTTACGTAAGATACTGCATTTTCAAAAATCTCTTGTTTATTCCATAAATAATTTCAAAACTCAACCAAAAATAAATTTAACAAAAAACTGAATTAGGAAATCTGACGTAAGCACTTTTTTCTGGGGATGAACCCCCTAAACATTTCGAAATTTTAACCCCGAAAAGTAGAGTTTCGAATCATATCTGAACCCTTAGGGTTACACCCATAAAGGACATCTCCTTGTAGGGGAAATCGAAAAGTACGTTTTTGTAAAAGAAAAAAGAAAGATTATGATATTACTCAATTAGGGGGTGTTAGAGCATTAAATAAACATTTCATTGGCTTAAAACTACAGGAAATCTAATCAAATAGTCTCTCACGGTTGCTTTGAAAAAGTGGTATGTCATATTAGCCTGAATTTTCAAGAAGAAAAAAACTGTACTTACTAAAAGGGATGTCAAAATTTCGGGGGGGAGTCCGGCTATTTCTTACGTAATTATGGTGGGGTGGGTTGGAGGTTTGCTTATCTTTGCTGACAAGAGGGAAAGGGAGGGTTAAAAATGACCAAAAAAGTGCTTACGGAATACTTGAACGGCCACCTACCTAAAAATGCCGTTTCGGACCAAAAATTCCAAAAAAAAATAGTGTCTTATTTCAAAAAACACATCTTTAGCTTTCCAAATCAGTTTAATTTTTGTCTTTATCTTTCCTAGAATCAGAGTTACAGAAATTTTACTAAACACTAAAAAGGCATTTTATTAAGGAAAAAAGAAAGAATTTCGCGTTTTTCCTCCCTCAGAATCACATTTTTGCAATTTTCCTTCTCCGCAAAACTGCATAACTCAAAATATTATAAGTGAATTCCTATAAAACTTGAGCACAATATTTGAAATAATAGGATTTAAGAGTCCTACTATTTTTTTGGCTGTGGTAATAATATTTTTTATTTTATGAGTAGTATAACTTCAAACTTTACTGAACTTTGGTGTTTTTTTTAAATATCTTTATATAAAATTGAGTTATGATGTTTTGCAGCAAGGCTGTTTGTTGTGATTTTTATGCATAAATTCTTCAATTATATGAAAATTTAAATTAATATTTAATTACTTTTTATATTATTCATAGTTTTTAGATGCAATTAGTTGTATAAATCACAAATTAGGTCAACATTTCAATTATTTAAAAAAAAGCCCGCATAGGTAGACAACCACCTGAAAGTTGTTTTTCCTGTATTTGAAAAACTCTAATAACTCTAAAACTATACCACTTGAAAACGTGAAATCAACCACATTTTGATTCTAATTTTATTCTCTCTAATTTGATGTACATTATAACCACGTTTCAAATATTCAAAAAAGTGGATTAAATTCTTCAAAAAAATTATTTTAAAACTTAAAGCTTTTTAAATTTTAAAATATGCATTTCTACGAATTTCAAAATTAAAAAAAAACTTGTAGAAAAAATCAATACATCTGATGTTTCGGCAAACCTCTTAACATTCCCTCAAATTTTACAACAAAAAGGGTGATGAAAATGATTAATATTTGTGTTTTAGTTGTTATGTAACAAAATCAGCACTTTATTGAAACTTTAAGGCTTTTGCGGCACGGGTTAATATTTTTTGATTGAGCTAAAATTTTGCAATTTAATTTCCATTTATTTGTTTGATAAAGCAAATTTAAGGATTTAAAGGGGGTGGGCGTGTACTTCGATAGTGAGATTCTTGGCCATGGACCAAGTGTCTCGTCGCCTATGCACGCGCTCAAGCTTTTTGCAATAAGTGATAATTTTGTTTCTGTCGCAAGGATAAAAGTCTCTAGTGCACGCTTAGCCTTAAAAGTGGGGTTCTGATTCATTTTAAAAGACAAATATTGCAATAAAATAATTTAGATTTGTAGGTTTCAGAAAAGTTTTTTTAAAAGATTAGCAAGTTGAGAATTTAAGAGGGGGCATCTGCCTCTCCCTGTCCCCCTGGGGCTAAGCCCATAGCAATTATCGAAAAAGTTGAATCGAATACAATCGAATCAGTTTCAATCACACAGATCAAGGGTAATAATTGTTAATAACTAAAGTAATTAATCCTCAAAATATTACTTAGTGATCAAAATACCATTTAAATTGTGAACACAATTAAACTATCTGGATTAATTAGTAAACCAGATGCGATTCTTAAGGTTTGATTCATAGTGGAATCGATTCCATTGAAAATTTGATTCCTTGGTATCGATTCTATCACATTCGAATACGATTTGTTTCTGGAATCGATTTCCGGACTTTCGTACCATACCGTCGACCATCGACCTTAGTCCACAGATAGACGGAGCATGCACGCGAATCCTCATAGCGGTGAGCCGGTGCTTGTGTTGAAACATCTCCCGCTCGAAGTCACGTGTAATGTGGGCTCTAGGAACGGGATGGCCTGATGCGTTTCTACGCTGCCTACCACTCTAGCAGCCTGCACGTTGTACCCGTCGTCGGTTCTAGCCAGCTGGCTTGATCACGTAATCAGGGTCAGGTGATTGAAAGTGCTCCAATCTCAATACCTCCAAAGTCACGTGTAATGTGAAAAACGGCGGAACATGTTTCATCACAGGACACGCCTACTTGCTCCGTCCAACAGTATTCCAAGGTCTATGCCGTCGACCGTTCAGCGATCGTTTAATTCAGCGGCACAGCAATAGAAAAGTCTTTGGTAACGTTTTCATATAAAACGGCACGTTCGACGGGATAAAATACGTAAGAACCTCAATTCCTTCGCAAAAATTTAGACCCTACTTACTCCTTCCGTAGGAATCGAATGCCATGGAATCGATACCAAGGAACCTTACTTTTACACGATGATTTAGAACCCTACTTACTCCCTTACGCTACTTACCAGGGATTGGATAACCGAGGTCTGCACCCAGTTCTGGAAATCCATCAGTTTGCTCTGGAGGTGCATCATGATCTCGTTGACGTCCTGCGTGTAGTTCTGCAGCTTGCCCTGCAAGTCCTCGGCCACCTTGCCTTTGTCCACTTCGCTCTCCTCAAACCAAAGATTGAACTCTTATTTTATGTTCATGATTTTTTATATGGAACTAATATAGTTATTAGATAAATCACTCCTTCCAGGTTCCATTCTTCTATTACCCCTCTTTCCGTAGTAATAATTGTTTTAATGTCAAAAGAACTTTTTTAAGGTGCCTGCCTGCCTACCTCCCTAAAAATGCCGTTTCGGACAGAAAATTCCAAAAAAAATATTGTCTTATTTCAAAAAACACATCTTTAGCTTTCCAAATCAGTTTAAATTTTGTCTTTATCTTTCCTAGAATCAGTTACAGAAATTTTAATTAACACTTAAAGGGCATTTTATTAAGGAAAAAAGAAAGAAATTCTTGTTTTTCTCAGAATCACATTTTTGCTATTTTCCTTCTCCGCAAAACTGCATAACTCAAAATATTATAAGTGAATTTCTGTAAAACTTGATCACAATATTTGAAATAATATGATTTAGGAGTCCTACTATTTTTTTGGCTGTGGTAGTAATATTTTTATTTTATGAGTAGTATAACTTCAAACTTTACTGAACTTAGGTGTTTTTTTATAATTTTTCAAGTTTACTGATATAGCTTTTGATAATAAAATAATTTACGCATAACAATAGTAGGCCTCCTAAAATATGTGTTTACGAGGATAATAAAGTTTACAAAACAAAAAACTTATATAATAAAAGTCAATGTGTGTGTATAAATACTATATGGGTGTGTTTGTCTTTTATACAAATCCACATTTTTCTTTCAATCTGCACCAAACTTGGTATACATACGTAAAAAAACTCCAGAAAAAACATAGGCTATGTTTCGAAAACTTTAAACGACCCCTTGACCATCTTTTGACCCTTTTTATGGTCATTTTGCTGAAATAGCTTTTTTCCCTGAGGAAGCAACAATCTAATAAGAGTTTATCTAATTTTTATATTTTAAAAATATCATGTTGTTAAAATAATCTCCATGGAAACGAGGGTGTAAAATCAAAAGGTGATAATATTTCAGTTTTTAAGAAAGTTGGTTTGCAAAAAAAAACTATTAAAACTCCCTTTCAACTAGAAAATATTAATTTTTTTCTTAAATTGCAAAATGGAATAATCTTTAATAATTAAATAATTTCACCGAAAACGTTAATTACTTAAGATATGATTAATCAAGGGATCTAAGCAATTTTAAATAATTTTAGAATACTTTTTCCATGTAAATGTGGAAATCATTCAAAAATTATATTGCTTGAGAGCTGAAGGAATTTTAATCCACCCGGGAAGCGTAATTTGTTTCCGACCAAGATTCAGACCCTGCTTGGCGCCTTGGCGAAGCCGCCGCACTTGGCGACTGAGGAAACTTCGACGCATGCGCTGTAGTACTATTTTGTTTTGTTTGTATTGAAGATGGTTCAATGGCGGCTGAAGATGGTGAAGTAGTGAAATTATTACAATTCCATGATTATTACTGATGCACGAACCTCAAAGGTAAGAGTTCTTCCCCATTATATATTTCGATGTTATGTGTGATTTATAATGGTGTTTTCCTTACGTTGTAAGTTCTAATAATGTTTTAAACGAAACTCTCCGCCACCTCGTGTTTCGTAATTCGCTACTTCTGCCTGCCCTATAGATCAGATGCATGTAATAAGTTTTGTTTTTATTCAAGGAAGTCTGGGATGAAATATCCTAGTCCTTTTTTTTAAGTTTTTAAAATTTAATTACATTATTAATTACTCCCGCAAATAGTAAAGTGATCAGGTTAGCAATCTTTAAATATTTTAGAGTAGATATTAGCTTTAAGCTTTGTTTTCTTCCTTTTACGTTTTCAAATCCATTGTTTTTGTTTACTTTATTGACCTATTAGTTTATTTAAACATTTTGATTGGTATGTATGGATGAGAATTTTCATTTGCAGTTGTTTTCTTTCTTTTGTTTTGAATATTAAAAAAATACTTACTAGTTTTTTGTGATTTCAATGAAAACTAAAATTGTATCTATGGGAATGAAAAACATCAATATCCTTTTTTTGTGTATTATGCTAATGTTAAACAAATTCACATTCAAAGTATTTGTTCTTAAATTTTGGGAACCTTTTTGAAAGTCCTCCAGCCAAAATGTATAACCAGTGCTCATATAGCATTGCGTGTAAGTGTTATTAGTACTGAGCTTTAAATAAACCAGGCGTGCAAACTTCCTATACTTTAACATTATGATAATTGTTATTAAAGAGTTTATAATCAATTGATTATATAGCTCAGTAGTCGTCATTTCAGCTCTATGGGTAATCATGGCAGCTGGAACACTCTTTTTAAAGCTGTTTCGGTACTTCTAGAGTGGCAGTGAATATAAACTTCCCCTTAATTATTATCATTAGTCCAATTCAGGCTTAAGGCAACTGACTTCCTGGTATTACCTGACCCGTGAACCTTGCTTATAGTTTGCTCTTTGTTTGAATTCAGTATAAGTACTACATTAACCAGGAGAGGGTTTTTTTTTGAATGATTCTTTGGAAAATCCAATAAGAAACTTTTCTCGGATGTCTCCTTATCTGAAGAGTGTACAACTGAAACCTGTTAACCTACGAGTTAAAAGTTCTGATATTTTTTTTAGAAAAATTCCCATTTGAATTTAAGGTTTTCTTTTTATCAATATTGCAATAATTATTTTTTTATGAATAACATGTGATGTTTTCAGAAATTTAAAATCAAAACCAAAAACAGTGTACACATTTAGGATTTTTAAAAACCAAATATTTGAAATTGAGGTATGGTTAATGTGACCATTTATTTTTTGACTCAAAACGGGACATTGGTTTATTTAGGTTAATTAACAGGTAGTCAATAAAAAAACTTCTTAAAAGTTATTTATTCAGAAAAAGTCAGTTAGCTTAAAAGTTACAAATAAAAAATATATATCCGAAACGTTTAGTTATATTTATATTTATCAGAGGAACAAATTTGCTTTAAGCTGGTGATGATTTTAAAAGTAAGAATGAAACTCATTTTCTCTCGCACGTTTTTTATATTCACCTTAATTTTCAACATCGCCTTTAGAACTGAAATTTGTAACTGGGTCTTCTCAAATGTCCACAATTTGTTCATCATAGAAAATACTCTTTCTACTGGAGCATTTGTAGCAGACAAACATAAAATATATTAAATTAAAATAGAAAAGTTTTCATGCTGAAGTGAAGATTGTTGGCTTAAAAGTGTTTGAATACTTCCACCCAATGAGTTTCCGTGGAAACATTTAGAATATTCCATTCGATTACTTTCTGCGATGGCGATGTAATGTAGTTACAAATTAACGAAAATTCGCCAAAAACACTCAAATTTTCACGCGGTTTCGAAAAAAGGGGCAATTTTACGTCCCAGAGTTCATTTCGGGGACACCGGGTCTCGTAACTCTAAAAAGGGACAGTCCCGTTCAAAACGGGTCGTCTGGTCACGTTAGGTATGGTTTAATTGAAATACGGGAATCAAATTTTAAAAGCGTTAAGGAATAAAATATCCCTTCCTAAGGCTTTTCAGGGATACAATGATAAACATTTTATATTCTAAATCTAATATATAATTAAAGTGAATGTGTGTAAGTGTTTTTAATAAGAATCCACTGTTTTCTTCCGATCTGCACTAAACTTGGTATACCCACTTAAAGAAACCCAAAGAAAAACATAAGCTATGTTTCAAAAACCTTTAATGACCCCTTGACCCTCTTTTGACCCTTTTTGTCATTTTGCTGAAATAGCTTTATTTCTCCTCCAAAAGAGATCATCTGTTTACCCCATTGTTACAAGAAATACATAATGCAAAGTAACGAGTTTTTAAAAGAAAGACTAGATACAAGTCTATTAATAATCTAAAAATATAAATAAATGAAATTTTAAACTTGGTAATTAAGTACATTTAACATTTTTATATGAAAGTTCATCTAGCTTTTAAATAAAGTGTCATGGAACGACATTGTTGTATAGGTAAATAGTTACCATGGAAACGAAAATGTAAATAAAAACGATCTTAAATTGCAGCTTCAAGAAAAATTAAAATCCTGTATGAGTAATCAATAGGGTGGAGCGAAAAACCTTTTTTTTCGAAATCGGTCAACGGCTAGTGCTCAAAGTTTGTGGTTGGGGGTCCTTATAACCCACAAAAAACAGCTTTTGATTTACAGATTTTGAAACAGCTTTGATAAGAGTCGACCAGCCGCCATATTTACCCACAGTTCAAATAATGACACACAACCACATAGATGTAATGTGAGCTGTGGGTAAACATGGCAGCTGGTCGACTCTTATTGAAGCTGTGCCCAGATTTCTATTCTATTTTTAACTCTTCTATTCTATTTCTTTAATTCTATTTTTCAGACTTATGATGTAAACTACAGATGGCCTGGCATTTCAGCATTTGATTGAATTTGCTTGAAAAGATTGATACAGAAGGTAGGCCAAATAACTAAGTATATATTGATTTTAGATGAATTTTTTTTAATTTACCACTACTTTTTTAAACATATTTAACATGGCATTTTTTAAATAAAAATTACTGCAATACATGTACCATATCCAATCATTAGAAACAATTCTTACATGAAATTCTTTTTATCACATTGGCAATGTGTAACCAACAAATGGACAATGAGGAAGTTGCATGATTTTTTTTTATTTTTTTAATCGATTCCTCTTGCAAAAATAAGCAACTACCCAAAATTTGAGGCCGATCGAGAAATTTTTTGATTGTCAAAAAAATTAACAAAAATCCCCTTTTTAAAAGCGCGCGAAAACGCCAAGAGTTTGGATGTGACGTCATCTTATACTAAACATTGTTGTAAAGCAATGGAGTTGATGGCATTATTGTTGACGTCATCTTATAGTTTAAACAATAAACGTTTTCAGTCACGTGTTTTTTTCTCGTTTTTTAAATTAAAATATTTAATTACCTGTACATTTTTTTGAAAAACTGACTAGATATTTCATTTTACCATACAAAAAACCATACGGAACACATGTTTGTTTTTGAAAATCTGACACATGCAACTTCCTTATTCCATGGTGTTTGACGGTAAGTTAGTAAGAAATTTTCAAACAAAAGTTGGAATTTTTAAAGTTAAAACATTTGAAGTGGTCCAATTTTTTTACTCAATAGTAATTGCCTTCTTCTTAATAATAAGCCATTTAAGCTTGGCTTGGGCAGAGACTGGATGGACCCCCTGACGAGAGTGGTCTCTTGCCTTTATTGAATATTGTTTTAATTGTTAAATTTCTTTTGCCTTTCATATTGATTTAATTTCTATTCTAGCTAAGTGTGCATTTTAATTGTAATTAAGTAGCCTATTTTAGAGGTGTAGACTAAAACTTTTTGTACAATACTAAAATGTATTTGAAATGGTCTTGGGGTCCTGCCTTCTCTTTAGGAGGCGTCAGAAAGTTGGTTGGGTATATGGCCGTAGTCTGTGCTTTTTGGTTTAACTCAGTTGAACACCCGATCAACTGATTCACAAATATTAGCAAAGCCCTGATCTGTTAAATTTGATAGTCTGAGCACCTTGGTCAACTGATTTAAGTGAATTGGAAACACCAGAGCTGGCGAACAAGCAAAACCGCTGTCGATAAAAAAGCTCAATCGTGATTGGTTGACATCGTTTTGATTGATGAATTTGACAGGAAAGAAATTTGCAAAAAAGTACAACACAAGAAGCATTTGGATTGTACTTAAGTCAATGATTTTTAATGAAAATTAATGAAAGAATATGAAACTTTAAGTTTTGAGTAATACACAGGGTTGCTGATTTTTTTGATTTTTTTAAAAAATCAAAAAAATCAGATTTATTTGATTTGAATCGGACTTTTTTTATTTAAATCAGATTTTTTTTATTTAAATGAATTACTAGTTCTGTACTTCATGAAACTGGTTAATAATATTCTGATATTGTAATTTCAATGTGATATAATACTTTAGCATTACTTAATTACCCAATTTTAGTCTATTTTATACATTAATTAAGTAATTGAATTAATTAAGAGAAGCAGTTCACACTGGTATCTCACCGATGAGAAGCCCATTCGAAAAGGGTAAATTGTACTCAATAACTAAAATTTTTATCCTTCTTTTTATAACTATTTTTGCCAAATTCTGATATTAATATTGGGTTTGAAAATAAATTGTGACAATGATTACTAAAAACATCATGCCTCATTTTTGTTTAAAATAATACAGAATTTAGTAATATTAGTTTTTTTTAGTAATAATAGTAATTTAGTAATAAATTTAAGTATAAAACAATAGAGAAAAATACTTGAATTACTAGTTATAATAATTTAAATAAACATTGGACTCGACAACACACACCTCAAGAATACTATGAATCAAAAATATTTTATTTCTAAAATACTAATCTAATTTCGATTATATTGACGTGAAGTGTATTTAAGCAGATAGCTGATGACGGACGACGCCATGTTTTTGTTTTGTAATCGCAGCTCCAGCCAGTCTCGATTCTGATTGGTGATCCAACCCAGATCACTGCTCTGAGCTTTTATTACTTACTTAACACACAGTGGTCAACTGATTCAAGGTGCTTCGGAATACCAAATCAAGCTGATTTGTGCTAAGAGATCCTGATCACAGGTTGCCAGAGGCTTCGGCCGATAGAGGCTCAACAGACACCTTAATAAGTGTCTAGTCGGTGTTTGTGAGGTTTTCAAATTTGAGAAAAACAATTTATTATTCATTTTAAGGTAAGACATTTTTCTGCTAGTGACATACATAACATAAAGAAAGAATGTAAGAAGGTATTAAGTCCATAAAAATTAAAACTTGTGGATTATTTGGTAATTAATAAAAGCTAAAACATGCTTTCTATCATTTTATTTCTCAGCATATTTATATTAGCATTTTTAAGTAAAAATTACTGTACAGTATAAATATCAAATCATTTGCTACAATTCTTATGAGACGTTTCTTGGAATTTTATCACAATGGCAAAATGTGCACTAACACAGCACTGTATTAATGTTTTATACAGAAAATACGTTATAGGGTAGGTGGGGGTAAAAACCTGCACAAGGCTAAACCACACACTACGATTTTGTTAATGATAATTGTTAATGATCGATTCAAAAGTTGAAAACCAGGTGGTTGGTTATTGTGACCTATTGTTCTACAAAAGTTCGTACCCTAAGTCAAAGTTTGTTTTCCATCATTTTGATGTAATTTTTCTGATCTTTTACTTAAACATTACATATAATAGGGCTTTAGGAGAAATACAAACAAATGGCCCAATGATAAGATAGCAATTCAACTTCAGTTTCATTTTGAAATAATTGACTCAACATGTCTCTTAAAATAAAAAGGCTTGTTTTTCAAAATGAAGTAAAACGGGGCAAATCCAGGCAGCTTAAAAAGCTCAGGAATTCATCCCAAAAGGAAAAATGTGACTACTTGATCCCTAAAGAGGTTCATAAAGGTTTCCGAGATGCCAACCCTCTACCTGAAACCATCCTTTCTCCTTTTTGAAAGATATATAAGCAATCTGAAATGAATTGCTACAACAGGTTGACAATTTTCATTAAAACTGATCATATTTATATTTAATATTGTTGGTTGGCTTAGAAATATTAAAACATTAAGAGGATTATTTCTAGTGTTTTTATAAAGAAAAATTCTGTTTATCCATGTTTATTTCACTTGGGCACCAAGATTTGCAAGTGTGGATCTTTGCCCCAATTTACGAGGCAAAGGCCCGCGATTTTTTTTCTACTAAATTGTAAATTTCTCCTAAAATACCATCGATAAGAGTTAAAACTTGGATTGGTTTTGTAGGTAGAATCTCAATCTAACATCTCCAATTGAAATTTCGGGATTACCAGCCCCCTTTCGACAACAATGTTAAAAATACTGAAAATTTCGTTGCTTTGCCCCCACCTACCCTCTAATATCTTACCTTAATTCACACTTTAGGTTGTACTTAGGTTATAAATATAAAATACAAGAAATTGCACTGATCATTCCATTGTGCTGATTGATCATTCCATTCCTTACCCATGAGAATGTAACACAAATTTTGAAACACAAAACATACATTTAGAATTAGGTTTTCTGGTCCTTGTTTTAGATCTTAAACAAATCAGAATTAAAGCAGAAATATAAGCTTGACATAGCATTCAGCAGTTTCTGTGCATAGTGATTTGATAAAATATTTACATACCAAATAAAAGCTTAAGAGGTGGACAAAAGTAAAAAACAGTAACTGGGAATGACATAAGTCTTTTTGCAATCAACTTTCCTTAGCTTAAGGGGACTCAGTACCAAAATTTTGTCAAAATATCGAATTTGAGATTTTGCAATAAAAATGAAGATAATACTCTTAGTATTATTCCTACCAAGTTTCATAATGATACGGGGATTCTAAGTGTGAAAATTTTGAGATTTATGAAGCCTAGATAGTGTTAAGAAGCCTAGTTTTCTATCTTTAAACGGCTTTTTCTCAAAACTAGGTTTTTAATGTTTAAAATCACAAGTCTTTTTTTCTTATCCAAACCACTTCAAACTTTGTAGTCATTATCAGTAACACCTTTTTAACATCTTCAGGCATGGATTTTAAGATATTTTTATTAGAATTTTTTTACGGAGCAGTAAAGTGGAAACTTAGGATATTTTTCGAAAAAAAATGCCAAATTTCAGAGTTTTTTTAATTTTTCAGAAACTTTTATAGATAATCAAATTTCCATGCCTACAAGTGATTATATATGTTTGATCTATGTTAAGACAAAAAATCAAATCAAAAGAACATATATTAAGGGAGGAGTATCAATTTAAATTTAGGGTAATTTTGGGCATTGTTGTGAGGTTTTTTGTAATTTTTTTTAAAAATAAATTTTTTAACTCGCTTTTTGGGCTAAATATGAATTAGTATGAAGTAAATACATAATTTAACACCTTAAAAGATAATAAAATCATGTTATTAGAGAAAAAAATATTTTTGGTACTGAGTCCCCTTAAGATACTAACATAAAACCATACATATTATTCCTATGCTAATTGGTAGAAATATGCCCCCACTTCACTTGACTAACATAAAATCCAACAATTTGCATTACATTTAGTAGAGTTGACTGTATTAAAATTTATTGTAAAAGCTTTAGTAATAATTGATGTCCTGTAGCATTTCTTTTATTTAATTCTATATTTTTACCCATGTTTCTTGCTCTTCTGATTTTTTTCATTGTGACTTTCAGAGGACGGTCTGATGGTAATCTTCGCCCAGAACGCACAAGACATTTTCGTCTGGCAATAGAGGTTGGCTGAACTCCAATTTTTTTCCTGTTAAAGGACGGTTTCGAAAAACAAATACGTTATCAAGGACTACGAGGACATACTATGTTTCAAGGACAAGGCAAACAAGAGGTTGACGGAATCCCTTCTTGAATAGGCGAATTCCAAAAGCTTTTGAACGAAATACTCTTCCCAAACTCCTATAAAAAAACTCGCAAAGAGCAACAACGTTGAATGCTCTGGTACGACTTAGTATGGCATCCTTGAGCACTCTTATTTTTCCCTCGGAGAAATTATTGGTATTGTTCCGTGTTATCAGTGTGCTTTTCTCTATGAGCAGCCATTCCTTTCTTCTGTTCATGAATTTCAGGAACCGATTTGAAAACTCCAAATATCCGGCATTTAGCAAATTTTGCTTTGCAGATTCTTAATTGACTTCTGAGTCAGCACACCTATAAAGTAAAGTAAGCCTAGTTATATTATACTTTTGTTGATAATGTTAATTACAATTGATTAATACTATAATTTTTGTAATTCTTTACTTCATGGGTAAATTAGGTACTTATTTATAAATTTGCTTATCTGTCTGTATCACTTAATACTTACTGTATTTCTAGTGTGTATACATATTGTGGGCCCAATGATAAAACCACAAATCTGTATTCATTCGATTCGGAAAACTATTTTGAATTTTAGATACCTAAACAAGTCTTCCAAAATATTTGTTAGTAAAAAGTTAATGTGTATAGTTGATTAAGAGTTGTGTATTCTAACTTACTAAATTTGCACATTCTTGGCTTTGTCATGCTGACACTACATATAATGTTCTGCATTTGACTGCTAATTATCCACTAGATGCAATGTTATGTTTGTTTTAATAAATGTTATTCTTTTAAAAAATATCTTTGTAATCACTGTGTCCAATTAGGGGGCGTACAAAAAGTGAGGTCAAAAAGGGGGAGGTGGTCTAGCACTATCTCACCAGAGGTAAGGGGAGTCAATTAAAATCTCACATCAACCTTTAATTTAGAGAACATATGTTTTTCTTTTCTTTTTTAGCACAATTTTAAGAATTATGTGCAGATCATTAGCATTGCAGCAAAATCTCACTAAGGGGGAAGGGGTCCAAATTTTGGGGGGAAACCTCATGTAATTTATGGCTGTCCCCTTATGACTTGACTGTGTGTGTAAAGTTTAATAAAGGGGCTGTACATAAATATCTCACCCCTCCCTGCCCTATATTTGTTACAAATTGTCACACTTCACCATACCCCTTTCTTTTTTTCCCTCATGCTCCTATTGAAAATATAATTTTATAATATGAACTAAATTTTCCACAAAAAAAACTTGTTTTTGAGTTTTGATTTCTAGTGTGTTAGCTCTCGAACAGGATAATATCTTAATGTAATGAAATTGAGTAACATGTTTAAGGCTTGAAGGTAAAATCACATCTTCCTTTATTTTTTGTAATATTACTTCCTTCCTATGCAAAGTAAATTTGCTAGTTCCTTTAGAACTAATCTTTCCAGTCTTGAATAATTGTGGTGCTTGCTATCAAAACCAGCTCATTCCATTTTTGGAAATTTTACAGGAGAGACAAACTTCTCATGTCCACAGTTCTAAAGCTAAAATTTTTTTAAAAATTTTTAGTTGTAGGTATAACCGCCTAGAATTTGATTAGTTTTCGATTCCAGGTGCATTACCCTGGGCACTAATTAGGTTGGAGTGAGCTGATTTTGATGCAAAAACTCGATTTTTCATGCTTTTTTCAGTTTTTTGTTCAATTAAATTGTGTGAAATTAGTTTTTTTTTCAGTTTACTTGTTAATATTTGTGTCTTTACGAGTTTTAAATATATGACATCCACTTAAATTTTTCAAATCTGAAATTTCACACACACATTTTTTTTGAGATCACAGTTTTCACCTTTTCATCTAATTTTGGGTTGGAATGAGCTGGATTTGAGCTATATCCCTTCATCAGGTTATGAAGGACCCTCTGAACTTTCAAAATATGCAAAAAAAAGTAAAAATATGGAATGAGCTGGTTTTTATAGCAAGCACCTCAATTCTTAAATTATCCTGACATAGGAAAGCTCATTTAATGATGATATAGTTATTATTCATCAAGAACATTAGGTTCTCATATTTAGATATGAAATAAAAAAACTGTTCCAAGACAATTAAAAAGATTTCCTTCTCCCAAAACCACAATCATGCAAAAAAAAATATCTAACTTAAATTCTTCCCTTTCTTCTTTGAAAGGAAAAAATAAAAAGAACGATTTATCAGCATCTGAGCCTTTAATAACACTCACAGATAGAAATATTTTTTTGGAATAAAAGAAAAGAATAAAGTTCTTTATCGTCTGTTTGTTTACATTCTGGAACACATGTTTTAAGCATTTAGTCGGAATTGGAACCATGATTCGACTCATGTAAAACAAAAAAGAATACTGGGGATTTTTTTACAGCATCATGCAATCTGGTTAGAATGGTTAATGATTTTAGGAAGAAAAAGAATCTTACCTTTGAGGATTTCCAGTTTGGTGATAATACACCCATGCTGTGTTGGTTATTGAAGAAAAATATTTTTTAAATCGTTCAGCTTCCTCTTCAGTTGATAAATCTAATCTCCAAAAAACGACATCTTTAGTTGTTTTTTCATCTTCTTTTATGTTTGGATATTACTTTTTAACTTCGTAAAACGTTGACTCCATAGCCCCCGCAAAAATATCAAATGTTTTATTTTTTTCCTATCAGCGCGTAATGACGAGAAAATATATTAGCAGCGCATGCGTCGGATTAGAGTACAATGGTAACCCCTACGCCTGTCCATTCGCCATCACTCCTCACCTCAGTCGCCAAGGCGCCAAGCAGGGTCTGAATCTTGGTCGGAAACAAATTACGCACCCGGGAACACCGGGATAAGAAAAACTATTAGGAACACTGGGATAGGATAAGTTACCGGGAACACCGGAATATGAAAAAGACGCCTGGAATACCGGGATGATTGGTAAATGCTGATTATACAAAATTAGAAATGTATTTGGGACTAAAGTCTCTAAATCGCGCTTAGCCTTAAAAGTGGGGTTCGGATTCATTTTGAAAGACAAATAGAGCACTTTAAAGTAATTTAGATTTCTAGGTTTCAGAAAAGTTTTTTAAAAGATTAACAAGCTGAGAATTTAAGAGGGGGCAGCTGCCCCACCCTGTCCCCCTGGGGCTAAGCCCATAGCGATTATAGAAAAAGTAGAATCGAATACAATCGAATCAGTTTCATTCACACAGATCAAAGGTAATAATTGTTTATAAAACTAAAGTAATTAATCATCAAAATATTAATTAGTGATCAAAATACCATTTAAATTGTGAAGACATTGAAACTATCCAGATTAATTAGAAAACCAGGTACGATTCTTAAGGTTTGAACCTCGATTCTTTCGCAAAAATTTAGAACCCTACCTGGTCCAGGGATTGCATCACCGAGCTCTGCACCCAGTTCTGGAAATCCATCAGTTTGTTCTGGAGGTTCATCATGAGGTCGTTGACGTCCTGTATGTAGTTCTGCAGCCTGCCCTGCAAGTCCTCGGCCACCGCGCCATTGTCCACTTCGCTCTCCTCAAACCAAAGATTGAACTCTTATTTTATGTTCATGATTTTTATATGGAACTAATATAGTTATTAGATAAATCACCCCTTCCAGGTTCCATTCTTCTATCACCCCTCTTTCCGTACTAATAATTGTTTTAATGTCAAAAGAACATTTTTAAGGTGCCTGCCTACCTAAAAATGCCGTTTCGGCCAGAAAATTCCAAAAAAAAATTATTATCTTATTTCAAAAAACACATCTTTAGCTTTCCAAATCAGCTTAAATTTTGTCTTTATCTTTCCTAGAATCAGAGTTACAGAAATTTTACTTAACACTAAAATGGCATTTTATTAAGGAAAAAAGAAAGAAATTCGCGTTTTTCACAGAATTGCATTTTTGCAATTTTTTTTCTCCGCAAAACTGAATATTTAAACTATTTCAACTATATTTAACTGCAAGAGTGGTTTTATATTGGGTTGTCCCATAAGTTCTGTTACTTTTTACGAAGTTTCGTGTTTGAAATTTTTTCATGAAAAACTGGTAATAAGTGGTATAATTTCAAACAAAGGGGATTTTGATCTATGTATATTTATGAACATAATGTGTGATTTTGGTAGTTCTCGTGATATTATTTCTCTTCAAAATGGCGGTTTGAAATAAGACCAGAAACGACGATTTTTGCGTAATTTTTTTTCTTTTGTTTAAAAAACTAAGAAGAACGCATAATAATTCATGGCTAAAAAAGGTTGTACTGTATATTTGAAATGTTTAGATTAAGATGTCATAGTTCAAAGAGGATTCGATAAGTTTAAGGTAGGGAATTTTGGGTTTAAAACTTCATATATTGGTAATTTCACGTGTTTTTTAAACCACGCCTATTATTTTTCTAAGCAGCTGATAGGAAGAAAATAAAAGACAGATGTTTTTTGAACCATAATGCTTGTTTAAATAATTTATACATGGATAGTTCAGCAGCTTAGCACACAAATCTGGCAATTCTGGCAACCAGCATGAAACTTGGCACACTTTTTCTTTATAATATAAGGGTCTAAAAACCACCGACCCCCTAGCTCTGTGACCCCCTGATCAGGAGGAATTCAAGATGGTGTCCAAGATGGCGCCAAAATCAAATTCGCCTATTTTTGCGTAATTAATGTCGATTTCTAGGTTTTCAACTATGCAGATTTCAAAAATTATTATATAGAAGCTCTAAAAAATTACCCTATCCATGTTTTTTTACTTTTTTATCTATTTAAACGAGATTAATTCGAAATTAAATTATTCCGCTATAATGCTTTTGAAGTAGATTTTCATGTTTTAAACTAAGCCAATTCTATAAATAAATGTTTTGAACTACGAAATATTTATCTGCATGAAGTTAGATACGCGTCAATTTACAAGGGAATCCAATATGGCGTCCAAGATGGCGCCGAATCAAATTCGCCTATTTTTGCGTTATTAATGTCGATTTCTAGGTTTCCAGCTATGCAGATTTTAAAATTTACTATTTTGAAGAACTAAAAACTTACCTTATCCATGTTTTTTTACTTTTTTATCAATTTAAATGAGATTTATCCTAAATTTAATTAGTCCGCTACAACTGCTTTTAAAGTAGATTTTTATGTTTTAAACTAAGCCAATTCTATAAAAAATTTGATTTTAACTAAGCCAATACTATGAAAAAATGTTTTAAACCAGCGGTTCTCAAACTTTCCATCGCCGTGGACCCCCTCTATATCAGCCAGACATCGCGGACCCCCCACGATTTTAAACAACCCTCCCTGGATTTCAGCACATATGAATGAGTCATTTAGACTGTTTTTTTTTAACTTATACGGACTTTTTAACACATTTTTCCCTTTAAGAAAACAGTGAACATCTAATTAAAATTATTACAAAATATTAATTTCAAATAAATAATAACATTCAATATATTAATTAAAAACTTAAACTTTAATGAGAAGGATGCTGCTTCATATTTTTTTACAAGTGCTGGTATATCAGGAGCAATATTTGAAATCTGCAATTGCATTTCGGGTTCTACACTTTCCAGCCGGTTTCTGTACTTATTTTTGAGATAAAGAACAGCTGAAAAGGTTTTTTCGTATAAATGTGTTGATTGGAAAGGCATCAGAGCTTTTGTAGATAACTCAGGAAAATTTTCCAGCAAGTGACCCCAAAAATTTGGAAGGGACTTATTCTTGAAAATTGTTTTCAATGCTCCATCTGTGGAAATTTCTATCAGCTGTTCTTCTTCTACTGATGTGAGACAGTCTTGTTCACACACATTCACCTCAAATGGATCTCTAATCCAGTTATCTTTTCTTTCCGAGACCGGAAAATATTCTCGAAAACTTTGTTTTAATAAATGCTGTGTAATCAGCATCCTGTCTTCTACAGAGATCTTGTCCTCATTAGCATCAAGAAATTCCTTCAGATTAGGAAATGCATTAAAATTAATTATTATTCCTCTTTGAAATGAGGCGATGATGCCACAATTCTAACTTTTTAACAATCGCTTCGATTTTGTCTTCAACTAGAAAAACAGTAACATGTGGACCCTGAAGACTAAGGTTCAACATATTTAAGTGGCAAAAAATGTCTGACAGATATGCAAATTTAAGTAGCCACGAAAATGAATACATACGATCACTGAGATGAAATTTCTTCTCAGTGAGAAACAGCCTTATTTCATCTTTAGAAATTTGCCTTTAGACAGCCATCGCACTTCACAATGGAGCAAAAGCTGATAGTGATCACTATCCATGTTTTTACTAGTGATGGGCAGGTATCGATACCAAATACTTAAGTACTCGATACCTATAGGTATCGAGTGTATTCGATACCCACAAAAGTATCGATACTTTATTGACATATTTCGTTTTAAATTTTTCAATGAAGTAATCTTTATAATACCTACTGTAGATCAAACGCAGCCTGTTTCCGTTTTCATTTTGCCACGCTCAAACCCAAGTCGTTATCATCCGCGAGAGAAATTTGACGCGGCTAGGTTTTCCCCCGCCAAATCCTTCGCCTCTTTCCACCTCCAGGCCCGTAGCTACGGGGCTTTTTGATGGATCGCTTTCAGTTTTTTGAATATTAGTCTGATTATGAATAGGCCCTAAAAAAATTGTCCCTTCAGGTTCATTTCCCGACATTGAAAAAAAGTACTCGATACCTAAAAGTACTCGATACCTATAAGTATTCGATACCAAAGTATTCGATACCTATAAGTATTCGATACCAAAGTATTCGATACCTAAAATTATCGATTTTGCCCATCACTAGTTTTTACAGAGTTGCTCAAAAGTCTACATACAACATAACGATTCGAATTTCCGAAACTAAATTTTCGTCGATGACAGCGAAGAGAAACCTTCGCGGACCCCCTAGAGAGGCGCTGCGGACCCCCAGGGGTCCGCGGACCACAGTTTAAGAACCGCTGTTTTAAACTATGAAATATTTACCTACGTGAAGTAAGATTTACAAGGGAATCCAATATGGCGTCCAAGGATGGCACCGAAATCAAATTCGGCTATTTCGATTTAAGTTGGTTTTTTAGGTTTTCAACCATGCATATTTTTAAAACAATTATTAAGAAACTCTAAGAACTCACCTTTTCCTACTTAAAGACTTCTTTTATTCACCTGGAAGAGATATTTGTGATGACGACTAAAATTAAAATAGTCTATTACAGCTCCATTTTCAGTCGATTTCAAAATTTTAATGAAGCCAATCAAATTTTTAAAGATGTCTGTAAATATAAAATATTTAATCTCCTTGAAATTAGATACTCATCAGTTCACCTGTCAAAAAGTAATTCTAGATGGCTTCCAAAATTAAAGAATTTAAATATTGGGTTTGAGATAATTTGATTAAAGTAAAGCTACTCGACTAAAAAAAACAGAAGCATAAATGACATAAAAACTAAATTTATTAAGTAGTTGACTGTACTGTACACACTGTCCATCACATGCACAAAGTGTTGTGCAGGGTAAGTTCACTATAGAACATTTTCAGTTTTTGATGCACATTGTTTTGCATCGGCAGCTGATCAGTTCCTTGCAATCTGCAGAAGCATCAGGGAGATTGCTCCAGTGTGGTTCTAAAGAATCGAAACATCTTTTCCATCCCCAATTTGTTGCATCTGGCCAAGCAATTTGACAATTTATATGATTGCAACATTGACCTATTAAAATGCTGACGTAAAGCCTCCAATGTGGGTGGGATATTTTCAATAGACCTATATTTTGGCTAAACAGAATTCGCCTGCATTCATTTATCTTATCTGTACTACTTGTTATGTCGTATAGAACTATGGTATATCTTTGAATGTGTTCAAAGTCGGACTCTGATACAATGAAGTTCGATGAAAGTCGTTTAAACACTTCTGACATGTATGGCACATTTTTCCAAACATTCCATGCTTTCATCTGGAAGTCATCATCTTTGTTCATCATTTGGAAGTTTCATCTTTGACTCGGATGTAATAGTCATAGCTATCGGAGTCTTTGAAGCCTTGGTAAGTCATGGCTTGAAAGAATTATGGATGGATTTTGGAGTTGGGAAGAACAAATAGAAGTTTCCCCTTAGTAGAATAATTAAAGATTTGATAACTGATGAGTGCAAATCCCTTTCATTTTTTCATGCTTTCACTGGATGCGACACGGTTTCCTCATTTTATGGAGTAGGAAAAATGAAAGCATGAAATGTTTGGAAAAATTTGTCATACATGTCAGAAGTGTTTAAACGACTTTCATCGAACTTCATTGTATCAGAGTCCGACTTTGAACACATTCAAAGATATACCATAGTTTTATACGACATAACAAGTAGTACAGATAAGATAAATGAATGCAGGCGAATTCTATTTAGCCAAAATATAGGTCTATTGAAAATATCCCACCCACATTGGAGGCTTTACGTCAGCATTTTAATAGGTCAATGTTGCAATCATATAAATTGTCAAATTGCTTGGCCGGATGCAACAAATTGGGGATGGAAAAGATGTTTCGATTCTTTAGAACCGCACTGGAGCAATCTCCCTGATGCTTCTGCAGATTGCAAGGAACTGATCAGCTGCCGATGCAAAACAATGTGCATCAAAAACTGAAAATGTTCTATAGTGAACTTACCCTGCACAACACTTTGTGCATGTGATGGACAGTGTGTACAGTACAGTCAACTACTTAATAAATTTAGTTTTTATGTCATTTATGCTTCTGTTTTTTTTAGTCGAGTAGCTTTACTTTAATCAAATTATCTCAAACCCAATATTTAAATTCTTTAATTTTGGAAGCCATCTAGAATTTCTTTTTTCCAGGTGAACTGATGAGTATCTAATTTCAAGGAGATTAAATATTTATATTTACAGACATCTTTAAAAATTTGATTGGCTTCATTAAAATTTAGAAATCGACTGAAAATGGAGCTGTAATAGACTATTTTAATTTTAGTGGTCATCACAAATATCTCTTCCAGGTGAGTAAAAGAAGTCTCTAAGTAGGAAAAGATGAGTTCTTAGAGTTTCTTAATAATTTTTTTAAAAATATGCATGGTTGAAAACCTAAAAAACCAACTTAAATCGAAATAGCCGAATTTGATTTCGGTGCCATCCTTGGACGCCATATTGGATTCCCTTATAAATCTTACTTCACGTAGGTAAATATTTCATAGTTTAAAACATTTTTTCATAGTATTGGCTTAGTTAAAAACAATTTTTTATAGAATTGGCTTAGTTTAAAACATAAAAATCTACTTAAAAAGCAGTTGTAGCGGACTAATTAAATTTAGGATAAATCTCGTTTAAATTGATAAAAAAGTAAAAAAACATGGATAAGGTTAGTTTTTAGTTCTTCAAAATAGTAAAGTTTGAAATCTGCATAGTTGGAAACCTAGAAATCGACATTAATAACGCAAAAATAGGCGAATTTGGATTCGGCGCCATCTTGGACGCCATCTTGGATACCCTTGTAAATTGACGCGTATCTAACTTCATGTAGATAAATATTTCGTAGTTCAAAACATTTATTAATAGAATTGGCTTAGTTTAAAACAAGAAAATCTACTTCAGAAGCAGTTATAGTGGAATAATTTAATTTCGAATTAATCTCGTTTTAATTGATAAAAAAGTAAAAAAACATGGATAGGGTAATTTTTAGAGCTTCTTAATAATAATTTTTGAAATCTGCATGGTTTAAAACCTAGAAATCGACATTAAAAACTCAAAAATAGGCGAATTTGATTTTGGCACCATCTTGGACGCCATCTTGAATTCCTCCTGAGGGGGTCGCAGGGGGTCTCAGAGGGGTCGCCGAGCTAGGAGGCCGGTGGTTTTTAGACCCTTATATCATAAAGAACAAGTGTGCCAAGTTTCATGCTGGTTGACAGAATTGCCAGATTCTGGTGTTTTTTGTGCTAAGCGGCCGCACTCTGAAAGCATCACTTCATATTCATAATATAGTTGAATAAATTTATTTCTAAATTCCAACGAGTTGTTTTTATTGTAGTGTTTTCACATGAAGCAAATAATTGCTTTGTTGGCATAGCTTATGAGTTCAGCGAGTGTAATTCTGATAAGCTAAAACGTTGCGCGCTTGAATTGTGCTCACTTCTTTCTGAACTTACATTTAGAGATAATTAATTAAACTGCATATTTTGAATACTTGGGTCTATCTGTAAGCTTTTTTATTGATTCTGATGATTTTTTTGTGAAAATTTCTTTGAAATGACTAACATTACTGTGGTAAGTTTTTTTTCAATAGATGTTATGTTTGAGACCGAAATTTCCTAAGTTAAATTTATCGAATTACTATCTTGAAACCATGACATCTTAATCTTAACATTTCAAACATACAGTAAAACTTTTTTTAGCCATGAATTATGCGTTCTTTCTAGTTTTTTAAACAAAAGAAAAAAATTACGCGAAAATCGTCGTTTGCGGTCTTTTTTTCAAACCGCCATTTTGAAAAGAAATAATATCACGAGAACTATCAAAATCACACATTATGTTCATAAATATACACAGATCAAAATCCTTTTTGTTTAAAATCTCCACCTATTACCAGTTTTTCATAAAAAATTTTCAAACACGAAACTTCGTAAAATGTAACAGAATTTATGGGACAACCCAATATTTGATGGAGAAATACAGACAGAAAAAAATATATCACTGACCATTCCCTTCATCCTGATGAAGAAATTTCTGAAACTTAGATCTTCGAGCGTGGAATGCAAGGGGTCGACATCAGAATAACTCGCCTCAAAAATTCCCATTTTCTCCAAGATTTTCTTTACATGGTCGTCTATCTGTTCCTTTAATCCTTCTAGCTCGTGGTCCATGATATCAAAACCTTTCATCTTATCTTCCAACGCTAGGAGCTGAAAAGGGGGCAGGTGAAACAAACTTTGTTTTTGATAAACAGGTTACAACTACAACAGGTTTGTATAAAGGAAATAAAATAGAAATTTCTTTAACAAAAAAAAACAATAATCGTTAAACAATATTTGGAAATTTCGTTTCTAAATATTGAGTGATATAAGTACAAGCAAAGGAACAGTAACCAAGAAATTTTTTCTATCTATAACAATCAGATTGACCAACCTTCACTTTTTAACTAACTATAAAATAACTCAGCTTCTTACAGGACATGGAAATTTTAAAAATTATTTAAACAGATTCAATTTAAGTTCAATATCTCACTGTGACTGCAAAATAGGTGGAAATGAAGACGTGGACCATATCCTTTTAAAGTGTACAAAATATGAAACCCAGAGAAATGATAAACGACAAGAACTTCAGAAGATAAATATGAAATGGTCTATAAAATTCATCTTTCTTATTTCCCATAAAATGGCATTTTATTTACTCCTTAAGTTCAGCAATAATTTAGCACTTTAAGCCTGTTACCTCCTAAAAATTTCAAAATTTTTAAGTTTGTTTATTTATTTATTATTATTTTTAGTTACCTTCTCAAAATTTCAAAATTTAAACCTTATTTAATTATTATTATTTTTAGTTTAGTTTTTGTTTTTATTTTGTTTTATTGTATGTGTATTATAGTGTTTGTCTTGTAAAATTTTAATTATTTTCTCCTGTAAGCCCCGTGCTATACAAATTGTGGTGCACGGGAGCTTTTTGTTTGTTTAAATAAAAAAAATATTGAGTGGTTAAAGTACAGAATTTATATTAAATTTTGATTTACTGTTTTTTACTATACAGGGTGTAAAGGAAAGTCCCTTTACCCTGTAATAAATAGCTAATGGAGTAAGCTAAAGCTATGCAGTTAAGGTAACGGTATAGTAAAGTGACTATGCGCAATCGAATGCGAGCGACCGCAGGGCCCCCTAGCGGAAATTTTAGGAATTAAAAATTTTATTTTATAAACTATTAGAGATATGCTAAAATAGTCAATTACAAAGTTGTAGAGCATCATCGATTTAGTAGGAAAAGACACCTTGAACAAAAAAATATCTAGAATAGAACCCCTAAAACGCACGCTCAATTAGGTTGAATTTACGTTGATTTTACATCTTAAAACGCTTCTCACGAGGCGAAAATAAAAAATTTTCAATTTAATGAGTTAAGAATACTTTTATTCATTTATTTAAGTCATTAAATTGAAAATTTCTCATTTTCGCCTCGTGAGAAGCGTTTTAAGACGTAAAATCAACGTAAATTCAACCTAATTGAGGGTGCGTTTTAGGGGTTCTATTCTAGATATTTTTTTGTTTAAGGTGTCTTTTCCTACTAAATCGATGATGCTCTACAACTTTGTAATTGACTATTTCAGCATATCTCTAATAGTTTATAAAATAAAATTTTTAACTCCTAAAATTTCCGCTAGAGGGCGCTGCGGTTGCTCGCATTCGATTGCGCATAGTCACTTTACTATACCGTTACCTTAACTGCATAGCTTTAGCTTGCTCCGTTAGCAATTTATTACAGGGTAAAGGGACTTTCCTTTACACCCCGTATATATGATGATCGGGGAAGGAATTTTCAAAGTCGTAACATTGATCATTGAAACTTTTTGATCATTGAAAATTCCTTCCCCGATCATCATTTTCTAAATACCATTAAGGGAACTCCATTATTTGACTAAGAGATTAATATTGCACTTTTGAAACGCACTCCACGATTTAGAAAGTGGCTCAATTTCCATCGAATTCGAAGTAGTAGGGATACATATGCAATAATGTTTTTCATTTTGTTATGTTTTGTTTCGTCACACGGGCCTTCTAAAAACGGCCTTTAGAAACGCGCTCGCACTACATTAGGTCCTAGCTCTTTAACGGGTGCATAGCGCCCCCTCTAGTTTTTCAAAATATGCTTGTCTAGGACCCCTCTACCCCCATGTGAATTTTGTCCACGTAATTTCGAATCACCCTGTATAACTTAAACGTCAATTTAAATGTTTATCAAGATTTTTCTTTAGTTGAAATTTCAAAAGATGAAAAAGGGAATAAGTCCATCAACCTTTTCCGTCTATAAAATACTTTTGAATATAATTATATTTGTTTCGATGACTTCCCTTTTTTCTTAATAAGGTTATGAATTCCCTGTAAAAATGTGGAAGTTATACAACGAAAAATTCCTGTACTTATACAGTTTTTTTTCTCGATTTTCCCAAAACTTAGTTTTTGGATTTATTCCCTTTTTCGACTGACGGTTAAATTTAATTTGTTTGTGCTAAAGGTATATTAACTTTAGATATTCTATAAATTTTCAATAAATACTAATTAATATTCTAACAAAAATTTAAATATGTTGTCTTCTTTGCTTGATCATTAAACGTTAACACATAAACCATAATAAATTTGAACTCCATACGCTTAGGACTGCTTCCGGGTTAGCATTTTTCCCATCTTTAATCGCCTGCACTATTTTGTCCAAAGTTTTATCAAAAGCTTCTTTTATGTACTTTTCCAAATCTTCTTTGACACCTCTTTCAAACCTAAAGATAAAAAATACTATAAAGATTCTGGGGTTCATTTCAGTTGAAAATATTCCCATAAAATGTTCCCCCTTCCAAAACACTTATTAGGGGACGTCCACAAATTACGTTTGGTCGAAAAGGGGGCAAGAAAAATCTCACCAAACTCACCAGGGGTGGAGTCAGTGGCGTATATAAGGGGGGGCCGAAGGGGCCCTGGCCCCCCCCCCGAAATTCTGACTTGGTGTACCAAAACAAGTTAAAATCCTGGTTTTTAGGGTCAAATTTTGAAAAATTTTCTGGGGGAGGACCCCCAAAACCCCCCTTTAGAGTGCTTAGAATTTTATTATTCAAAACTTTTTTACAATAAGTTCAAAATCCAACCTGAGAATGTATGTCTGAAATTCGGGAAGTGTATCAAAACCAAGTTGAAATCCTGTTTTTAGGATCTAATCTCCAAAATTTTTCTGGGGGATGACCCCCATATATCCCCTTCTGTACTTAAAACTATATTATTTATAACTTTTTCATTAAATTCATCAAATTTTACCTGAAAATTTATATCCAAAATTCTAACTAGGGGTACCAAAACTAGTTAAAAACCTGGTATTTAGAGTCTAATTTCCAAAAATTTTCTGGTGGAGGACCCTCACACCCCCCTTTTGTAATTACAACTTACTACATCATAACTTTTTAATATTAAGTTCTTTAAGTTGCAAATTCTGCCTAAGAATATACTGAAAAAAATTATATATACATTAGGGTGGGTCAAAAATATTTTTTTCACATTTTCCCAGGGGCACAGCGACAAAAGAGTGCCAAATGGTCTCAAACTAACATGTGTAAAATATTATTCGATTATAATAACTCTTTTTGCCTCCGGATTGGCCTCAAAGTTTCGATTAATATAGTAATTTCATGCAAAAATGGACAAACGAAAATCAAGCTTTTACCTCGATTGCACAAATCCGTCATGAATATAAATGTGCACAATGGTATAAAAATCATCATTGAAGACTATAAAATAATTATAAATGAAACCAAAGTTGAAATACTTGACTTGAAATACAACATTTTTTGAAATATCTCAATGGTTAGAACTGACAATCAAAAATTTCTTGCTGGAATCATAAAAATGTGCGAAACCTTTATTGTCGGTTGAGTAGGATGGTAAAAACATTAAATTTTTAATAAAAATGGATATGTCAGAAGGTGGATACCTTTTTGGGGTTATAGGTTTCAACCCCATGGAAAACATTTGGATAATAGTTTAAAAGTTGGGATTTCATTGAAATTTGTTGGCATTTTAGGAATAGTCCATCCCAAGTGTCCCCATGTGATTCCCTAATGTCCAAAAATAAATTAAAACCACATTTTAAGAGTCAAATTTTGAAATATTTTCTTAAGAAGAGCGGTAGATCCCCGTTTTCAGCATAAAGCTCAGTATTATCCCTTAAGATTTTAAATAAGCTATATTACTTTTCAAAACTTACTTGTAATTATCCTTAACAGTTAAATTTACTATATTTTAACTTTTATGAACGCATAAGGGAATGCTAAGAAGCTATTTTGAGTCAATCCTCAAAGAAGTATAATTTCATGGGCCTGGGTTTCAGTCAATTGCTATAGTAAAAAATTACTTATATCATGACTGAGCGAATCATAACTGATATTGACTATGAACGAACTGTCCATTCGACAATTGTTTCAACATATTTTTACGATCGTATTTGGATCCCAAGACCAGCCAGTGAAATAACTGTCCGCTGAATTTCGAAAGAGTGGCATATTTATGAAAAACACAACTGTTTCTATTTAGAAAAATTAAAAATACCGTTTTATACTGACCAAACTTGAGGGAGAATGTATATGAACTACCAATATTTAAAATCTGTACCACTGAAAATCCACTATAAAAAGAGATCCATATTCTACGGCTCTTGTTAATATGATAGCATATTATATTGCCATTTTGGCAGTTATTTTTGTATTAATAATGCATGAAGGTGACTAATGGGATTAAAATTGCTTTTAAATACCCTTATTTGTGAACTTAAATAAGTTTTCGACAAAAAAATTTAATTCATAAATTTTTTTAAAAATATTAAAAATTACATATTTTTGTTCTATTTGAGGCCAATCCGGAGGCAAAAAGAGTTATTATAATCGAATAATATTTTACACATGTTGGTTTGAGACCATTTGGCACCCTTTTCTTGCTGTGCCCGATAGAATTTGTAAAAATTTTTTTTCGCCATAGGAAAATGACCCACCCTAATATACATGAGGGGCTGGGAAACAATTTTGGGCCCCTCCCGAAATAAATTTCTATATACGCCAGTGGGTGGAGTCAATTAAAATCTCTTAGAAAAATATTCGTTTATTGCGCAAATGTTTAGAAAAATGTGCAGATTCGTCAAAATAGTGAATTATTAGCCATCCATTCGTCATAACTACAAGTTTAGACCATGTTTTTTTATTTCGAGATGTAATTTCATCAAAACTTGTGCAATCGGTATGCTAAGTGTACTTCCGATAAGACGAAAATAGAACATACCAAAGAAATTAATTTGTTTAAAAGGGATTGACAAAATCTCACTAGGGAGGGGAGGGGTCCAGCAAAATCTCATTAAAGCTCACCAAGGGGGAGGGTACAAAATTTGTAAAAAACCCACCTCATATAATTATTAACGTCTCCTTAGGGGCACACGTTTCAGTTGAAAATATTCCCAGAATATTCCCTCTTCCAAAACATTTATCATGGCTACACCACGGCTTACTAGATACTACTACAGGCTGACCGAGATGCGGAAATCTTTAAAATGTAGATGGCGGCAATAGTTAACATCTAGTAAAGCAAATCCACAGAGTTGAAGCCGGGGCTTAATGGCTTTATGGCCAACAGTCAGCAGTTTCGTCTTGAAAACACGCCTTTGCTTTTCCTTATTTGTCAGTGTGTTTATCTTATTGGTTAGGACGTTATTTCACCGATTTGGGGCGATCCTAGCGGGAAAAGTTGTCAAAAATTTCAACTCGGTCAGCCTGAAGTAGTATCTAGTAAGCCGTGGCTACACACATAGTCTGAGCTCCATGAGAAAAACTTCGACAGAAAAACAAAAAGAAATTCATATCTAAATCAGATAATCACACAGATTTGGCAAAAAATGTTTTTTTCACAGTTTATGAATCACCTTCGAAATAGAGTAGAATCCGTTTCCATAACAACCGCTCGCAACAAAGTCAAAACTTTTTCTCGCGACGACAGTCGGACTCTCGCGTCTTACCTTTGCAGTTCTTCAGTGCTATCTACCCCTGGGGCTTGATGAAGAGGAGGGGCATTTTCTAATCCTCTTTTAAAAGCTTTCACTGCTTCACTCGAAGCCTTCTCGAAGTCTGTAACACATGATTAGTGATAAATAGAAGTACTGTAAAATAAAATGTATACAATACTGGAAAAAATAAACGACTCAGACCTTATAACTCCGGAACGCTTGCGATATAAAGACAAATAAGGTATCATTTTTCATGGGATTTGAAGTATTCTAGGGTGAACCGACCAGTAGTTGACCACCTACCAGTAGTTGACCATTCGAGAATAATTTTGCAAAAAACAAGAACTGTTGTGTGTTTATTTCGAATCTGATGCGTTGAAAACATAGCTAACATTTTATTAAAAGTTCATGCACAGTCTTAAGTTCCAGTATTGTTCTTAAAAGACACAATAAATAGTTGAAAACAAAGTTATCAACAAAGCTTCGAAGCATGCGCTTTCACTACTAGCTATAATGGTATGGAGTATTTAGTTCAATCTCAAATCATCCAGCTAGTTTTTATTCCAATATTTTATTGATTGATGTATTTAGGTTCTATATGTTTAGTTTAATTAAATAAAACCATCATTATTTGTATATTAACCATTTAATTTGATATTTGAGGGGTGGTCAACCACTGGCTGTCTAAAATAGAAAAAGTGCTAGTATTTGACCAAAGTGGTCAACTACTGGATTTTATTTGCTTTTAAGATTTCTTTTCAAAACAAGAGCGATCATAAAGATCATAAAGAACCTGCAGTACAATTTTTGCTTAGATTTACTGTAAAAAAAGTTACATTTCCAGTAATTAACCAGTATTGTTAATGGGGACTCTTTATTCAATATAACTCTTTCATTGGTTCTTCACATTTTCAACACCTGCGCTTTGAAAATATGTCACTCCTCTCACTAAGCCCTAAAATACGTACCTACGGGTAGTTGGTTGGTTGGTTGTCAGACATATACGCATTTTAGTTTTTTAGATAGCCTTCTGTAGTAAACGCTGGAATCTAACGACTCGCGGTGCAAGCGCTCGCTAGGTAGCTTAGGTGGCGAATCGTGCTGGTTTACAGTCTGGTTTTAAAAGGTTAAACAATAACAATAAAAGCACATGTTCTACTTCTTGCTTAAAATATATATGAGTTTGCTAATACATCTTAAAAATCATTATAATTACTAATCAAGTAGTTTTATATTTTTTCTAACAAACTATTTTTTAAATTGACAGTGATTTAATATTAATAAAGTATGAGAATTAATAAGTAGGAACATTTTTCCGTGTTCTCTTCCAGAGTTTAATTTATTGATTGTAAAAGCTGCAAAGGGAGATTTTCCCAGTAATAAAAAATATAAATGGTTAAACCAAATATAAATGGTTAAATGCCAAAAGGCACGGGTGTTTAAAAGAATGGAATATTAGATAAGTTCAAAATTTTAAAACCATTCAATAAAACAACTGAATTTTCGCTTAAAATTGTTAAAAAAAACAATAAACATAAAAATTTGATAAAATTTGCCAATTCTTAATTTTTGTGAGAGAATTTTAAAATTATCAGATTGAATGAAAGCTTGTGTAAGGGTTTCTGAAACGTTTTCTTCAAACGTCACCGTTGCGTATTTTTTTTCAGCCAACTTAAGGAAGAACACCCTGTTTTAAAGAAATGGGGGAAATTTCAGTGGGACTCAAACAAATAGCTCTTTTGGAAATGATAGGTTGCGTTGTGGATCAGTTGGTTGATTCGTGCTTGAGCTGTATATTTTGATTTTTATTCTGGAAATGGTGAATATGGCAATGGTCAATTACTGGAATAATGGTGGTCAAATACTGGATGTAAGTGGTCAACTACTGGCAAAATCTCAATTAATTGCTTTTAAAATAAATAAATAAAATTCTATAAAAGTGAAAGGGAAAATGATTATCAGTTATTATTCCTCATACCTTCATTGATATTAAACCACTATCCATTTTTTTAGAAAAATTTTTTTCTTTGAAAGAAAAATAAAACTTGGAGGAATTTCCACTAACTGGTCAATTACTGGTCGTTTCACCCTATATACAGAAAAATTTTCAAGTTCTTAGGGGGTCGTCTTCACATTAAACGAAGCTCAAACTTTCGTTTTTCCCCTATGGGCGACATCAAATATTATTCCCGATTCTGAAAGAGTACCCCCTAAACCCCCCAAACCAATTTCCTTGTCATTTGGTCCCCAAATAAAGCCAGGAGTGGGGGTTGAACTTCGTCGAATTTACGTTGAAATTTCGTTTTTATGTTGAATTCTTTTGCAGGGTTGATGGTTGTAAGGATCAAAATCGAGAATTCAACGTAAAGAACGATATTTCAATGTTAATTTGACGAACTTCAACCCCCACTTCTGGTTTTGTTTGGGGGGTTTTAGAGGTTGCTCTTTCAGAATCGGGAATAATCTTTGATGTCGCCCATAGGAAAAACGAAAGTTGGTGCTTCGTTTAATATATGAAGACGACCCTCTAAGAACTTGAAAATTTTTCTGTAAATAGAATATTTCAAATCCCCCCCATGGAAAATTATACCTTATTTGTCTTTATATCGCAAGCGTTCCGGAGTTATAGGGTCTGAGTCGTTTATTTTTTCCAGTACTGTACTTGGTTTTTCTATCCCATGTCAATAGTTTCTAACAGACTAACCTTCCTTCAAAGATGCAGACACGCACCCGACCAACAGGAGCACAAGAAACGACTTCATGATACTGAAAATGGAATAAAAATCACTTGTATTAATAATAATAATAATAGGAGGACAGTTTTATTTTTTGCTCCTAAATAGGAAAGAAGAATTTCGAAATAGTGAGTATCGCATCACATTAAATTAGAGCATCCCTAAAGAACATTGGGATATTTGTAAACTCACAACTCTCAAGCGTCGCCTCCAACCGTGGACCGGTTTCGTCCTTGTTAGGACTCATCGGCACAGAATAGGAAGGTAACGCAAGAGAGCGGAAGGCAAGTACTAGTATAACTTGTATAACCGACTATAACTGAAAAAGGATATTGTTTTGCGTTTTTACTCCAACCTTAATTCACATAAAAGAGTGAAATAAAGTTTCACATTTCTTTGCTCGTGAAACGTTATATTCTACAACTTTAATAAGCTTTGAAAATCAATCTGTATTATTAACCTTCCTACCCCGCATGGGGTAGTAAAGTTTTACAATGGGTAAAAATTTTGGGGCTATAATTCAATTTTGAAGCATCATGGACGAAAGAGACACATATTCTCCCTCTGGGGTCTCCTCAGACCCCAGGCACGAATATGGTAAATTAATAACAATTAATGGAAATGTTTCATATTTTTGTCATATTCTTAATAAATCAAGGTTCCTGCTTTCGTTTTAGTTGTATAGAGATTTCTTGGAGGGTCACAATTTGTTCATATTTTGATTTTTGTTAGAGTATAAAGATTTGGAGAAAGCGCATTGAATTTCGCCTTATTTCTTAATTTTTTTTTTCATATTCTGAGAAAATGGGCTATTTTTATAAATTTTTTCCCAGGAACTGATAGGGGAAGCAAAAAAAAACCTTTAGACAACTGGGCACCACTATTTTCTGTGAGTTGGTTCGTTACAAAAAGTACATAAATTTATGGCATTTTCATTCGGTTTTCTTGGGAAAATAAGAATTTTTGAAAAGATTCAAGATTATTTGTTGAAGTTCAGAATGTTATTTTGAAGAAATATTAAAAGAAAAGACTAATTTTTTGCGTGGCAGTCTTAAATAACGTGGAGAAGCTCTCTTTCCAAACATTTCTGAGTTGATCCTTTTTCGCTTGGTTATTTGAATTTTAAAGAGATAGTCCGTATTTAAAATGTGATAAAATAATTATACAAATTCATATGGAGCTGCTAAACATACCTGCAACTTCATATCAAAAATAAACAAAATAATCAAAAATCATTTTAAAAATAAACTAATAAATTATACCCGTGAAAAACCGGGGTTATCAAGTATTTTACCCTTAAGTACTGTAATTATAAAACATTTTATATATATTACTGAATTGTCATTGTTCTTTTCTTTAATTTAATTTTTTTTTTAAGTTTCAGACGTTATAAAGAAACTTACATCATAAAATTTTAAAAAGACAAAATCGCAAAAAAAATGAACAAAAATCGAGAAATTCAATAAAAACTTGACAAACTATTCAGAAGGATGATTTTTTGAGTAAATAATGATAATATATTTGCGATTTAAGATATAATTACCCTCTTAAATGCGTAAAAGACAAGTTTTACGCATGGGGTCTAGATAGACCCCACGAGGGGGAATATGTGACTATTTTTTTCAAGAGGGTAGGAAGGTTAAAAAAAGAAAGCAGCATTCTTCAAAAATTTAAATATTTTTGAATCTGTGCTATGGGCCTGTTTTCGCTTTTTCACATATGATTTCTGTTAGTATTTTGTTTGGAAAATCCTGTTTATCGTTCAGAATTAAACTATTGAAATGAATAGCATTTGTTATAGATAGATAGATTATTATATAGAATTATAGACAAATTATATTGTTTACTTGAAATAGTTGCAAAATATAACAAAGTATGAACAAATACTGAGACCCACACGATTTACGTTTCGTATATAGTAGTTATCGAAACTAGCAGAAGTATCATCGAGGAAACGTCTCTATGTTCCTTTTGTCTAAATATTTCCTAATATTTTTCATTCAGTGTGATAAAAAAATACAATTCGAAAAATATTTCTGATAATTCCTATAAAACATAAATTTTACTAAGAAAATTAAGAGAGAGGGAGATACACTATAAATGAGAAAATATAATTCCCTGAATTCATTTACTTCAATGAAAACTCTAGTGAAGGTAATATCGTTATCTAAATTTATTTGATAAACGAGGATCTGAGAGCCAGAGTGGACCAACCTCAGCAGTTGTTATTTCGAGAAAAACGCTTTACAAAATTGTAGTAATATTTAAACTTTCTTTTTTGAGGTTAGTATTAATGTTTAGTTTTTATCTTCACGTGATCAATAATTAGAGGATCCTGTTGAAAGTCAGAATCAGAATATACCAAGTGTTTGATCCATTCTGGCATTAAATTTTTGTGCGATTTTAATTACTAGATCAAAAGAAAAAGTGATGCCATCTTGTGGGAACTAAAAAAATGCATTTTTTTCTAACTGAAATCAATAAATGTCTCTAAATTCTACTGAAAAATAAAAAAAAAACGCTTTTTCATTTTTTGTGGGTTGGTCTACTCTGGCTCTCACCTCCTCAAATACCATAGTTACTTACTCTTTTGGATCCTCTTTTGATCTGTGTCACGTTCCTAGTTTTTCAAGGGTTTATTTATTCGTTACACTTATCAAACGATTATCAAACACCTGTTGGTGTTTCTGAATTTTTGAATAATCTATTTCATTGGCATTACATTTTATTCACAGTTGGTAAAGACTTTTAGTTCTGGAATACGATATACATTTTGCGATAAACAGTCTTAAGCAAACAAATTTTTTTATCTTTAACAAATCTTTAGTGTCTTATTTGGTAGAATTTAAACATCTCTTTCTAAGATGGATGTAATGGTAATATTACGTGTTCTTATATATTATAGGGTTAGAAAATTAAAAAAAGACAAATTAAATTTAAATTTAAAAAATGAGCTCACATTTTAGGTTGCAATTAAACGTTAAATTCAGCTTAGATGTTCCTGAAAATTAGTCTGGTGATTGGTTTTGCTAGCATATCCCCTGGTTGTCAATAAGCTGACTAAAAACTATAAAATAGTATGAAGCACACTTAAAAATTTCACATGCAAACTAAAAACCTTATTAACAACACAAAAAATACTTCTTTGAAAGAAAAGACATTTATGGCCGATGGCCGTCCATAAGAGATAATATGTTTATCCATTATAATTAAATACCCAATATGACGCAATATGAAGCAATTCTATTTTAAAAGGGTCCTGACCCTTTCCAAAGGACCAAAATTTAATAATGATATGTAGCAGATATTTAGGAAAAGCGGTTAAATAGTTATCGCCCCCGAACTACCGCGGAAGGGTTCGGAAGGATCACTAAATCGCGCTGGTGCTAGCGCGTTATGTAATTAATTTTCAAGCTTTGAAAAATTAAAAAAATTAAAATTTTACCATATTTAAAGACTTCCATTAGAGGAAATTCTTTAGTTCGTTAGTAAATGATAGGTTTATTGGGGAGATTCCATGTTTCAAGCTTTTAGTAGATTTTAGTACCCGTGTACATAACTAACTGACATTTGATCCATTTTAAGTTATATATCAATCTTTATGTAAATTTTGATGACCCTAGATCACCTTGCACAAACAGTTTTGTGAAAAAACGACTCAAATCGCTGCAATCGTCAATTTTGTCATTATAGCATAAATGCAATCATAATGCTAAATCGCGCTGGTCCTCGCGCGTTATGTAATTAATTTTAAAGCTTTGAAAAATTAAAAAAAATTAAAATTTTACCATATTTTAAGACTTCCATTAGAGGAAATTCTTTAGTTCGTTAGTAAATGATAGGTTTATTGAGGAGATTCCATGTTTCAAGCTTTTAGTAGATTTTAGTACCCGTGTACATAACTAACTGACATTTGATCCATTTTGAGTTATATATCAGTCTTTATGTAAATTTTGATGGCCCTAGATCACCTTGCACGAACAGTTTTGTGAAAAAACGACTCAAATCGCTGCAATCGTCAATTTTGTCATTATAGCATAAATGCAATCATAATGCAAAATTACATAATTGCAGGCCTACCATTCACGTCATTAGAGACCCCGCTCGGTGAAGCATTTCACCTCAAGCCCCAGTCAAAAAGGCGTAAAATAAAGGTTTACAAACTATTATATACATTCTTTTATTAGGAGCGAAACTTTTTTTTTCTCGTCTCTTGTTGAAGACGTCTCTTGTCTCGTGTTGTTTGTTTTCTTTCTGATAAACGCAGTTATACTCGAATGCAACTTAAGTTGAGCCTGACGTCATGGCCACATGGAAGAAAATATGAGTAAACAGAAAGCCTGCTGGGTTGCTAGAAGCTCTTATTGGCTGAAGTTTGAGAGCAAGTTGTACTACTACGCATTACGACACTTTAAAAAATAATAACACTGAACATTTTATGCATATCGGGATGAAAAGATGCTTAATATACCTGGATTTAAAAAACTAATCATTATTCAAAATTGAAGCTCTAAATTACACTTAAAATTCAGACACCTCGCGGGAAACTACTTTCTTTGGTTGCTCTCAGCATATTTCTACAGGCTCAAGTTAAGTTGCAACTGAGTATACGTAATGTTACCCCTTAAGTGACTAACTCCTTGTGTTTCTTATGAAGTTACACACCTTGAAATGCACAAATTTACGCAAGTACTACGTTGATAAATAGTTTAATAAGTTAATAGAGGGTAAATGTACAATTATTATGTAACAAATAATTATGAGGCTAAAAAATATGTAATCATCTTCAACATTTTGATGGAAATGTCTAGTCTAGTTCCAAAGAAGGGCTAATCCATTTCTGGTACTGAGCTTTCAAAGAAATAATTTATGTGAAAATCGATTCAATAAATAAAAGCACAATTTTAAATTTAACCATAAGGAAACACCTAATCTAAAAGTGATACCTACATTCATTTCTTAGGAACTGTTATCTGCCTAGTTAATGCCCATCTGCCTTTTCCCCACTGATAGTATCGACGCAGACTAATTGATTTCAGATTACCTAAATTTCTAAAAGTCATGCATCCATTGGTTTTCATATATGTCGGATTTTAAGTGAGGTTTTCATAATATTCACAACAACATTCTATTTGCAGTTTTCGTTCTATCTTCTATAGTTTTTTAATTAATTTCTTAACTTTTTTATTTCTCCGCTAGGGGCGTTGGAATTCAATTCAATGGATTATCCATGGCTAACCTAGGGGAAGACTTAGCTATCATGGCCCTAGGAGACCTTTCTTCCTAATAAAAGCCTTGAAAGGGAATTTTGAAACACCCTGTACCATAAATGGTCAAGGTTTTGTTCCATACCATTAACATCGTACGAACCAAATTAATTTGTCTAAACCCTAAACATTTTCATTTAATCTGAGTTCTCTTCACATAAATTCATTAAATGTGGTCGAATAAAATCTGTAACGCAAAATTTTACTTTTGAGGAAAAGAGTCAAGTAGAATTAAAGGCGGCTAAATCCTACACAGCCAAAAAAAAGCCTAATTAAAAAAAGTGAAGGTAATTAAAACACTTTGTCTACAGTTTTCGTATGCAGAGGAAGAATTCAGCTAAAAAGAGACTAAACTAAAACCCTAAAGACTAGAACTAAAAAAACCTTACTTTTTTTCGGAATAATATCCACAAGGAGAGAGAATCCTGAATGATTGCATCTCTGAAATCTGAGCAACTGCGATATTTTAGCTCTCTATATAAAGCTAGAATCTCTAGAATTTCTTTAAATTATTTTACTGGTGAGAATTGTCCGGAGAGTTTGATTTCTGAAAGATGGTTTTAACCCCCTTAAAATTCGAAAATTAAATATCTGTAATATTTTTCAAGATAATTTATAATAGATCCTTCATGTATAATTTCAGACAATTTCGATATTTTTTGACAGCGCCAAGTCTTCGACCGTGAAAACTCTTTAACCCTACAGTGCATTGCTCTTGGCTACACGACATTTTCCCCCATTTCCTACTCGAACTTCCATTTCCAAACGGCAACACCATGCAATAAGTACAATAAATATAACATTTAATTGTATTAGCACTTTAGACTGCCATTACATGGCAGTAGGGGTACTATTTGGAGACATTTGTAAGTAGCTAGTGAGACGTAAGTCAAGACACAGAAAACACCAAAATAAAAGGACCATATAAATTAAAATAAAAATTTTTTCAGCTTGAAAAAAATTATTTTGAAAAGATAAGTTGTTTTTTTACATTTTTAGATCACTTGGTTTTATTTCACTTCACAATTAATTTCACAAGGGACTCAAATTAATTTCACAAGGACAAAATTTTTTGTCAATTAAAAGTAGAAAAAAATTAAATTAAAATTTTTAGTACTTTTTTACTAATTTACACCATAATAGAAGTCAAATAAATGATTTTCAAGTGAATTTAAAAAATCATGCATTGTAGGGTTAATATCTCTGTAGACTCAGAGAAAAAAACAGCAGGATGTTTAAAATGGACTGTTCTTGTTGAAAAATATACATATAGAACTAATTGAACTGAAAACCTTCAGTGCATTAGGACCGAGACTTCAGCAATTGAGCCATCAAGGATCCAGCTACTGGTCAAACATTTGACATTTCTTCTCCTAAGGTTTTAGCAGAGCAGTCGAAGGGGTTTAGTCTATAATTTTTCTTTTACGGGTCATTCCACGCCAAATCATCTAGGGTGGTACAACCACTTACCGCAGATTTTTATGAAATTTTGTGTGTTCAATGTACGTATAACGATAAGATGAAATACAAAATTTTATCCAATTCTATCAATTACTTTCGCAGTTATGGCTCCTTAAAGTTTTACCCATCTTGGTTTTGAGCCGACGACTCGGTTTGGTGTTATTTTGTGTTTAACGCTAATAAATTTTTATTAATGCAGGTAAAAGCTTCAAATTTCATTTATTTACAGCCAAAAGTCTACAAAATAAAATGGCGGAGTAAAATTTAAAATTCAAACACTTAATCGTGGTTAAAAATTCGTATAAACACAAAAAAGGTGCTTTTCATAGTGTCTTACAAAAACGCATGAAGCACAAATCTCAGTGAATATATTCTTTTAATAGTCCGAGAGCTGGATGCAAATTTTGGGAATGATAAGGTGCACGAGATATTTCACCTGGAACAGATTCGATTGATGATGGGAAAACTTATGTCACCAACGCCAGAAGGCGGAGTGGAAGCTTTTAGTGTGAAAGGGGGGGGGGTCAAACATGCAAACAGCGCGCGGTCCCATGCGACAGAGATTTTGAGGAAATCGGTTGAAATTTTGCACAGTTTAAGTAGAGTGTAAATAAAAGATAATGTAGCATTCTCAAAAGTATAAGTTGTGTTTTAAGGGTTGTAGAAAATAAACGAATTTTCGAATGTTTATATGAATGTTCTGTACGGCCGACGAGGTGCAAGGCTGGACATAGGCTTAATGTATTGAAGAATGTGAGTAAAAGTTAGGGTAACACTCCCAGAAGACTAACAAGGGGACGGCAAGACCTCGGAAACGGACTTCGGGTTCAAACTTGGTAGGTTTGTAGTACACCCCAAGGATATCCTATCCTGAAAATATTACGACGCACTATCCAGTAGTTTCCGAGAAAACGCCCCCCAAAGTTTTACCCATTAGTTTAAATATTTAAATAATCTTCCCTTTACAAGAGCCGATTAGCTCAGTCGGTATAGCGTTCACGCCCCTCAGTCGGTATAGCGTTCACGCCCCAAAACTGAAGGACGTAGGTTCGAATCCACCTAATCGCTTTTTTTCTTCTCTTTTCACTTCTTAAAAATTATTTAAAATCCATTTTTTACTATTACAGAAAACAATTTTTTACATCGATTTAAATAAATACTTTTTATTTTAAAATAATATGATAGTTAAATTAAATATGAGTGAAATGAATATTTTATAAACCTTAATTATTAGAAAACTCTGGAAACTTTAAAATAATAACTTACAAAAACCTAATCATTTTCCTGTTACAGCTAGTTAACACTATTTAAAAGCACGAAATTTTCAAAATATTATTTTTCTTTATCAACAAATCTTTGAAATAAACTCGGCAATTTAAAGAACATTACCTATAAAACAGCGTTTTCTTCTTCTCATAATAAAATATCTTTTGCGCAGACGAAAACAAAATTGCAAGGAATAGTTTCTGAACTATTTAATTATTGTCAATATTAAGTAATTACTGACATTTTTAGCAGAATTGTTAATATATATTTTTTTAAAAATGAGACTTGGACGTATTGATTTGAAACGGCACAAAAATACAGAAATACATCATTAAAATCATTACAAGTATACATAGATTATTATTCTGAAAATTTTTCAATGTTGGTTTTAAAAGCATAAACATAAATATTAATAAGAAAGAAATGACATTTAATTTATCAACCGAGAAAGAGGTGAGCGTTTTTTTTTAAAGCGTTGAAGTAATCAAGTAATTTTTATAATACAGAGCTCAAATTAAATTTTAAATATTAATTTGTGGTTTAATTTTAATATTTCTCAACTGGAATTTCATATGCAAACACAATTTTAAAATACAACTTCAATTTTAAAAAATAACACTGTTTTCTGAAATGAATTTTAAATAATTTTTAAAAAGTGAAAAGAGAAGAAAAAAAAAGCGATCAGGTGGATTTGAACCTACGTCCCTCAATTACTGGGCGTGTACGCTACCAACCGGGCTATTCGGTTCTTGGTTAGGGAAGATTATTTAAATATTTAAACTAATGGGTAAAACTTTGGGGGGCGTTTTCTCGAAAACTACTGGATAGTGCGTCGTAATATTTTCAGGATAGGATATCCTTGGGGTGTACTACAAACCTACCAAGTTTGAACCCGAAGTCCGTTTCCGAGGTCTTGCCGTCCCCTTGTAAGTGGAAGACAAAGGGTGGCCAGAAATCACCAAAGGTGCAGAAAAATCTTAAAACCTGACTCATTCGGAAACTTCTGGCTGTTTGCATATGTATAGCTGACATATAGAACAAACCATATGCAAACAGCCAGAAGTCTAAGGGGAAGCGTTCGGGAGATATTCAGGCGCGAAGTACAAAACCGAATAAAGCGCGCGGTCCCTTGCGACAGAAATTTTGAGGAAATCGGTTGAAAATTTGCACAGTTTAAGGAGAGTGTGAATAAAAGATAATGTAGCATTCTCAAAAGTATAAGTTGCGTTTTAAGGGTTGTAGGAAACTAAACGAATTTGCCAATGTTTATATGTAACAAATGACTTATAACATATAACTTTTCTCTTGCAACAATGACTAATAATACGCTAAAAACAACGCTAACAATGACTTTATATTTATTAGCGTATTATTAGTCATTGTTGCAAGAGAAAAGCTGTCAAACGACATGGTGCTCTACCACTTTACAACCGATTTCCCACGATCCCTTTCAATTAGCATCGTAAAATTTTTACTTGGTTACTACTATGCATAAAAGATAAAATTTAATTTTTTAGAAATTTAAAAAATACATAACTTTCATATAAACATTCGAAAATTCGTTTAGTTTCCTACAACCCTTAAAACACAACTTATACTTTTGAGAATGCTACATTATCTTTTATTCACACTCTCCTTAAACTGTGCTAATTTTCAACCGATTTCCTCAAAATTTCTGTCGCAAGGGACCGCGCGCTTTTTTTCGGTTTTGTACTTCGCGCCTGAATATCTCCCGAACGCTTCCCCTTAGACTTCTGGCTGTTTGCATATAGTTTGTTCTATATGTCAGCTATACATATGCAAACAGCCAGAAGTTTCCGAATGAGTCAGGTTTTAAGATTTTTCTGCACCTTTGGTGACTTCTGGCCACCCTTTGTCTTCCACTTAGTCTTCTGGGAGTGTTACCCTAACTTTTACTCACATTCTTCAATACATTAAGCCTATGTCCAGCCTTGCACCTCGTCGGCCGTACAGAACATTCATATAAACATTCGAAAATTCGTTTATTTTCTTCAACCCTTAAAACATAAATTATACTTTTGAGAATGCTACATTATCTTTTATTTATACTGTCCTTAAACTGTGCAAAATTTCAACCGATTTCCTCAAAATCTCTGTCGCATGGGACCGCGCGCTGTTTGCATGTTCGACCCCCCCTTTAAAGCTTCCACTCCGCCTTCTGGCGTTGGTGACATAAGTTTTCCCATCATCAATCGAATCTGTTCCAGGTGAAATATCTCGTGCACCTTATCATTCCCAAAATTTGCATCCAGCTCTTAGACCATAAACTATGCATTAATTATACATGCTATGAAAAAGAGGTGCTTTCAAACAGTCTTCAGGGTAAGACCGCTAACAAACCCACTTTGTTGTGTAAGGCGGATTTAAAAAAACATGTGTTGTACACGGAAAAACTCCAGAAAAAATTCCATTTTAGATTCCAGATTTATGGAATTTTTTCTGGAGTTTTTCCGTGTACAACACATGTTTTTTTAAATCCGCCTTACACAACAAAGTGGGTTTGTTAGCGGTCTTACCCTGAAGACTTTATTTTATGCACATACACCCTTAAAGAACAACAACACAGTGACGCAATTCATCTGCATTAGCATCTGGTTTTTTTGTGGTATATCTGGCAGCAATCTTTTTTCGGGTTTTTTGAATTCTTTGGCAACATCTTGCCTTGTTTTTCATTACTTCGAATATAAATTCGTCTTGAAACGATCGTAAGTTTTACTTTCTCCTCTGTTTTTTTCCCACGGTTCGGACCCCGATGGCCGATATCTATTCCTTGGCGTATATCGCCCTATCGGCCATCACAGAAAACCGTGGTTCGCTGGCACCCGGGGTTCCTGATGAAGTGGGTGCCGGCTAATTCTTTGTTTTTTTAATTTTTGTTGTCTGGGTCTGCTTCTCAGGGTAATTATGCCAATTTTGATTAGTAATCGATGAATTTTTTACTTATTAAGGAAACTGATTTGCATGGCTGCATGGCGCCGGCATGTTGTGTTCATTTTCTAATTCTTTAAAAATAATTTAGAATGTAATATATATATAATATTTTTGTTGGGGAGAAATTTTTGTTGGGGAGAACCCTCAGGCCCCCCTTTTGTACTTAGAACTCAACTTATCAGTATTATTTTCAGATTAAGTTCATAACAGTCCTACCAAATCCTACCAAAAAAATATAAAAGAGGCATATTTCAAATTAAAACAAAATTATTTTTAATGCATTTTTATCTTTTTTGCAAGTAACAATATTTGTGATTTAATTGTAAGATTGAAATTAATTGTTCTTTTAAAACATGATTGTAAACTACCCACAATCCACTCCCGGTGTTGAATCTTTTTTATTTGAACCAGATTTGCCAGATCGCTGGGAAAATTTGCAAAGAAAATTTGCGACATCTTAAATTCTACCATTTAAGGACTTAAACTACACATTATATTCCTTAAATTGCCAAAATATACATCACTAATGGTTCATTCACCGTCCCGCGTCCCGCCTCCTACAAGAGGCACCCTATTGGGAAAAAATTATAACCCATCACTATAAAAAAAGGTGTAAAAAGAGTTCATAGTCTTATACAATAATTAAGTTAGAACACTCTTCCTAACCTAGTACAACACATTTGAATTTATTTTATAAATTTAAAAATAAATGCTTAAGTTTAGGTATTAAAAAGTATTCGCTTTTTCAGTTTTGATACCAATAATTTTACCGTTCCGGCACCTCTTTTTTTAGAAATCGATATATATATATATATATACAGTGGCGGCTCGTCCATAGGAGCACAGGAGCACGTGAACACCCACTGAAAAAGTAGAACAAAAATCGAATGTAAAGATAAATAAATATCAATGGAAATTTATTCTCAATTTCTTTTTTATGCGTAGAATTATGTTTCTCTCCCCCCTTCTCTCCTCAAAAAGAAAAATTTACTACCGGAAACGCGAAAGAAATCGAAAAAAGACTGAACTCTTATTTTTCTTTCCCTTTGCGCACGTGTGAGCGAAAAAAATATGAGAATCCGAGGAAACCCCGACCGCTCGCCGGAGATCATTTGAGCTTACGGCAACGCGCCGGAGATGTCCGTTAGCACATATTTAGTGTGCCGAGGCTTACACTTTTGAGGTAAAGCTTTCTTTTTTGACGTCTGATAAAAGTGATTTTATCAGCTAATTGGAAAGTACGAGTAAGAACACTCTTAAAATACAATTTAAATATTTTCATCAAAATATTTTAATACTTGTTATTAATTAGGATGATTTTTAAATGATGGCTTTAAGTAAAATTTCCATGTTTGAATTAAAGCATCTGTATTTTTTTCAATTGCCACTGGAAAAAAGTTGAAATAAACCTCATCTGATGACCATTGTCCAAGTTACAGAAGGAAAAGAAAGGGACTTTAAAAGAGAATTTAAAGATGCCATTTATGACATAAATGGAATAAATTAATGGAAATTTATTTTTCATATAATTGGTGTGAACACCCTATTAATTAACTCACGAGCCGCCACTGTATATATATATATATATATATATATATATATATATATATATATATATATATATATATATATATATATATATATATATATATATATATATATATATATATATATATATATATATGGACGAAGGAGAGCACCTCATGAAGCAAAGAACTCTTTATTTTAAGTAAACAATTTAATTAGAAATTTGTAAAATGTAAAAGTGAAAACAGGAACAAGATTTAAAGAACAGGAACGCTAAAAAGTTGACGTGTCCATCGCGAAGCTGCTGAGTGCTGAGGTGTCGGCATATCCAGCTCCTTTTATTTCCTCGGAAGATGAGCTGTTGCCAACCAAGTCACGGGAATGCAAAGGAGAGTAGCGTTGAGGTACAGACGAAGAGTTGATGGTTAGAGCTTGGGAGTTGATGGTTCTAATCCAATCCCACACGGCCATACTGAAAAAATAGGCGTCCTCGCCGTAGCGACGTCAGCTCTTCTGAAAATACAAGAAAAGACAAAGGAAACTGTTCGAAAAATGTATGAAATCAAATCCACTTTTTCATATAATCAACCGCTGTTGATGTCGAATTTGGGCCTTCATGTTGTCCTATCTTTTTGACTTCATACCTGTCGTTAGGCAAAATTTTAGTAATTTCATATGGTCCGAAAAATTTAGGTTTTAACTTCAAGCCAGTGCCAAATTGTGTTCGTTGTATCGCAACTTTATCATTTAACTTGTACTGATATGGTGGTTTTCTTTTCCTATTATAAGTACGAACGTTCTCTTCCTGCAACTTCAAGATGTTTTGCTTGGCCTCGTCGCGCAGCTTTTGTCTATCATCTATGGTGGACTGAAAGTGCTCCTCTTCGAGTATCGATTTAATCTTTAGGTCATCTTTATTTTTCATTTTTATGCCAAACATAAGCTCAAAAAGTGTAAATTTTGTACTTCGAGTTACCGTACTATTTAAAATTCTCTGTAAACTATCAACATGTTTGTACCATTTTTCGGGTTCATCAATGGAAAGTTTAGCCAAAACTGGGACAATAATACCGTGTATGCGCTCAATCTGGCCATTGCCACGTGGTACACCGGTTGTTATCTTGATATGATTGATGGAGTGTTCCTGGCAATAATTCTCGAATTCCGATGACGTGAAACCTGAACCTTTATCCGAAATTAACGTTGAAGGGTTTCCAAAAGTTGTTTGCTGTAATTTTAGCTTGTCCAAAGCATCTTTTGAAGATGTTGATTTAACGGGGTAAATCCATAGAAATTTTGAAAACGCGTCGACCACTGTAAACAAATATTTATAATTCTTATTAGTAGAAGGCAAAGGACCTAGAAAATCACAATGGTAGCACTCCAAAGGTTTATCTCCTTTCGGGATGGGGTGAAGAAATCCCTCGGCCTTTCCTGACTTACGATTAGACAAAATGCATGGGATACAGTTCGATATAACTTCCTCAACTATTTTCTTTAGATCAGGAACGTAATAATCGTTAGAAACCAATGATTCTGTTTTCGCACACGCAAAATGACCTTGAGAGTGGGCATGTTGCACTACTTCTTTCTGCATTGACTGTGGAATAACCAAAAGCTCTCTGTCATTCTTTAGTTTATACAAAATTCCATTTTTAAGAAAAAATTCATCTGATGTCGTTTCAAGCATCTTTTTAATTTGGGTTATAAATTCATCCTTGTTTTGGGCATCTTTAATTTTAGGGGTAACATCGTTAGAGTTAATGACAAGAACTGGGATACGACTGAGGGTATCGACGTGTTTCATTTGCACAGCGGGACGGTGAATAACCTCATAATCGTATTCCTGCAGTAACATAGCCCATCTTGCAATTTTAGCGGGTAGATCTTTTTTGTGCATAGTCTTTGTAAAAGCGTCGCAGTCTGTAACGATTTTAAATTTTGTACCCATTAAATAATTCCTAAACTTTTTAAGTGCCTCAACTATGGCAAGGATCTCCAACTCATAGCTTGAATATTTTTCTTGTGTTACCGAAGTCTTCCGACTAAAATAATGGACAGGATGAAAGTTTCCATCATCAGATTTCTGTAAAAGAATAGCACCAAATCCCAATGAACTAGCATCTGTATGAAGCTCAATCTGATACCCTTGTTGAAAAATGTGAAGTACCGGCGTGCTAGATAGAATGTTTTTTAACTCCAAAAAGGCAGCTATTTGTGTAGGACCAAAATTAAATTCTGAATTAGCTCGAAGAATGTCACTCAATGGTCTAGCAATAATTGCATAATCTTTAATAAACTTACGAAAATATCCAGTCAATCCAAGAAAACTTTGCAACTGCTTTACGTTAGTTGGTTGGGGAAAATTCTGAACTGCACGAGTTTTCAATGATGAAGGTGAAATTTTACCGTCCTCAATTACGTAACCAAGAAATTCAATTTTGCGCAGTAAAAACCGACATTTCTTTAGATTCAACTCCAACCCGTAATCTGCAGCTGTTTTCAAAACTAAACGCAATTTATTTAGTCCTTCAATATCATCTTGGGAGGGAATTATTAGGTCATCCATGTAGATCAAAAGAGTATTGTTCCGGACTAGGTCTCTAAATACTGTACTAACAAACCGTTGAAAAACGCTGGGGCTATTGGACAATCCAAAAGGTACCTTCAAAAACTCCTATTGCCCTTCATGGGTCACAAATGCGGTGTATTTAGTGCTTTTAGGGTCTACGGGAACGTGAAAGAATGCGTTTTTTAAGTCAAGACTTGTAAAGACTTTGTTACTTTCCAGTTTATCCAGGACATCTTCAATTAAGGGCAGTGGAAATTTATCCTTAACCATTTTTTTGTTTATCTGGCGGTAATCAACGCAAAGTCTGTAATCTCCATTTTTCTTTTTGCATAAAACTATGGGGGACGCATAATCAGAACAACTATTTTTAATTATCCCATCCTTTAACCACTCTTGAACTTGGTTTTCTACTACTCTTTGCTCTGTAAAAGGAAGACGCCGAGATCGTTGACTAACCGGAATATCATCCGTTAACAGTATTGTCATTTTAAGCTCCGTATCCCTAACTTTTTGGGGTTTATAAGCCATAACAAGGTCTTTAACATCTTCACGAACCTTACGGTTCAAAATATGGGTCAAATCAAGCGGACATGTGTCATCCAACACATCTGCAACATTAACTAAAGTGTCATCATCAACGGTTTTACTCAAGTGGATACCATCCTTTCCAAAAGTAAATTGGGCTTGTTGTAAAATATCCGTTCCGATGATTGCATCAAGGGGGATCAAGTCATCTCCAAGAACATGAATCTTAGTTAAAAAGCTAGAACCCTGAATCTTTACAAATTCTTGAAAAAACCCAATTGACTGTACCTTGTTTCTTCCTATGCCAGAGAAAATAAGTTGGTAGAGAGTCTACTTTTCAATAAATCTATAATCAGGATTTTAAAATGTTTGGATTTAAATATGAAGTTATTCAAATTATTTTCTAGGTATACAGCATTTTTGTCACTGAGTGAAAAAATAAAAGATTTTATAGGTTTACACCCAAAATTCTCAATAAATTTCCTGCAAGAGAAATTTATTGAGAATTTTGGGTGTATTTCAAATGTATTTGTTTTATATAGATTTTGATATGTTGGATTTGAGCTGCTTGGCGCTTGTCTGCATATTCATTTTAACTGTTTTTGAATATTATTAATTGTTTTCCTATATATATATATATATATATATATATATATATATATATATATATATATATATATATATATATATATATATATATATATATACAGGGCTGTATATGTATATATATCAGACACAAAAAATTTCATCTCGATATCTTCAAAATTCACCAAGATATTAAAAGCTAAATTTCGTGACTTACACCACTTTATCATACCTATGAGTGACATACTTTTACTGCAAAATAGGGGCCATCCACAAACTACAGTTGAACATTTTAGAAACCAAACTACTGTAAAACTTTGATTTTTTGAGGTGACAAGGACTACATGAAAAACTCCTCCAATCAGCCATGGTGTTGAGCTCGCTCAACTACGCTAATCCAGATACCTGTCATTGCTACTCATATCAGCGATGCCCAGAGGGGGCCCATCAGCTCTCATTTTGTGTTCAGATTTGTGACGTCATTGGTTTGAAAGTAACCCTCCTACCAATCAATACTTTTCCTTAATCAATACTTATTTATAAATTACCTTGAGTTATCGAAAAGATTATAAAAAATATTTATTGGAGCCCCGAAATCAGGTACTCCTTTATACCTATTAGCCACGTAAAAAATAATCGTAGCACGAGTGTGTGACTCCCAGAAACACTTGATACCCAGGAATCCATACCTATAAGTTTCGATTTAGCAAAACACTGCTTTATTGTTTAATAGAATGACGCGCTTTTAACTTGCGGACGGTCCCTTAAAAATATAAACCCGCATATCTCAGTGAATTTTGAAGATATCGAGACAAAATTATTTCTATCTTATTGAGAAGTGAATGGAGAAAATTGTTTCCACTGGAAGTTTCAGTCTGCGGGGGCTGTATAAAAAGTAATTTTCTGCATCTTCTAAAATAGACCCCCCATGGAGTTGAAACTGGTCTCCTATAATTCTTCACCTTATTTGAAGAAAATTCGCAATTGGAAGTATGGGTCTAGGGGAAATATTTTAGGAAATAGCCTATCGTTACAGGTTTTTTGAAACACCCTGTATACAGGGTGTTTCAAAATTGCGTTGCACGGCTTTTATTCGGAACCAGCACCTCCTAGGGCCATGGAAGTAAGGTCTACTCCTAGGTAAGTGACCCTGGAGAATCCATTGAGATGACTTATAGCGCCCCTAGCGGCGAAATTAAAAAGTTAAAAAAATTAATTTAAAAACTAAAGGAGATAGAGCAAAAACCTCAATAATAGTATTGTTGCCAACGTCAAGAAGAACTCATTGAAAAAAACTTGATCAAAATATCTTGAATATTCGTGGAGATATTAGTATGTGAAAATAGCACTTTTTCGGGGGTCAAAAAGTAAAAAGTTCGCATATTTGCAAATTTTTTTGATTTTTTGATAAAATTTTGTGTTCTTTCAACTAAAAAAACACAAAACTACACAATAACACTGAAAAATTTGCAAATATGCGAACTTTTTCCTTTTTGACCCCCGAAAAAGTGCTTTTTTCACATGCTAATATCTCCACGAATATTCAAGATATTTTGATAAAATTTTTTTCAATGAGTTCTTCTTGACGTTGGCAACAATACTCTCACTGAGGTTTTTGCTCTATCTCCTTTAGTTTTTAAATTAATTTTTTTAACTTTTTAATTTCGCCGCTAGGGGCGCTGTAAGTCATCTCAATGGATTCTCCAGGTTCACTTGCCTAGGGGTAGACCTTACTTCCATGACCCTAGGAGGCGCTGGTTTCGAATAAAATATTGAAATATTGTGTGTATTACAACACAATAAATAGCCAAATTGCAAGATTTAAGAAAATTTGTTCAAATCGTGATTTATTAAGAAGACAGATAAAAGAACTCTTCAACATATTAAAATCTAATCATTTTCCTAATAAATTGATTGACAGCCTACATCGTAATATTTTGAATACGATTTCTTAAGATTTATGGAATTTTTTCTGGAGTTTTTCCGTGTACAACACATGTTTTTTTAAATCCGCCTTACACAACAAAGTGGGTTTGTTAGCGGTCTTACCCTGAAGACTTTGTTTTATGCACATACACCCTTAAAGAACAACAACACAGTGACGCAATTCATCTGCATGAGCATTTGGCATGAGCATCTGCATGAGCATTATATATATATATATATATATATATATATATATATATATATATATATATATATATATATATATATATATATATATATATATATATATATATATATATATATATATATATATATATATATATATATATATATATATATATATTGGCAGTTAAGTTAAGGTGGTTCTTAATCAGAACCACTTTCTATTTTTCAATGATCCAAAAAGACCCTCTTCTTTCTCTTAATGCATAGTTTATAGGGAAATATTCATAGATGTTCTTCTTGCGTTTTTGTAAGACACTATGAAAAACACTTTTTTCGTGTTTAGACGACGTTTTAACCACGATAAAGTGTTTGAATTTTAAATTTTACTCCTCCATTTTATATTGTAGACTATTTGGTATTGTAATAAATGAAATTTGAAGCTTTTACTTACATAAATAAAAACTTGGTAGCGTTAAACGCAAAATAACACGAGCCCGAATCGCCCGCTCAAAATCAAGATGGGCTTAACTTTAAACGGCAGAAACTGCGAAACTACTTTACAGAATTGGATAAAAATTGATATTTTTTCTAACCTTTTTTGATACATTAAGCATACAAAATTTCATAAAAGTCTGAGAACCTAGGGTATCAAATTGGGTTTTCGCTGGATGATTTGGCATGGAATGACCCTTACATATAATTATTGTGAGCATACATCAGTCAAATTGTATTTACACTGACAATTAATTAAGTTCAAGGATTGACTTTTGAGAAACAAAAAATCAATGTAGATCGAAGTAAGAACGAAATTTTTATTTTTTGTACATTTGAGCTACTTTTGAAAAAAAAATCTAACAACATTGTTTCCGAAAATCTAACATTTTTTCTGAATATATCCAAAAGTACTATTCTTCTCATACTTCTTTCTCATGGGTTCATGCTTTTTTCCACTGCCTAAAAACACATGAAAATTGAGGTTATAATAGAGAAAATACTGATATGAAATTTAAAGAAATTTACTATATATGTGTAAATACAAAATTCAATAGTTTAATAAAGTTTTACTATCGTGGGGAAGAAAATTTAGTTTTAATTAACACAATATTCTTTGCATCAGCAGATAGTCAGAATTTTAGTTAATAAGGAATAATAATAAAATGATACATATTCTTATATTATACCCTTTCCATTGAGTTCGTGAATGTCAAATTTAAAAATCATAATTAATAGAGAACACTCCAGCTCTCAAGCGTCGCCTCCAACCGTGGACCGGTTTCGCCCTTGTTAGGGCTCATCAGCACGGTATAGGAAGGCAACGCAAGAGAGCGGAGGGAGACCTTTCAGTCTAGCCGACTATAACGGAAAAAGTGGTGACCATTGATCAGTCCTCCACTATCTGCCGGAATGAACTGTGGAGGGAGAGCTTTTAGTCTAGCCGACTATAACGGAAAAAGTGGTGACCATTGATCACCACTCAGGTCCACCGAAACCGGTCCACGGTTGGAGGCGACGCTTGAGAGCTGGAGTGTTCTCACACATTCCTCTAACCAGAGGTTACTGGTGAAGAACTCTTCTTTTCATACCTTGCCTTTCGGGAATTAAATCTGTTCTAGGGAATGCGCAGTTCATTCCGGCAGATAGTGGAGGACTGATCAATGGTCACCACTTTTTCCGTTATAGTCGGCTAGACTGAAAGCTCTCCCTCCGCTCTCTTGCGTTGCCTTCCTATACCGTGCTGATGAGCCCTAACAAGGGCGAAACCCGTCCACGGTTGGAGGCGACGCTTGAGAGCTGGAGTGTTCTCACACATTCCTCTAACCAGAGGTTACTGGTGAAGAACTCTTCTTTTCATAATTAATAGAGTTTTTCAAATGCCAAAGAGTTTTAAGAGTTTCAATGCCCAAAAGAGCTATTCTTCTACGATAACTTTTATTTAAAAAGAACACCGATCCAAAAAATTGTTTTTGTTCCATTCCACGTCCCTTATTTCACGGCTCTTTTATTTGGAACTAACGTGTCCTAGAGTCATGGAAGAGAGGAGAATCCATTGAGATTAAAATTAAAAAATTAATTAAAAACCTAAAAGAGATAAAAACAAAAACCCCAGTGAGTATTATTTCCAATGTTATGAAAAACTCGCTGAAAAAAATTCAAATATCGTGATATATCAGCTGCGATATTAACATGTGAAAATAGCACTTTTTCAGGCCTGAAAAAAAAGTATGCAAATTAGCAAACAACTTTTTTATTTTTTGATTAAATTGTGTTTGTATCTAATACCCAATGGAATCGATTCCAATATGAATTAAGTTGGAATCGAATACCTTGGAATCGATACCAAGGATTCGAACATCCAATGTAATCGATTCCAGTATGAATTAAATTGGAATCGAATACCTTGGAATCGAACATCTAGTGGAATCGATTCCACTATATATTAAATCGGAATCGAATACCTTGGAATTGATAACAAGGAATCAAACATCTAATGGAATCGATTCCACTATGAATTAAATCGGAATCGAATAACTTGGAATCGATACCAAGGAATCGAAAATCTAATGGAATCGATTCCAGTATAAATTAAATCGGAATCGAATAAATTGGAATCTATACCAAGGAATCGAAAATCTAATGGAATCGATTCCAGTATGAATTAAATCGGAATCGAATACCTTGGAATCGATACCAAGGAATCGAACATCCAATGGAATCGATTCCAGTAAGAATTAAATTGGAATCGAATACCTTGGAATCGATACCAAGGAATCAAACACCCAATGGAATTGATTCCAGTATGAATTAAATCGGAATCGATACCAAGGAACCCTACTTACTCCTTTGGCGACCGTCCTGACTTCCTCGATGTGGTTCTGAGCCTGGGCCAGGGATCGGACCACCGAGGTCTGCACCCAGTCATGGAAACGCATCAGTTTGTTCTGGAGGTGCATCATGCTCTCGTTGACGTCCTGTATGTAGTCCTGCAGCCTGTCCTGCAAGTCCTCGGCCACCGCACGCTTGTCCACTTCGCTCTCCTCCTCGCTCTCTAGGATCCGGTCAAAGAAGTTCATCACTTTGTCCTGACCTTTGTTGGTCAGCCATTGGCACAGGCTCTGAAAAAAAATTAGTTACAGGGTTATCTCTATTAGGGTGGTTCTTTATTATATGGTAATATTTTTTACGAATTCAATTAGTGACGCTCCCTATTTTTGGGTCACAAAATTTAAGCTCCTTCGGACAGTAACAGCGGGTGCCGCAATAAGGTACGTCGAACCGCACTTATTTCAGCGGAAAAAATCGTAATAGTGCGGAAAACTTGCCTACCCATAACAGTAACTCGTGTGTGAAATTTTAGCCCTATAAAATAATATCTTCTGTTCTGAACCTCGGCCTAAAGTTTTGAATTTTTACCAAAAATTAGCTGTTTTGCAATATTTCTTATAGTTATTGGGCCTTCTGATGCACAGATTTTTTTCAGGAGGTGTGGTAGATGTCTAGAGGGATTATTCCGTGAACCCCATCCTTATTTCGACTTTTCCCCCTACGCGAGCGGGGGTTTTGTGGGCGAGCGCGCTGCTGGTAATGTTGGCTTTCCCTTCAAACTCCAACGCTGCGCCCGCCTTTGTAGCCCTTTTTGTGCATCAGAACCTCACATAAACCAATTATTTTCATGAAAGTGACCCAGAATTCGACATTGAGCGGTATCTTTCCATCAGGTTCCATGTATTAATTATTATTTTTAAATTTTTTTTATTTAATTTAATTCCTATTTTACAAACAATTTTTTTACAATCTACTTTTTTGCAATCTGAAACTGCCAGTAGAAGGTAGATGGGAATGGGAATGTATTACTTTTAAATAGTTCAGATATACAATCAGATTTCATCTGCGGGGAATCTCTTTTCCTTTATTTACGAGAAGATCTGACGAAGACCTTCCGAACCGAGCACCCCGCGGTTCATAGCTAAAAAATTATTCCGGAGAGTAATAATTATATTACGGAGGGAATTTGAGTTAGTTTCAGTATTTGCTTTTTTTAAACAAGTAAATATATCCCCATATCCCCCTTGATTACGCTCATGGCACCATACACCTAGCTGGAATCTCTAGTAACTAACTGCAGTACCTTTTTTCTTCGCTGAAATGGTGACTTTGAGAATCCCCACTGTCCTATTTCAGCCCCTCTATCAGTTCCTAAGGACTGGTGGAATCGTTATTTGAGCACTTTCCCAGTCTATCATTTTAACAGTGCTATGCCTAAGTGGCGAACACTTACAACCAATTGCTTGTTCTCTTGCTTACAAAATCTTGTAGAGCGTTTTCTCTAACATATATCTTGTAATCAGTCATCATGCCCAGCAAGATGTTTTCCAATACTGAATCAAAGAGATGCCATGTACCGACTTTTAAAGTTAAAGTATAACATTGAACCATAGTGTAACGTACTTACGTACACCCAGGTACCCCTCAACAGCCGATGAGATTAGTTGGAGTTTCTGAATATAGTATTCGATGAAAATAAATTTGCTGATTTACCTCTTCCGACAATGCACATTTAGGGATCGAGACACTCAATGCAAACAAGGGGGACACTATGCTACCTCTTAACAGATAATATAAAAAATTATATCTCAAATTTATCTTATAGTCCAGTAACTTGGTAGTTTTTTCAGGAAAAAAATACAGAAGTTTTTTTCTCGACGGTTTTATATGTTTTCGAAGGTGCTGAATCCGAATCTGAACTTTGCATACAAAATTTCGAATGGCATTTTGGTGAAAATTCGAAAAAAACCTGAAATTTCACCTCATTTTTTGGTTTTTTGTTTGTAGAACGGAAAGTATGGGTTTCTTATGAAAATGTTAAATACAAAAAATAAAGATGATAAAACAAGCTACAAAATTGTCAATTACAACTTTTTTTTCAGACTAATAGTTCGGCCGCTAGAGCGCGTTGAAAATAGGGCAAAATTTGCGCATGCGGGTAAAAATCCAGAAAATCGAACTTTCATCTAAAAAATAAAGTACTATAATAAATAAGGTACTTTAAAAACTAGTTTTATAATATTTCACATGAAATAAACCATCTATTTAGTCTATTAATTAGTATTTAATTGCACATTTTCCTCAGCAATTTTCCTTAAGAACGCAGTTTCAATAGAAGACAATAGAGTAATGATAAGTAAGTCGCTTGTTGAAGAAAACATACAGAAGTTTTTTCCTCAATGGTTTTATATGTTTTCGAGGGTGCAAAATCCAAATCTGAACTTTGCATACAAAATTTCGAATGGAATTTTGGTGAAAATTCGAAAAAACGCTAAAATTTCACCCCATTTTTTGATTTTTTGCTTGTAGAACGGAAAGTATGGGTGTCTCGTGCAAATGTTAAGAGTAAAAAATAAAGATGATAAAACAAGCTATAAAATTGTCATTTACAATTATTTTGTCCGAATAATATTTTGGCGACTAGAGCGCGTTGAAAAAAGGGCAAAATTCGCCCTGGCGGTGGAAAATTACAGAAAATGACCCTTATATTCCTAAAAAAGTCATATTTCGATTTAGATAACTAAGAAAAACTACATTTATAATTTCCTACAAGACATAGCCCCATTCCCGAATGGAGAAAACCATTATGTTCATCACTTTAAAGCAGTGGTTCCCAACTCAAATATGTCTACGGACCAGTTCACTTAAATTTGAACCTCCGCGGACCATCTCTATCCCAACTGTATCTTCAAAATTTTTTTCAGTTCATTCATTCCTTAAGGAGGGTCTGAAATTTTGACTTTTTTTTCTGAAGTAAGGGAAATCGAGTCTTACAATGTTTCTAAATAGAACTTAGAAAATCAAATAATCTATTAAACGTAAAAGAAAAATTAACCTTACATTAATTTTATATCTAATTATTTAAAAATATACCTTTTATAAAGGCCATTTATCAAGCCTTTTTATCTATTAACCCTGAAAGGGTTCGCACCAACACAAAAGTTACAAGTTTAAAAAAACAACAGTATAAAATAGTTATTTTTCTTCCTTTTCATAACCAACAAATAAGGTAATATATTAGTAGTAGATTTAAATTTGAAAGAAAGTACTTAGCTTTAAATTAAACTGCAGGACGAATGAGATAACCAGGAATTCTGTTGATCATAAAAAAGCAAACTGGACATTCACTGACTGTGAGTTGTGGCAGAGAAAATTCTATAGGCGAGGTGGTCGAGGCTGATGTTCTCCAGAAAGAAAACGCATCAAAAGTCAATAATTATTTCAAAGGAGCGATTAAAACAGAAAATAAATTATGTGTTCATAAACTTTCGCATTTTTGCCAATGAATTTTTCGCATATCTTCGAACAAACCTAATTCACGGTTATCTCAGAAATGCCCTCTTTTCATATTACGATTTCTCGAAGACCCTCTGCCTGACCATAGCATCCCAGTTTGAAGTATCTTTCAACACTTACATGCTTCGCTTCGTATCAAACCAAGTATAAGTCCGATCATTCGATTCTTTATTAGCCCCACCCCAACTCCTCTCAGTTTTAATTAATCTGACGCAATACCATCCACACCATCATATTTCGTTTCTACTCTGTAATAAACTGCGGTTGAATAAAACTGTGCAAAATAATAGAAATTAACAAATGATTCCTAGGGGAGAAAGAGAACATAACATTGTTTATTTATGACACGTAAGACTTTTTTGTGTCAGTAGTGTTTTTACTATTTCCTGGAATGTGTGATAAGGAAACCTATTTTTAAAAAATTTCCTCACATTTTTTTGGATAAATTATTTAAAAATCTTCTCACGGACAACCTCTGAAGGTCTCACGGATCATCAGTGGTCCGCGGACCACCTGTTGGGAACCACTGCTTTAAAGAATATATTAGGATAATTTTTGTGACCATGTAATTTTATATTATAACCAAGTTATGCTTAATTTCATCCCTAAGAAATCAATTGGATTCACGTTCCTGGGTGTAGAAACTGATAAATAAAAATTATATTTGCACGTGTCAAGAAGTTAATGTGTGAATTTTGGTATCATTACTAATATAATCAATCCAGGAGTTTTTATAATCTACAACAGAAAATTATAGTTTTCCAGAAAGAAAAATTATTCATAGATTTTATAAGTTTGTGAGCAGGAGAGGATAATATAAAAAGCAATGAGTGTAGTAGATAAAAAAATTAACTTTTAATGCTTAACAAAAGTTTTCATTGGGAATTGGTGCCTAGGACAAAAAAGAAAATAGCAACTGAATTTTTCTTTGCCAAAAAACCTGCGTTTTTGGGAGGTTATTCCTAAAGAACATTCATTGAATAAATAATATTTGAGATAAATAGTAGGATTATATCATGTAAGAAATTATAAATGTAGTTTTTCTTAGTTATCTAAATCGAAATATTACTTTTTTAAGAATATAAGGGTAATTTTCTGGATATTTCCACCACCAGGGCAAATTTTGCCCTTTTTTCAACGCGCTCTAGTCGCCAAACTATTAGTCGGACAAAATAATTATAAATGACAATTTTATAGCTTGTTTTATCATCTTTATTTTTTACTTTTAACATTTGCATGAGGCACCCATACTTTCCGTTCTACAAGCAAAAAATCAAAAAATGGGGCGAAATTTTAGCGTTTTTTCGAATTTTCACCAAAATGACATTCGAAATTTTGTATGCAAAGTTCAGATTTGGATTCTGCACCCTCGAAAACATATAAAACCATTGAGAAAAAAACTTCTGTATGTTTTCTTCAACAAGCGACTTACTTATCATTACACTATTGTCTTCTATTGAAACTGCGTTCTTAAGGAAAATTGCTGAGGAAAATGTGCATTTAAATACTAATTAATAGACTAGATAGGTGGTTTATTTCATGTGAAATATAAAACTAATTTTCAAAGTACCTTATTTATTATAGTACTTTATTTTTTAGATGAAAGTTCGATTTTCTGGATTTTTACCCGCAGGCGCAAGTTTTGCCCTATTTTCAACGCGCTCTAGCGGCCGAACTATTAGTCTGACAAAAAAGTTGTATTTGACAATTTTGTAGCTTGTTTTATCATCTTTATTTTTTGTTTTTAACATTTTCATAAGAAACCCATACTTTCCGTTCTACAAACAAAAAAGCAAAAAATGAGGTGAAATTTCAGGGTTTTTTCGAATTTTCACTAAAATGCCATTCGAAATTTTGTATGCAAAGTTCAGATTCGGATTCAGCACCCTCGAAAACATATAAAACCGTCGAGAAAAAAACTTCTGTATTTTTTTCCTGAAACACCCTATTTTTGACACCAAGTTATTGGACTATTATTAGTTTTATGGAATGGGCCTTTCAGAAATCATGTCTTTGGTTGTAAGTTCAAGCTTTCGCAGCTTAGGCTTTCAAAGCTAAACGCTATGTTGAAATGATAGCTTGGGAAAGTGCTTAGATTACGATTCCACCAGTCCTTAGGAACTGATAGAGGGGCTGAAATAGGACAGTGGGGATTCTCAAAGTCACCATTTCAGCGAAGAAAAAAATGTACTGCAGTTAGTCACTAGAGATTCCAGCAAAGTGTATGGTGCCATGGGCGTAATCAAGGGGGATATGGGGATATATTTACTTGTTTAAAAAAAGTAAATACTGAAACTAACTCAAATTCCCTCCGTAATATAATTATTACTCTCCGGAATAATTTTTTAGCTATTAACCGCGGGGTGCTCGGTTCGGAAGGTCTTCGTCAGATCTTCTCGTAAATAAAGGAAAAGAGATTCCCCGCAGATGAAATCTGATTGTATATCTGAACTATTTAAAAGCAATACATTCCCATTCCCATCTACCTTCTACTGGCAGTTTCAGATTGCAAAAAAGTAGATTGTAAAAAAAATTGTTTGTAAAATAGGAATTAAATTAAATAAAAAAAATGTAAAAATAATAATTAATACATGGAACCTGATGGAAAGATACCGCTCAATGTCGAATTCTGGGTCACTTTCATGAAAATAATTGGTTTATGTGAGGTTCTGATGCACAAAAAGGGCTACGAAGGCGGGCGCAGCGTTGGAGTTTGAAGGGAAAGCCAACATTACCAGCAGCGCGCTCGCCCACAAAACCCCCGCTCGCGTAGGGGGAAAAGTCGAAATAAGGATGGGGTTCACGGAATAATCCCTCTAGACATCTACCACACCTCCTGGAAAAAATCTGTGCATCAGAAGGCCCAATAACTATAAGAAATATTGCAAAACAGCTAATTTTTGGTAAAAATTCAAAACTTTAGGCCGAGGTTCAGAACAGAAGATATTATTTTACAGGGCTAAAATTTCACACACGAGTTACTGTTATGGGTAGGCAAGTTTTCCGCACTATTACGATTTGGTCCGCTGAAATAAGTGCGGTTCGACGTACCTTAGTGCCGCAAAGACCTCGAAGTTTCAAAAAAGTGCTGATTTTTACGAAGCAACTAAAAAACCAAAGATTGAACCATCATATTTTGTTCATGATTTTTTATATGGAACTAATATAGTTATAGTAAATATAATGTTCCAGGTTGCATTCTTCTATCACCCCTCTTTCCGTAGTAATAAATATTTTAATGTCAAAAGAACTCTTTTAAAGTTGTTTTTCCTGTATTTGAAAAAAGCTAATAACTCTAGAACTATACCATTTAAAAACGTGAAATCAATCCCATTTTGATTCTAATTTTATTCTCTCTAATTTCATGTGCATTATAACTACGTTTTTTTAAGTTTCAAATATTGAAAAAAATGGAATAAATTCTTTTTTAATTATTAATAAAGCTTAAAGCTTTTTAACTTTTAAAATAAGTATTTCTACAAATTTCAAAACGAAAAAAAAACTTGTAGAAAAAATCAATATCTTTGATAATTCGGCAAACCTCTTAACATTCCCTCAAATTATACAACAAAAGGGGTGATGAGAATGATTAATATTTGTCTTTTAGTTGTTATGTAAAAAAAATCAGCACTTTACAGTGAATTTTTTATTGTATTTGATATGCAGAGCGTATCTAAAATTAAGATAAATACAAATGCGTTTGTCCATCATAAGAAGAAAATAAAATTAAAATATAATCTATTAAAAAATGATATAGGGCTTTTACAGTCCAATTAAAAAGTTAACACAATCTTGAAGTTTGTTTTTTTAATAAAAATATTAATTGAAAGAATAAAAACTTATATCTTACTTGACTCACTTGCCCCAGAGCTTTCGACAATCCTTGCTTCAAGTTTGAAACATTCATTTTTTCTAAAATCTAAAAAATTGGTAATGCTTCAAAATGTCTTTCAAATGTTCATTTTTGCACCATAAGGTGCAGCACAAGAATAAAGTTCAGACATTCAATCATCTTAAACCAGTGAGACTATAAATCATATTATACGCCATAAGCGCCACGGCCACGGCTGCCGACGTACTGTTTTGTACTGTATTTCACAATTCCTGCAAGATTTTTATACTTTATTAGCAATGCGCATCTTTGTGGACTTGATTCTTGCTGTTTCTATAAAATATTTTAACGAAATAATTTTATTTTCAATTAATTAATTTAAAAACATTTTTTAAAAAAAATTAGATAAAGTAAAACATTTAAAAAAAACACAATGAATTTAATTAAATAAGGAATGACTGTTAAACAAGAGAAATTAATTCTTGCAATTTTTAATGGAATAATAAAAATTTAAAATTAAATTTACTGAAAAATAATTACTGAAGTTCGAACCTACGACCATCTGCACGCCAGACTAACGCGCTACCACTACCCCAGACTCTTTACCCCATTCAAGCTATGCTAGGTTCCATCCTAAATACTTTAAGCCAACGCCTTTATCCCGATCATGCGCACAACGGTTACCCGTCGGCAGCCTAGTCACTCCCTACATGTGCAGAAAAATGGAATAAATTGTTAAATTTTGTGTAGGAAAAAAAGATGGTTGCACATTTTTGTAAGGGAATTTTCACTTTTACAGAAACTATAAAGGGACTGGATACGTATTTTTAAAAACCCCTGACATATCTTTAAATAAAAATGTCTGAAATCAAGGAGTAGTTTAAATTTTTGCGTAGAGAGGTCAAAGATTTTTCTGGATATTGTTTAAAAAACACTGCTACTGCTGATCAAGGTATCGCAATTCAGAAGAACTTGAGTTATCAAAATTATTTGGACCGGACCCCATTCGGATACTGAAAAGTTCAGAAAATTGTTTTTTTTTTCTAAAAAAAAAAAAAAGGGGTTTATTCGAGGGTTATCCTTAAAATAAGGTTCCCTATGAACTGCAGACGCTAGGAACGCTGTTAAGTTGGATTTGACAATACTGTCGGGTACCTTGGTTTCTTGTCTACAAATCCCAGCCATGACCAGCTTCTTTCGATGATTATTATAGATTTGGCAGCTGTTAGAGATAGGGAGCTTCCACTCGCGTCGCCCGCCAACTGCGTTGTCCATCTCCCATAGGCCATCCAGCACCTTGGTCATCATGGGCGTCTTTACGTCCGTTTTTGAATTCTCTCTACCATTTGCCCACATTTTGTACGCTCATATACTTTTCTCCGTAGACTTCACACTTGTGGGAATAAATGTCCACAGTCGCAATGTTTTTCGCATACAAAAAACCTATATTTCAGAGCGCGGCTGGAGAAGCGATTCGAAGCTACATCTCTAACAGCTGCCAAACCTATAATAATCATCACAGGCAGCTGACCGGGATTTGTAGAAAAGGAGTCAAGGTACACGCCAGTGTGGTCAAATCCCGCGTAACAGCGTTCCTAGCGTCTGCTTTTAATATCCCGCCACACCCGGCCGTTGCATCGCTGACTGAAGGCCTTGGGCCATATGCAACTCCGTTTTACGACGATTTGGTTGACGGTTGAAGCTGGTCGAATCCTACTTCCAAACAACTCAACTATCGTTTTCTTTAGTCATTTGCCCAGCTTGCCGCTGATTGGTTGGAATAAATAAATGGAGCTACGTCATCGGGCATTTCAACCAATCAGAGGAAAACGGCAGCGGATGAAACGGCCGACGCCTGCTCCTGACCTGACGTTACCGTTGTACGGTGGATGACGGTGAAATACGGTTCCTTAGAACGTAATGAAACGGAGTTGCATCCGGCCCCTTATCAACATTGAACCTTTCAGGGGCGTTCGAAGAGTAAGAACATCACAAGATGGACAGCTCATAGGGAACCTTACTTTACGGTCAACCCCATTATAGGTTCTTAGCCAGTCGTTACTTGATTTAACTGTAGAGATGAACAACCCAGCATCTAAACCAAGATTTTAACTTTAACTCAAAGAATTAGACCCAAAATTGATTTTTTCATAAAACGTTTCTGCAAAGAATCACTTAATATTTGTTTGTTTTCTGCCATCGGATAGTTGGGTTCGAATGATTGGAGTTCTACTATATTTAACTGCAAGAGTTGTTTTATATTTGATGGGAGAAATACAGACAGAAAAAAATATATCACTGACCATTTCCTTCATCCTGATGAAGAAATTTCTGAAACTTAGATCTTCGAGCATGGAATGCATGGGGTCGACATCAGAATAACTCGCATCCAAAATTCCCATTTTCTCCAAGATTCTCTTAACATGGTCGTCTATCTGTTCTTTTAATCCTTCAAGCTCGTGGTCCATGATATCAAGATCTTTCATCTTATCTTTCAACGCTAGGAGCTGAAAAAGGGGGCAACTATAGGTGAAACAAACTTTGTTTTTGATAAACAGGTTACAACTAAAACATGTTTGAATAAAGGAAATAGAACAGAAATTTCGTTAACAAAAAAACAATAGTCGTTAAAACAATATTTGGAAAATTTGTTTCTAAATATTGAGAGGTTAAGTACAGAATTTATAGTATATTTGATTTTCTGCCAGGTTTTTTAACAGGTTTTTTACTATACAGGGTGTTTCAAAATTGCGTTGCACGGCTTTTATTCGGAACCAGCGCCTCCTAGGGTCATGGAAGTAAGGTCTACCCCTAGGTAAGTGAGCCTGGAGAATCCATTGAGATGACTTACAGCGCCCCTAGCGGCGAAATTAAAAAGTTAAAAAAATTAATTTATAAACTAAAGGAGATAGAGCAAAAACCCCAATGAGAGTATTGTTGCCAACGTCTAGTAGAACTCACTGAAAAAAATTTGATCAAAATATCTTGAATATTCGCGGAGATATTAGCATGTGAAAATAGCACTTTTTCAGGGGTCAAAAAGTAAAAAGTTCGTATATTTGCAAATTTTTTTGATTTTTTTATTAAATTTTGTGTTCTTTCAACTAAAAAAACACAAAACAACACAATAACATTGAAAAATTTACAAATATGCGAACTTTTTACTTTTTGACCCCTGAAAAAGTGCTATTTTCACATGCTAATATCTCCGCGAATATTCAAGATATTTTGATCAAATTTTTTTCAGTGAGTTCTTCTTGACGTTGGCAACAATACTCTCACTGGGGTTTTTGCTCTATCTCCTTTAGTTTTTAAATTAATTTTTTAAACTTTTTAATTACGCCGCTAGGGGCGCTGTAAGTCATCTCAATGGATTCTCCAGGGTCACTTACCTAGGGGTAGACCTTACTTCCATGACCCTAGGAGGCGCTGGTTCCGAATAAAAGCCGTGCAACGCAATTTTGAAACACCCTGTATACTAGGCTGCCACTTTACTTGACAAAGAAAGTAGCAACCAAATAAAATTGTTCCTAGAACGGTGTCTGAATTTTGATATAAATTTAGAAATCTGATAAGTTTGTTAACCCATGTATTATAGTGTGTTTTTTAACGATTTGCTAACTGAAACTCCTCCTAGCAACCCAACAAACTTTTTGGTTAGTCAGCTTTTCCTTCCACGTAGTGACGCCTTAGGGTCAAGAAACATTGCAACCAAGTATATATAAGTGAATTGAATCACCTGTTTGAAAAAGGGAATAAGTCCAAAAAATGGCAAATGGACTTTTTGTGCTCAAAACAATTTCCTAGCTTTGTTAAACACATGAGTGGAAAGAGAGGAAAAATAACTACCCCCTATAGGGAGATATAGATTTTTGACGTTGCAAAATCGATGTTCATTGTATTTTTTTCAGTTAATTTGTCTTTCTTTTCTTATATTTTGTGGTGTAAGCTAGGCCAAAATTAAAATTTCCTTCAGTTTTAAAGTATTTTTAACTTTTTTATTCAGGGAATGTTCGACTCTATTCATCTTAAATCCCTCCATGTATACTACACTACCCTACAATAATTGACCGGACACCAAGGTGTGATGCTTCAATGACGCAGGCTCATATTAATTTTGAAAATTTATTCATCTTAATGTTTCTATTTTTCACTTCTTTGTTGTGAACTATGCAGATATATAACTTTAACGTCAATTTAAATGTTTATTAATATTTTTCTTTAGTTGAAATTTCATAAAGTTGAAAAAGGGAATAAGTCCATCAAATTTTTTCGGCTGTAAAATACTTTTAAATATAATTATATTTGTTTCGATGACTTCCCTTTTTTCTTTATAAGGTTGTGAATTATCTGTAAAAGTGTGGAAGTTATACAATAAAAAATTCCTGTACTAATACAGTTTTTTTTCAATTTTCTCAAAACTTAGTTTTTGGATTTATTCCATTTTTCGACTGACGGTTCAATTTCATTTGTGTGTGCTAACGGTATATTAACTTTAGTTATTCTATAAGCTTTGAATAAATAGAAATTAATATAAATATGATATCCTCTTTGCTTGATCATTAAACGTTAACACATAAACCATAATAAATTTGAACTCCATACGCTTAGGACTGCTTCCGGGTTAGCATTTTTCCCATCTTTAATCGCCTGCACTATTTTGTCCAAAGTTTTATCAAAAGCTTCTTTTATGTACTTTTCCAAATCTTCTTTGACACCTCTTTCAAACCTAAAGGTAAAAAATGCTGTAAAGATTATGGGGTTCATTTCAGTTGAAAATATTCCCATAAAATGTTCCTTCTTCCAAAACATTTATTAGGGGAAATCCACAAATTACGTTAGGTTTAAAAGGGGGCAAGTAAAATCTCACCAAACTCACCAGGGGGTTGGGATGGAGTCAATTAAAATCTCTTAGAAAAATATTCGTTTATAGCGCAAGTTTAGAAAAAATGGGCAGATTCGTCAAAACAGTGAATTATTAGCCAGTCAATCGTCATAACTACAAGTTTAGACCATGTTTTTTTATTTAGAGATGAAATTTTTTCAAAACTTGTGCAATCTGTATGCTAATACCCGGTTCACTCATAAAAAGTTAAACACGTTTAAGTGCCAATCTAGCTTAAGTCGAGTATGTAACTTATGCTTGACTTAAGCTTGATTGGCACTTAAACGAGTTTAACTTTTTATGTGTGAACCGGGTATTAGTGTACTTCCGATAAGACGAAAATAGAACACATCAAAAAAGGTAATTTGCTTAAAAAATATTTGTATTGACAAAATCTCACATAGGAGGGGAGGGGTCCAGCAAAATTTCATTAAAGCTCACCAAGGGGGAGGGTATGAAATTTCTAAAAAAAACATCTCCTAATTTAATTAATGTACGTCTCCTTAGGGGCCCACATTTAAGTTGAAAAGATTCCCAGAATGTTCCCTTTTCCAAGACATTTATCATGGCTACATGCATAGTCTGACCGCCACCAGAAAAACAAAACTTTGAAAAGAAATTCAAATCTAAATGAGATAATCACATAGATTTGGCACAAAATGGTTTTTCTTCGGAGTTAATGAATCACCACCACCCCTGAAATGGATAATTGTTGTAAAATTTTTTTTTAAATCTTAATGTCTTCAGAATAGCTTAAAACCTCCAAAAACATTTTAATTTACCTTTCAAAGCCCTAAATTTTAAGTTACTTTCAGTTAAAAATAGCTTCTTTTCTGTCTGAAATGTGCCTTGCTCCCGCTTGTTGTTATCATCCCGCTTTGAAAGACTGGAAAGAGTGAGCTCTAGTTTTTTTTACAGCCTAGTGTTTCGATGAAAACGGTGTTTCCCACATTTCCAAGAGACACATGTGACGTCACATTGTTAGGAGCTTTCTGTATTAAAATATGTCAAAATTACCTTAAAAAAAGTTTCTATAACAAGTGCAACAAGGTCAAAAGTTTTTCTCGTGGCGGTTGGACAATAGAAGCGCGTCTTACCTTTGCAGCTCTTCAGTGCTATCTACTCCTAGGGCTAGATGAAGGGGAGGGGCATTTTCTAATCCTCTTTTAAAAGCTTTCACTGCTTCACTCGAAGCCTTCTCGAAGTCTGTAACACATGATTAGTGTTAAAAATATCTAAGGGTGTTAGAAGTACTGTAAAATAAAATGTATACTTGATTTTTCTATCCCATGTCAATAGTTTCTAAAAGACTAACCTTCCTCGAAAGATGCAGACACGCACCCGACCAACAGAAGCACAAGAAACGACTTCATGATGCTGAAAATGGAATAAAAATCACTTGGGTTAGTAATAATAATAGGAGGACTGTTTTATTTTTTTCTCCTAAAAAAATAATTAATAATTTCGCATTTAATTAGAGCAACCCTAAAGAACATAAGGATATTGTGTTGCGTTTTTTATCCAACCTTGATTCACATAAAAGAGTGAAATAAAGTTTCACATATCTTTGCTCATGAAACGTTATATTCTGGAACTTAATTAAGCTTTGAAAATCAATCTGCATCACTTAAAAAAGAAAGGGGCATTCTTCAAAAATTTAAATATTTTTGAATCTATGCAACTGGCCTGTTTTCGCTTTTTCACAAATGATTTCAGTTAGTATTTTGTTTGGAAAATCCTGTTTATCGTTCAGAATTAAACTGTCGAAATGAATAACATATAGAGGGTTCAGAACAGAAATGAACCAAGTCCACTTTAGCTACTTTTCAGCCACAGACGTTTAAAGTTAAAGCTTCATAGCAAAATTACATGTTAACGCAACAGAACTTGCTGCTGCCAAGCGGATATTATCAGAACTAGGACTTGGTTCACTATTGCTCTGAAATTTTACATAGTTGGTGCATGTTATAGCGTTGCTAACTCAAAAATGACAAAAAGTGGACTTGGTCCATTTTAATTCTGAGCCCTCCATATATAGACAAATTATATTGTTTACTTGAAATAGTTGCAAAATATGACAAAGTATGAACAAATACTAAAACCCACACGATTTACGTTTTGTATATGTTACAGTTAATGTTCATAATCTGGTAATGTTCGGAATACCTAGGTAAAGTATGAAATATTTTGCACTTTACCTTAGGTAATTCTCATTTTACCTTAGTTTTTCTGAACATTACCGAATTTTGGACATTACCTGTAACATATATCGTCGCTTAAGGCGCAAAATGACATAACTGACATTTTGGCCATTTTGAGTTATGCATCAATCTTTATGTAAATCCCGGCCCCGGATCATCTGGCACCAACGATTTTGCGAAAAAAATGACTCAAATCGCTGCAATCGTCAATTTTGTCATTTTAGCATAACTGCATTCGTAAGGCAAAATGACATAATTGCACGTCTTTCATTGATATTGTTAGGGACGCCGCCACAGAGAAGCGTTTCATCTTAATCCCCGGTCAAAAAGGCCTAAAATGAAGGTTTAAAACTATAATAATATTATTTTCTTTAATTAATAGCCAAACTGTTTTTTTCATCTCCTGCAAAATAGGGAAAATGAAGTTATGTCATTTTGCGCCTTAAGCGACGATATAGTGATCGAAACTAGCAGAAGTATTGTCGAGGAAACTTCTCCATGTTCCTTTTGTCTAAATATTTCCTAATATTTTTCATTCAGTGTGATAAAAAATACAATTCCAAAAATATTTCTGATAATTCCTATAAAATTTAAATTTTACTAAGAAAATTAAGAGATACACTATTAATAACAAACTATAATTCCCTTAATTCATTTACTTCATTAAAACTCTAGTGAAGGTAATATCGTTCTTTAAATTGATTTGATAAAAATACCATAGTTACTTACTCTTTTGGATCCCCTTTTGAACTGTGTCGCGTTCCCAGTTTTTCAAGGGTTTATTTATTCTTTACACTTATCAAAGAAAAAATGATTGTAAAACACCTGTTGGTGTTTCTGAATTTTTGAGTAATCTGTTTTATAAGCATTACATTTCATTCAAAGTTGGTAAAGGCTTTTAGTTCTGCATCACGAAACACATTTTGAGATAAACAAACATCTTTAGTGTCTTCTTTGGTAGAATTTAAACATCTCTTTCTAAGATGGATGTAATGGTAATATTACATGCTCTTTAGGGTGGTCCACATTCCTATGGGAAAAAATAAGTGTCAGGCCAGAGCAGGCCTGAGATGAGGAAGTGCTACCGTCTGGCCTCACGTTTGAAGAAGAAGCCGTCTGCCAATGTAAATGTTTGCAGGATATAAATATTGTGTTGGCAAGAGGACGGGGGCCCGCTGTTTGTATTGCTCTGATGTTGTAATTCGAGTGGCTTGATTTTTAAAAGTTTTACTGAATAAATATATTTTTTAGAAGGCGAGTGTTTTAGTATGGTGGTAGAACGAACCCCTACATCTTGGTGGCAGCGGTGTTGGCTGGGGCTGATCTGCGGTATGGCCTGATGCGGCTCTTCTGGTTGGAACTCTCGTCGGTGGAGTTGGAGGTGTTTTTGGGTGAGGTGATCGGTGTGCGTTGGGGATTGACCGGCTTTTGCTCTCTGTTCGATTGGTGTCCCGGGGCTTTGGTGACGTCGGCATGTCTTTCTTTGGGAGGTACAGGAAACAGGATATTATCCGGCTGTGTGGAGAGCTGGATGTTAATGCTGATGAGGAAATGACTGTTAAGGAGTTGATTAAGGGCTTAACAAAAAGTGTTGATTACGACGAGGGTTACGCAAAGGAGGCTTTGGAGAGGATTGCCTCCGAGAGGAGGGAGGAGGAGGAGTGCAGGGAGAGGGACAGGAAGTTTCAGATTGAAAAGTTAAAGTTGATGGGGCAGAATGTGAAGGTGGAGGCTGGGTCTAGGGGTCCGGTGGCTGATCCTCGTGGTTTATTTGCAAGGTTTGATGATCGGTTCCAGGACATAAATCTGTTCCTGGTGGTGTTTGAGCGGCAGGCAGAATGGGCGCGTGTCCCTAGGGAGGACTGGGTGATATACCTCCTGGGGTTGTTTCCGCCTGAAATTCATCAGTTGATCGCTAGGGAAAGTGCGGAAGATATGAGGAGTTATGATCACGTGAAGGGGATTCTTTTAAAAAAATATGGACTAAGTGCAGAGCGGTTTAGACAGTTATTTGTGAGTCATAAAAGAAAAGGAGGGTCTTCGTGGGCGGATTATGTCTACGAGCTGGATAACTACTTTAAGGGATGGCTTGACGGTCTGAAGGTGGACGATTTTTCAAAGTTAAAGGATTTGATGGTGGCAGACCAGTTGAAGAGAGAGGCTCTCCGGGAAATAGTAAGTCACTTTATAGATGAGTGGGGGGTGATGGTAAATCCCACAGACCTGGCGGCAAAGATGGACAACTTTGAAAATGTGAGGGCCGGATTTGGCTCGGGACGGAGCTTGGGAGTGCGCGGGGAGACGGGGGACGGAGATCGGCCTCGGGGGGTTGGTTTGCATAGAGCTGGTGCACAGACAGACCTGGGACAGAGATTGAGGGTCACATGCTACCAGTGCGGAGGGGAAGGGCATGTGAGAAGGTTCTGTCCGGAGTTGGGTGGCTCGGCAGTTGGACTTCATGTTAGGAGAAGGGCCAACGTCAACAACCTCGTGGTGGAGAATGACGGGGGCGAGCTCGGTGCGGCGACTGTGGCCAGTGTTTCGTCTTGTGGTGCGGCGGCGTTGGGTGAGAAGTTGTGTGTATTGGAACGAATTCCGATTAGCGTGAATGGAAGGACTGTCAGTGCATTGGTCGATTCCGGAGCGGAGATCACGGTCGTCCGGGGGAATCTGGTGCCGGATGGGATGCTGAGGGACTCGCCATCCATTTATATTAAAGGTGTTTTTGGACCAGCTGAGAGGTGTCCGTTGGTTAGTGTTCCCTTGGGCCTTGTCTTGGGGGGTCCGGGAGACATCGTTCACCGTGAGGTCCTGTGCGCGGTGGCTGCGGGTCTACGGGAGGATATGCTCTTGCCACCGGATATACGGAAGTTTTTGGAGGGGGAGCGGTGTCACGTGGTTGAAACGGAGGTGTGTGTGTCACGGGAAGGTGGGAGGTTGCTGGCAAAATCGGAGGACCGGGGGGATAAGTGTGATGGGGGAGAGGAGATGATCCTGGGGGTTGGCACGGTAGTGGACGGAGAGATTTTGAGGACTGACAGGCTGTCAAAGTCGGAGCAGTTTGGTGAGGAGCAGATGCCCCAACTAGACGCAGACAGGAGGAGGCAGTTGCTGAGTGTGTTGGACGATTTCCGATCTATGGTCTCAACGTCCATACTGCCGGCAAGGCTCAAGAATCATGGAATTGAACTTATTCCGGGTAGTGGTCGGAAGGGATCTCGTCCATGCCCAGTTACCATGACCTATCGGGACAGGGTGAATAGTCCGGTGAGGGACACAGATGATGCGGACGACCTCAAGGAGTCCACGATTGCCACATTGGACCCTGACCCTGCAGCGCTAGCACTGCTCCCGCCGGGCTGGAGTGCAACATTTGGAGACCGATGCTCTGTCGAGACTTCAGGTGATGGAATAGCAGCTGCGGTGTCCTTTCCTGGCTTGGAGTCAAACGGACCTCTAAGGAGGGCCGTTTTCCTCTTGGGCGGCGGCGTGTCAGGCCAGAGCAGGCCTGAGATGAGGAAGTGCTACCGTCTGGCCTCACGTTTGAAGAAGAAGCCGTCTGCCAATGTAAATGTTTGCAGGATATAAATATTGTGTTGGCAAGAGGACGGGGGCCCGCTGTTTGTATTGCTCTGATGTTGTAATTCGAGTGGCTTGATTTTTAAAAGTTTTACTGAATAAATATATTTTTTAGAAGGCGAGTGTTTTAGTATGGTGGTAGAACGAACCCCTACAATAAGCTTCGTCCTAGATACAACGTCGCCCCCTCTTTTTTTTACATCAACCTATAGTATTATTTGGGCAAAGTTTCAACTTCCTACTTCAGTTTTAGGAGGGTGCTCAATAAAATAAGTAAAAGATAAATTACTAAAATAATTACGCGGGCCTATGATAAATTATTTTGACACCTACTTTATTTATACACTTAATATATGATAATAAATTGAAAATAAAATAGTTAAAAGCATCATTTTTTTAAGTATGAATGTTTCGAAACAATATCGACGAGTTAGTTTTTTGATTAGGAAGCAACAATAGCAGGGCTGTTAAAGGGAATAATTGTTCAGATTGTGCAAGAGGCACCAAAATTGATGGAAATATAGTTAAAACATGCTGAATCCAAAATCGGCCAGAAGCACTCTGGCGGAAGTGCCGTTTGGGACTTCCAGTCAAAAACAAAATGGCCGCCCGCGGGCCTATTTTCGGTTCTTTGAATAATAGAAAGACATTTTTGGGGGTCAAATATTATGCTTGAAGAGTCAAAAAACATGATTCTGGTTACAAAATATGCAATTTGTTTTAAAAAGTAACAAAAATTCAATAAAAGCTCAAAATAGTAATATAGTTCTATGACAAGCAGTTGCTTCAAAAAAATCTTCTATAGGTTTTTAATTAATTTTTTAACTTTTTTATTTTTCCACTAGAGGCGTTGGAATTAAACTCAATGTTTTATCCATGGTTAATTACCTAGAGGTAGACTTTACCATCATGGCCCTAGGAGACGTGTATTCCTAATAAAAGCCATGAAAGGGAATTTTGAAACACCCTGTACAATAAATGCTATGTCAAGGTTTTGTCCCATACCATTAACATCTTACTAACCAAATGAATTTGTCTAAACCCTAAACCTTTTCATTAAATCTGAGTTCTCTTTACATAAATTCATTAAATGTGGTAGAATAAAACCTGTAACGTAAAATTTTACTTTTGAGGAAAAGAGTCAAGTAGAATTAAAGGCGGTTAAATCCTACACAGGCAAAAAAAAGCCAAATTACTTTAAAAAAAGTGAAGGTAATTAAAATCCTTTGTCGGCAGTTTTCATCTGCAGAGGAAGAATTCAGCTAAAAAGAGACTAAACAAAAACCTTAAAGACTAGAATTTAAAAAAACCTTACTTTTTTCGGAATAATATCCACAAGGAGAGAGAATCTTGAATGATTGCATCTCAGAAATCTGAGCAACTGAGATATTTTAGCTCTCTATACAGGGTGATTGGAAATTACGTGAACAAACTTCGCATGGGGGTAGACAGGACCTAGACAAGCATATTTTGAAAAACTATAGGGGGCGCAGATGCACCGTTAAAGAGCTAGGACCTAATGTGTAGTGCGAGGGTGTTACAAAAGGCGGTTTTTCCTAGGAACGTTTAACGAAACAAACCATAACAGAATGAAAAATTTATTGCATGAGGTACAGCAGTATCCGTACTATTTACACCAAAAATTTGATAGAAATTGGACCACTTTCTAAACTGTGGGGCGAGTTTTAAAACGTGCAATAATTAATACAATTACAATTAAAATAGCCAAAGATTGGAGTTCCCTTAGTGTAATGGTATTTAGAAAAATGATGATCTGGGAAGGAATTTTCAATGATCATGCAAGATCTCTTATTTGTTTAAAAACTGTATGATCTTTGAAAATTCCTTCTTCGATCATCATTTTTCTAAATACCTTTACACTAAGAGGGAACTCCATTCTTGGCTAAAAGATTAATACTGCGCGTTTTAAAACTCACCCCACAGTTTAGAAAGTGTTCCAATTTCTATGAAATTTATGGTGTAAGTAGTACGGATATTTCTGTACCTCATGCAATAAATTTTTTAATTTTATTATGTTCTGTTTTGTTAAACGGGCCTTGAGAAAACCGCCTTTTGTAACGCACTACATTAGGTCCTAGATCTTTAACGGTGCATCTGCGCTCCCTCTAGTTTTTCAAAATATGCTTGTCTAGATCCCCTCTACTCTCATACGAAGTTTGTCCACGTAATTTTCGGTCACCCTGTATAAAGCTAGAATCTCTAGAATTTCTTTAAATTATTTTACGGAGAGTTTAATTTCTGAAAGATGGTTTTAACCCCCTTAAAATTCGAATATTAAAAATATGTTATGTTTTTCAAGATAATTTTGCATAGATCCTTCATGTATAATTTCAGACAATTTCGATAATTTTTGACAGCGCAAAGTCTTTGACTGTGAAAACTCTTTAATATCTCTGTGGATTCAGAGAGAAAAACAGCAATATGTTTAAAACGGACTGTTCTTGTTAAAAATATACATATAGTACTAATTGAACTGAAAACTTTCAGTGCATCAGGACCGCGACTTCACCAACTGAGCCATCAAGGATCCAGCTACTGGTCAAACATTTTACATTTCTTCTCCTAAGGTTTTAGCAGAGCAGTCGAAGGGGTTTAGTCTATAATTTTTCTTTTCCACATAATTATGTTGAGCATACATCAGTCAGATTGTATTTGCACTGTCAATTAATTAAGTTCAAGGATTGACTTTTGAGAAACAAAGAATCAATGTAGATCGAAGTAAGAACGAAATTTTTATTTCTTGTACATTTTAGCTACTTTTGAAAAAACCTAACAACAATGTTTCCGAAAATCTAAGCATTGTTTCCGAATATATCCAAGGATACTATTCTTCTCATACTTCTTTCTCATAGATCTTCTTCAGTGCACTGGTAGATTTCATGCTTTTTTCCACTGCCTAAAAACACATGAAAATTGAGGTTATAATAGAGAAAATACTGATATGAAATTTAAAGAAATTTACTACATATGTGTAAATACAAAATTCAATAGTTTTAAAAAGTTTTACAATCGTGGGGAAGAAAACTTATTTAATTAACACAACATTCTTTTCATCAGCAGATAGTCAGAATTTTAGTTTATAAAACATTGAAATAAAATGAGACATATTCTTATAATTATACACTTTCCATTGAGTTCGTGAGTGTCAAGTTTTAAAAAATCATAAATAATAGAGGTTTTCAAGAACTCTGTACATACAGAGTACATGAAAATGCCCAAAACAGCTATTTTTATACGATAACTTTTATTTAAAAAACCTATCCGAAAAATTGTTTTTATTCCATTCCACGTCCCTTACGGCTTTTATTTGGAACTAACGTGTCCTAGAGTCATGGAAGTGAGGTTTACCCCTTGGTAAGTGACTCTGGAGAATCCATTGAGATGGAAAATTAAAAAATTAATTAAAAATCTAAAAGAGATAAAAAACAAAAACCCCAATGAGTATTCTTTCCAATGTTATGAAAAACTCACTCAAAAAATATTTCAAATATCGTGATATTCGCTGCGATATTAACATGTGAAAATAGCACTTTTCAGGCCTGAAAAAAAGTATGCAAATCAGCAAAGTTCTTTTTAATTTTTGATTAAATTTTGTTTCCAACACCCAATGGAATCGACTCCAGTATGAATTAAATCGGAATCGAATACCTTGGAATCTGTACCAAGGAATCGAACACCCAATGGAATCGATTCCAGTATGAATTAAATCAAAATCGAATGCCATGGAATAGATACCAAGGAACCCTACTTACAAACGATGATTAAGAACCCTACTTACTCCTTTGGCGACCGTCCTGACTTCCTCGATGTGGTTCTGAGCCTGGGCAAGGGATTGGATCACCGTGGTCTGCACCCAGTTCTGGAAACGCATGAGTTTGCTCTGGAGGTGCATCATGCTTTCGTTGACGTCCTGTATGTAGTCCTGCAGCCTGTCCTGCAAGTCCTCGGCCACCGCGCGCTTGTCCACTTCGCTCTCCTCCTCGCTCTCTAGGATCCGGTCGAAGAAGTTCATTACTTTTTCCTGACCTTTGTTGGTCAGCCATTGGCACAGGCTCTGAAAAAAATTAGTTACAGGATGTATATTAGGGCGGTTCTTGATTATATGGTAATTTTTTATTTATTCATTTATAGTGCTGTCCTTTAAAAAAAACCACTTTTTCATTTTTCCTTCATTAAAAGCTTAAAAAATATGATAATTAAATCGAACAAAATAGTGTTGTAACGGCTCACCCTCCACTACATTTTAGTGCTTAGTATTTTAATTTCCAACTCTCCGTTACAAATTGGCATACAATTAAGTAAGAATCCAAAAAAACCCAATTTTCCTAAAAAAAAAAACCCATGTACCCTAAAAAAACCCACGCTTGAAAATACTCAAAAAATTAAGAAAAAATATGATTAAAAGATTTATTTTGATAGAAAAGAGAATAATTAAGATAATTAAAACCAAATTTATTACAAACTATTTCTAAAATTAAAATTGTGATAAGTTTTTCTACTCAAGAATTTTGCCTTCAAAACACAACGACAATAGCGTTTTTATTGTTGGATTTTGATGAAAACGACCTATTAAATACAAATACTTATTACAATTTTTATAAAAAGCTAAAAAAACGGTAATTGGAACTGATATTTTATTTTAACCCCCAACTATTAACTCTCTATACCCATTTTCGAGTAAAACTCGGTAAAATGCTATATTTTCATGGAAAATGGCTGTTTTTGGTATCATTGAATTTTTTATCAAAAATACTGAAAAAAAAATCGAGAATAACTGAAACAACTATACTATTTGCGTAATTAGTTGTATATCATGAATAATACTAAATATTTTGCATAATTTTTTATTTATTTTATTATTTATTACAAAAGGAAAAGTGGGTTTTTTTAGGCACACAATGGGTTTTTCCCCCCTCATTTCAAAGACTCCCGTAAGGTCCCTAATTAGCGGACTGAGCTGAAATTTTAGTATTTTATTCTCATAATAACGGGATAACACAAAAACACGTGAAAAATGCTTTAAAGTATTTATAACATACATTTTTACAGCATCAAAATCTGCCTATATAAATCATATTTTTAGCCCGAAATCGACATTTTCTATTTATTCAAAAAACTAAGTAAATAAACGAATCTTTGACTTGTGTTTACGTTCCCTGCCACTCTAAAGGGCATAGAAAGACGGGGGCATGAGAATTTAAAATTATTTCAATTATTTATTTAAAATATGTCGATGGGTTTTTTTAGGGTACATTTTGAAGTGGGTTTTTTTAAAGGACCGCACTATATTTATTCCAACACAATTACAGATAAAATCCAAGTGGTGGAAAAAGGAAAAAAAGATAAAATCAATTTGAAGAAATAAAACTCGTAAGTAATTTAACAAAAGAACTCTTTGACATACTGAGATCCATATTGCAGGAATTGAAACTATTGCATATTCTATAGATATGATAGCACATTTAGCTTTTTCTGTTTTAACAATAGGTAATTTAAAGGTTACATGGTTTTTGGTGTTATAAATATAAGGTATATGAAAGTTGGGTAAAGACAAAATTTGAGCACAATCAATATTAAAATTAACTAAATTGTAAACAAAAAAATATCAAAGTAAACTCGTCGTTGCTGCAATGAAATACACCTATAAGTTGCACATAATTCATAATAATTAAATGAAACAGATTGAATATTGTGAAACTTAAAATTAAGAAATATATTTTATGAAATCAATTAGTGACTCCCCCTATTTTTGGTTCACTATAGAAAGTAGCAATGTATGCAAAATTTAAGCTCGTTTGGACAAGAATAACACGTGCCACAAAGACCTTGAAGTTTCAAAAAGGTTCTGATTTTTTTTACAAAACAATTACACACTGAAATGTCAAAAATTGACTTATTAGCCTAAGCGTAAGCAATTTTAAGATGGAGATTAATATTTGATTTAATAATTCGTTTTTAGTCTCTTAATTAACTGTTTTTTTCTTTCATCTTTAAATGGATGGAATTTTAAATATCCATTCACTTAAATTTATGTAAATATAATAATGATACCATATCGCCTCTTCCGTGCAAGACTCACACAATTGCAAAAGTTGAAATGTCTACTTTACGGGAGCTTGGCGTGGAAGGACTTCTTTATTGGTCGCCAAGTCGAAAAAATAGAGTCAAAAGTGTGATCTTTGGGAATTATTTCCATTGGCGCTAAAAAATCGCCAAAAACGGCTTTATGTGCTTGAATCTAAACTCGTGGTTTAGCTGGCATATCGAACATCGAAATTTCTTCACTGAATTTAAGCACCTTCGGGTGCAGTCAGTATTTGGGTGGGTGACCACTGACCAAATCAAGCATAGCTGCGTTTCTCTCTTTCCTTGCGCACATTTGCTTTTATTTTTCAGGAAAGGATCTACCTGTTATCAGAATATTGTGCCCTAAATAATAAATGATCATAGAAATATATTTGCATTTTTAATTAAATTACGTTTCTTTTATAGCCGATTTCATAGGTAGACTTTATTTCCTGAGCAAATTATCATGAAAAACCTTTTTTTAATCAACTATCTGTGCATTCCTCGTGAGAATTATGCTACATGATCATGAAATACCTTTTGGTTGCACTGAAACAATAACCAGTCTTTGAAATTAAACTCTGGCGATCAGAGAAAATTTTTAATTCATTAAAAAAGCTGATTACAAAATTACGTGTATTTTACTTCACACGGGGCATAATAGGTATCGATACTCTCCTGAAAAGTAGGCAAAAGTTAGGTATGAGCAGAGGAAGAACGAACAAACCGATGGTGGTAATGCTGAGAATGTTAGGAGGCATGGGTCACACAATCCATCAAAATAAGATTTGCTCGTTATCAACTAACTGTGGATCGAAAATAATTACTTTTAATTTAGCCAGAAGTAGTCATGATTTAAAATCCTGCAGAGCCATTTTCAGCGACTTATTTTGGACCCGATTTAAATAATCACTGTTGACTGGTTATAGCGTACACTCTTCAAATGTAACATTACGTTGTTGCACCGTCAATAGCTATTTACTTCAAGTAATCAAGTCTTGATCAGTTTTGATCAAGTCTTGATCAGATGTTTAAAGATCTCACGTACTAAGAGAAATGTTTCTAATTTCTTAAAAATAGTAATAAAGTTACATATTTTATAAAATACAGAAAGTCAACCAACTTATTTAAAATTTATAGATTATTTTTAAGTTGGAAATAGTTTTAGCTTTAAATGAGGTTTAATAATTGAAAAAAAAAAGAAATATAACACTTTTCCTATTCTGTTTAAGAATCTCAAGAAAAATTAAATATTTCTGATAAAATCCAAGTATTTTAAAAATTAAATTGTGCATTTTATTATACACATTCATTATTACGGGCAGAATAATTTCAATGACAAGTATAGGTCCTTTCCAGAAACGTAGGCAAATATGAGATCGAGAAAGGGGAAAAGAACGTGCCAATACTTGGTGGTCACCCTCCAAAGTACTGACTGTGGCTGAAGGTGCTTAACTTGAGTTAAGAATGAGCCATGATTCACGCGTTAAAACATAAAAAGCCTTGTTTGGCGATTTATCTTAGCGCCAATTGAAATAATCATCAAAGATTAAACTCTAGCTTCGACTTTATCGACTTGGCAACCTATCTAGAAGTCCTTCCGCGCCAAGCTCCCGTAGAGTAAATATTTCAACTTTTGCAATTGTGTGAGTCTTGCACGGGAGAGGCGATATTTATGTGCAAATTACAGTTGTACTGAGTCAGAAAAGTGGTAGCACTTAATTAAAACATTCTTTAATGGATAACTGCAGCATCTCTTAAATTTTCTTTATTTAGTTCGTTCTTAGTTAAATTTAGTCTTCTGAATCCGAATATCAAATTATTAAATCTCAAAAATAATTAGTTCTTTTATTATTAACAATTAAAAATGAGCGAAAAGTGATGCAATCAGAAACGCACCATGATTGGTTGTTGCCATCGTGACGTGCCGTGTGCCGACTCGCTCAGACACATGGCTTTGTTTATTTAGTAAGTGTGAGACTTTCTGCTTTGCTTTTTATTTTTATTTAAAAGGAATTCTTAATTCTAACAAGAGGTGGAAGATTTATTTCAAAAAATTAAAACGGATCATTTGCCACAAATTTCCGAAATTATGTCCGCAGTTCTTCACTGCTAATCCAGACTATTTTCTGGGGAAATCAAAGGTAAAATATTTTTATCCCAAAATAAAGTATTCTTAATATTTGTTTTAGAATTTTCTAAACTTCTTGCAAATGAATTCTAGATGAAGGAACAAAGATAGTTCCAGAAAATGTTATTTATATATAATAGCATTTAGCAAGAAATGTGGATAAACATACTATAGTGGCATATTTCATATATTTTTAAACAACTTTATAGAACTTGTGTGTTTTAAGTCGTATTTAACAAAACTTAAATTATTATACTGCTTAATATTGTTGAGCTTAAAAAGTCATGCATTGATTCCTTATTCTACTTAAATATAAAAAGAGGTGTTATCCTTGAAAAATTCCCTTATAAGCAAATTATATAAGTATACTCATAAATTTTTTTAAATGTAATGTACAGTATATGGTGTTTAGTGTTTTAACCTTTTTTGGGGCTAAGAATGTTTGTTCTAGCTATAAGTATTTTCTAATTTTATCCAGATTCTTGAGGATGTATAAAATTTTTAGTTCAAATGTAATTTTGACTGTGTTATTAATTAAAATATTACATGAAACTTGCATTCGTCCAGATCGCCATATTAATCCACAGCTCTCATGCCTTACAACCATCTAATGATATTAATACGAGGGTAGATAAAAAGGTTTTCGGACTGACCATGAAAATGATAACTTATGGTTTAAAAAACTGTTTATTTTTCAACACTGCTTCCTTTTAGAAAAATTGTTATTTTGTGGGAGAGATAGAAGATTGAAGATTCCAAATCTGGGTGACAGGATGGTTGTTTTTAAAATTTTTAATCCCAATCCCAAAATTGCTAAATAGGTATTTTTTCTCGGAAAATCTTAGCAACCGTTTAGTTAAGTATTCTCCAATTATATTCATAGCCTTCCCCCTATAATTCATTGACAGAATTTTCCTGAAATCATAGAGTTATTACGCCATGACTTTGCCAGCCGATAGGACTTTTTTTGTGCTGAAAAACTGACTATTATCCATTGAATTGATTATTGTTTTTCTTAAAAGTTCAAAGTTATGTCCATGTTTGCCTGTAGACGCATAAAATAGCTTTTATTTTATGAAAATCGCGTTAAAAATCGCATTTAAGTCGTCATGTCAATGCGTTTTTGTGCCGCAGTTAGGATTGGCGGCACCCATCTTGAGCAGTGTTTTCAAGTGCAATTCCTCATGCAAAAAATAATTTGCGTGTTCCTTTGATACCCCTAGATTAGACAATTAGAAATGTTCCCCACCTTCCTTCATCAATCTTCTAAAATCATAGGGGGGACTTTTCGATGATTTCCGGCATGTGTGTGTGTGTGGTCGCTCTTTTTAAACTTTTTCCTCATGGTTCTTAATGAACGCTCTCACACCCAAGTTAAATCTTCGACGCAAATTTTTGAACCGGCAAAACAAAGTTTAAGAGTCCCTTTACACATTTATGAACTTAGAATTACTTTAATTTGGTGACATCGCTTCTTTTTAAAAGAATTTTATCACAGCTTGATACTTGCTTTTTCTCATTGTTTAGAATAGGCTCACCTAATTCTTAAAATAAATTGCCGACAGCAGTATTCCGATCAGAACAACACAAAAAAATTAATTAGGCTTCTTTGAAGAGTTTTTGAGAAAAAATTCGCGCCAATTCTGGGTGAGAAAAGGAAGAAATAGTTCTAAATAATAAAACACACTACACGCTATGGATATCTAAATAAAACATACGAGTAATCAGCACGTGTTACGTCACAGGCATTCAAATCACATGACTGCCTTTTCAAAGTGATTCCGAAACTAGGTGATTTTTAATTGCAAATAATTAATTATTGGGCGCGTAAATCTAAGAAATAAAATGTTTTCTAGAAGTTTTAAGACATTCGGAACACATTAAAAGCAAAATTGAAAATTGTTGCAGTTATCCAGAAAAACTGTATAGAAGCTCACTACATTTTTATGAAGATGTTTAGTATTTTTTTTCTTAAAGTTGGTCTCATTTGGATATTTTACAGACAAAAAGAATTTTTGAAAAAAAAATTTCTTTTCATAAAAAATTATTGAAATATTTGCATTTGACATAATTAAAAATTTAATTTCTCAATACATCTTAAAACTAATGAATAAAATCACCAAAAATACAAGTAAAAATACATAAAAGATTATTAATTGACTAGTGAATTGATTAGTGTGTTTCTATGACAACAAAGTGCTAACGAAAATAAAGGGTCTTTTTTCTGCCAGTGCGAACGGGGCATTACACTTATTCAAAAATCCATAGCTCTAAAACCCATCATTTCTTTAAAATCATGTAATTTTTTTTATTTAACTCCAAATTCTAAGTGCTGCATATCATATTAAAGCCCATAAAAACACCTTTAAAATGAGTCATAAATTAATTCTACCTCAATTCTTTCTTGAGTTATAAAGGATTTTGTGACTGAAGAAATTGCTAAAAACGACAGTTTTTGGCTCTATTAAAATTCCGTTAAAAATAATACTGAATTTTAATGCTGGTTCCTTCTTAATCTCCACGAGTACTACATATAAACCAAAATTTATGGAAATCTGAGACATCGAGGTCCCAACCTTGTGTTGGTTTGACTTGGAATGATAACTTATGATAACGTGGAATGTAATATAATCAATTAAAAAGTGATAGGGCTTTTATAGTCAAATTAAAAAAGTTTGTTTTAAATAAAAAGATTAATTGAAAGAACAAAAACTTATATCTTACTTGACTCACTTGCCCCAGAGCTTTAGACAATCCTTGCTTCAAGTTTGAAACATTCATTTTTTCCAAAATCTAAAAAATTGGCAATGTTTCAGAATGTGTTTTAAACGTTCACTTTTGCACCATAAGATGCAGCACAAGAATAAAGTTCAGACATTCAAATCTCTAAAACCAGTCAGATTCTAAATTAGATGTAAATAATAAGCTTTAATGAAAAATAATGACGCAATATAAATAATAAGCTTTAATGAAAAAAAAATTCATGGGTATAGAAATTGAATAAACTGTTTAATTGAAGTGATAAATCAACACACTTAAAGGAATCGTAGCCAATCGTAAGGTGGTTACTATTTGTCTTTGATCCTTTCCTTGTACTGAATCTTAATGAAAAATCATCGGTGCTGTTTTAATACTATTTATGATTTTTCTATTCGATGATTTTACCAGTTTGTGAAGGAAAACAAAGAGAGGATTGCATATGCACGTTTATGTAAAAGAACATTTACTTTACTGTGGCTGTAAGGACTGGTTATTAAAAAAAACCTAACATACCTTTAAATAAAAACGTATGAAATCAAGGCGTAGTTTCAATTTTTGCGTAGAGGGGTCTAAGATTTTTCTGGAGTATCGTTTAAAAAATCACTGCTACTGCTACTCAAGGTGTTGCAATACACTAGAACTTCAATTATCCGAATCATTTGGACAGGACTCCATTCAGATAAATCAAAAATTCAGATAATTGGATTTTTTTCGCAAAAAAAGGTTTGTGTTTATAGGGTTCCTATTAACCAGTCGTTACTTTATTTAACTCTAATGAATGGACAACCAAGCATACCAAGATTTCAACTTTTACCCAAAAAATTGGACCCGAAATTGGGTTTCCCATAAAACTTTTCTGCAAAAAATCACTTAAAAACGGCACGTTCTTAATATTTGCTTGTTTTCTACCTTCATCGATTTGCTTGAAGAACTCCCATCTTAGTTTTTAAGCTTTGACACTAAGTTTAATAGTGTTGGTTGGAATTATGAAAGAGCGATTTAAATAATCAGCTTTGGAGTTCTACTGTTTGTCTGCCTCAAGTTGAGCTCTGGCTGTGGCTCCTTCACATCAGCGGTGGTATGGTTTCGAATGATAAATAGTAAATTTCAAGATCAAGATCATGAATCACGATCATGAAAAATCATAAATTTATATTTTTATGACTTAGGTAAATACAAAAAGGGTTCTAAGATCACAAAAATTTAAAAAAAAATCCTTATGACTGCTCATGTGAACTAGCGACTGCCAGAGCTCAACTTGAGGCAGACAAACAATATATTTAACTGCAAGAGTTGTTTTATATTTGATGGAAGAAATACAGACACAAAAAAATGCATCACTGACCGTTTCCTTCATCCTGATGAAGAAATTCCTGAAACTTAGATCTTCGAACATGGAATGCAAGGGGTCGACATCAGAATAACTCGCATCCAAAATTCCCATTTTCTCCAAAATTTTCTGAAGGTGGTCGTCTATCTGTTCCCTTATTCCTTCTTCTTCAAGGTCCATGATATCAAGATCTATCATCTTTTCTCTCAACTCTAGGAGCTGAAAAGGGGACAATAATAGTTGAACCCAACTTTTTTACCAACGGATTTGAAAGAAAGGAAGGATAGTTAGTTTCTAAATATTGAATGGGAAATTACATTTATATACAGGGTGGTCCTAAATTCGTGGTACAAACTGGGTAGGGTAGGTAGAGGAGACCTAGACAAGCATATTTGGAATAGGAAGAGGGGGCGGAGATACACCGTTAAAGAGCTAGGATCTAATGTAGTGCAAGAGCGTTACAAAAGGACGTTTTGCCAAGGCCCGTTTAACGAATTAAAACATATTGAAATGAAAAAATTTATTGCATGAGGTACATCCGTATCCGCACTACTTACACCATAAATTTGATAGAAATTGGACCACTTGCTAATCCGTGGGGTGAGTTTAAAACGCGTAGTATTAATCTTTTAGACAAAGAATGGAGTTCCATTAATGGTATTTATAAAAATGGTGATCGGGGCTCTCGCACTACAATAGGTCATATCTCGCACTACAATAGGCCCTAGCTCTTTAATGGTGTAACTGCCCCCCCTTTCCTATTCGAAATATGCTTGTCTAGGTCTCCTCTACCTACCCTACCCAGTTTGTACCATGAATTTAGGACCACCCTGTATAGTAAATTTTAATGTACTCTCATTTATTTTTTACAAGCTCTTCACTAAATAAATGTCATTTATGTGCTAACAGCATATTAACTTCAGTTGTCTAGAAACTTTATGTGAACTAAAAAGTTTATATAGGGTATCTTCTATGCTTGATCAGTTGAACGTTATAAACTATAATATATTTCAACTCCATACGCTTTTGACTGCTTCCGGGTGAACATTTTTCCCATCTATAATTGCCTGCAATACTTTCTTCAAGGTTTTCTCAAAAGCATCTTTTATATATTTTTCCAAATCTTCTTTGACACTTCTTTCAAACCTAAAGGTAAAAGATGCTATAAAGATTCGATTCGGGGGTTCATTTCGGTTGAAAATATTCCCAGAATGTTCCCTCTTTCAAGACATTTATTATGGCCACACACATAAAGTCTGATCGCAACGAGAATACTTCCTCAGAAAAACAAAACTTTGAAAAGAAATTCAAATCTTAGTTATAATCCCACACAGAGAGAGATAGAGAATTTTTTTAACGGCTTTGAGAGTGTATTTCACACATTGAAAATCGGAAATACGCATTTAAAAACTAGCCAGGCCTATTTTCACTCTTTTAATTTATAACCAAGGTTTTGATAAAAAAAAATGCAGGGCACCCCCAACTAATTCGAAAAATAATTTTTTTCACTCAAATTTGTAATAGTAAATAAATATTTCATTTAGAATGTTTAATGTAAGATAAATTATTTTATTTATAATGATTAATATTTTCTGCTAATACTTAACAGATGCTTTTATTGTTAAAAACCAAAATATCATCTTAATTTTTTTCTACCCACTCAAAACAATTAATGGATATTGAAGGTTTTGAAACATATTGTCAAGCAAATGAAAAAATTGCAGGGTTCAAGCCTTTTTCATAGACTAGGGTCATTTAAAAGCTAAATCCATGCAGTTATCAAAAGTAAAAAGGTGCTCTGTATCATCATTCCCCATCTTCAAATCTAACTTTCATTTCCTCCTCATAACATCTGGTTTTTGTCTGGAGGGTACAAGGAACACAAAATAACACAAGAGATTGTCAGATTTGAAGATGGAGTGATGGTATAGAGCACATCTTTATCTATGGAATAAAGACCCCCACATTCTAAGGAACCATTTATGGTGGTTCAGGGAAATCAGGTTAATATCCTTACACATCTGGTTGTCCCTGATGCAGGAGAAATCGGTCATAATTTAACTTAAAGGGATGGTAATTGCAGAGAACATTGTGCTACCTCAGTGAATGATTTTCTTCAAGATGAAGAAATCGCAAGAATGGGATCGACCAGCAGGTTCTCTCAACATGAATCCAATAGAATAAGTCTGGGACATGCCTGAGAAAGGAACTGCTGCCCTTCCAATTCCCCCCAAACAGTTCAAGTGCTGGAAAATGCTCTAAAAGGGGAATTGCAGAAAAATATCCCAGCCCCTCATAAATAATAAAAAAAAACCTGGTGACAAACAGATGCACAGCGTTGTTTTATATCAGAAGAAAGTATTGATAGATTTTTCACTTCTTTTTCTTAACTACACAAAATGTGCATTTTCCAATTTCGATAAAAAAAAAGTAAAAATAATTTTTTCTTTTCTTTTGATAACTGCATGGATTTAGCTTTTAAATGACCCTAAGTCTATGAAAAAGGCTTGAACCCTGCAAATTTTTCACTTGCTTGACAATATGTATCAAAACATCCAATATCCTAGATCCGGCTAATACGACATACCACTTTTAGATTAGATTTCCTATAGTTTTCAAAGCCAATGAAATGTTTATTTAATGCACTAACACCCCCTAATTGAGTAGTATCATTATCTTTCATTTTTCTTTTCCAAAAACTTACTTTTCGAAAAAAGTAGGAAGTATGTCATTTTACCCCATATAAGGATAAAATGACATAGTAAACTTTAAAAAGAAAAAAAAGTTATTTCTTCTGCAAATACAATTTTATTTGATTCCAAACAATAACTATATTAGTATTTAAGCACTTTGACATAATCTATAATTAATTTTTGTGAGAAAGATAATCAGCAAATTAAAAAAAAACAACTGTAATGTGCTTATCAAAAAAATTTTGTTTTTTTATTAGAAAAAAAAGAACTGTATGTGATTTCAACTCTAGTTACATTTTCAGAAAGTTTAACTAGCCCCGATAGATATTAATTTGATATAAATCCACACAAGAATCATAGTTATGGTAAATTAATGGCTATGAATAAAAGAGAGCTCATTATAAAAACGCATTACAAAAACTTTGACACTTACATTTTCGATTTTCGTTCACCACGAGGAAAGAAATGCTTTTCAAATAATGGTGTCTGTTTGTATCATTTTGGATACAATAAAAGAAGAAAAAAGCTACAGACACGTGCTGCCCTTCTGCTAAATTTCAAGAAAATCGAAAAGTCATTTTACCCGAGTATGCCGTTAGGGGCCGTTCAAATATTACGTAAGCACTTTTTTGGTCATTTTTAACCCCCCCTCCCCCCTGTCAGCAAAGATAAGCAAACCTCCAACCCCCCCCACCATAATTACGTAAGAAACTGCAGGACCCCCCCGAAATTTTGACATCCCTTTTAGTAAGTACTGTTTTTTTCTCCTTGAAAATTAGGTGACTTATACAAGAAGCACTACTTTTCGGGGTTAAAATTTCAAAATGTTTGGGGGGGGGTCCCAAGTAAAAGTGCTTACGTCAGATTTCCTAATTAAATTTTTTTAATTTATTTTTGGTTGAGTTTTGAAATTATTTGTGCAAGAAACAAGAGATTTTCGAAAATTCACAATCTTACGTAAGCATCACTCATATCCCCCCTCCCCCATGTCAGGAAAAATAAGCAAAGAGCGAACCCCCTCCCCCCTCAGGTGCTTACGTAATATTTGAACGGCCCCTTATAGCCTGATTTCTCCTAATTGTTTTGAGCAGTGTATTTCATTTTTTCCATCAAAAATGAAAGCGGTTTTTAAGTTGTCTCTGTGTGTATGCAGTTGATGCTATTTCAGTACTTCACTCCTCATAAATGAATTTCACGCCTCCTAATAAAGTCAAGGAGTATTTTTACTCCTCCAAAAAAATCATAAGAATAACACTGATCCCACAGATTTGGAACAAAATATTCTTTCACAGTTTATGAATTACCATAAAAAAACGAAATAGAGTATAATAATCGGTTTCCATAACAATCTCAACAATATTATACTCCTGTTCATAAAAAATGCAACACCAAGAAGGAATTCTCCGATCAACTTGAAATTTTCAGGGTATGTTTATTATGGTTTGATTATCAAATGATACCAAATTCAGAGCTATAGCGCATGCGCGAGCTGAGCAGTGTCTTCTCAACCACTGATTTATTCGTATATTTGGGGGTCTGTAACGGGTTGTTAAGGGCTTGTAAGAAAGTTGTTTACCGTTGATTATCTTGTCATTAGATGTTATTATACCCCTTAGACCTTAACGGAAGTCATATGAAAATTTAACAGAGTTTTAAAGAGGATTAATGTTAGGCCTCCCGGAGGGGTGTTTTTCACACTGTTTTACCGCTGGTCAGATGAAGGGAAACCGGACAATATTGATATGGGTTTGAAAGCAGAGGTCCAAAAAAGGTGAGGCGAGTTGAAAATTGGGGTCTGGACCCCTTATAGTCACGTCAGCACGGGATGAAAGAGGCTCCATTTGCATGGCAGTGCCGGATCATTGAGTGACTTTTCGACATGTTTCAAACTGTTAGAATACTGTTACAGGTCTATCGTTGTCTGCTTCATCAGTTAATCGGTCGCCATTGCACCAAAATTCACCAAGTATCGTTTTTTTTTTACAACGCTCCATCGATGGAATTCCATCGGTGCATAAAGCTACCATGGGATCCACAAAAAAATATTTTCTCAAGATTACTGATAACAAATGGTCCTTTTAAAGAAATCCCCCATCAATTTTGGTTAACATGACACCTAAATTGGGTTTGGACGCTATGCCGAAAATCGCAATTTTGTGAGTGTTTTATCTTGAGTCTATGGTGAAGAAGAAAAGTGTTTTAACCTGGAGCACTATTGGGTACCATGGGAAGGACAATCTCATTTCTTAAAAAAATTTCTAAAAAATTTTTGGAGCCAAAAGTTATACCCTACATTTGAAGGGATCCTGAAGCAGTAATTAATCAGAACAAATCCCGCACACATGTTTTTTGGAATGTTCCAAACTTACATTACATTCAATAAAGACAGTTTCTTTCTCGACAAATTTCTTCATCCAAAATTTCACCTATGGAGCTCGACTAAAATTTCGTTGGTTTGTCCTCATGCTTAAAATGCTTGTTATGTTGCCAATATTGGCAAACTTTGGGCTTGGGATGAATCTTAGATGAAAATCACCTCCTCAGTCAAAATTTCAATCTGTTTGATTCGATGACCTGTCGTATAGAGGCTCTCATTGCAGCGCGTATGGAAGACATTAAACACCGATTTTTGATATTAAATTTTATTCCTTTGTTCTGAAAATTATATCTTTTATTTGTATCCACAAAGATCACTTGCTGTGTAAATTTCATCAAAATCTAACAAGTCCTTCATGGTGTTGCATTTTTTATGAACAGGAGTATATAAAACGTCGAAAGTTTTTCTAACGACGGTTGGACAATAGAAGCGCGTCTTACCTTTGCAGCTCTTCAGTGCTATCCACCCCTAGGGCTAGATGAAGGGGAGGGGCATTTTCTAATCCTCTTTTAAAAGCTTTCACTGCTTCACTCGAAGCCTTCTCGAAGTCTGAAACACATGATTAGCGTTAAAAATATCTAAGGGTGTTGGAAGTACTGTAAAATAAAATGTTGGTTTTTCTATCCCATGTCAATAGTTTCTAACAGACTAACCTTCCTCGAAAGATGCAGACACGCATCCGACCAACAGGAGCACAAGAAACAACTTCATGGTGCTGAAAATGGAATAAAAATCACTTGTGTTAATAATAATAGGAGGACTGTTTTATTTTTCTCCCCTAAAAAATTAAGAATTTCTAAATGGCATGCAGCGCAATAAAGTAGAGCATCCCTAAAAAACATAAGGATATTGTGTTGCGTTTTATCTCCCACCTTAATTCACATGAAACAGTGAAATTAAGTTTCACATTTCCTTAAAATTTTTCTTTGCTCATGAAATGTTACATTCTAGAACTTTATTAAGCTTAGAAAATCAATCTGGATTGATAAGAAAAGAAAGAGGCATTCTTCAAAAATTTAAATATTTTTGAATCTGTGCTACGGACCAATTTCGCCTTTTTCATAAATGATTTCTGTTAGTACTTTGTTTTGGAAAATCTTGTATATCGTTCAGTATATTAAACTCTTGAAATAAATAACATATAGGCAAATTATATTGTTTACTAGAAATAGGTGCAAAATATGACAAAGGATGAACAAATACTGAGACGCACACGATTTACGTTTTGTGTAAAGTGATCGAAACTAGCAAAAGTATCGTCTAGGAAAAGTCCATGTTCGTTTTGTCTAAATATTTCCTAATATTTTTCATTCAGTGTGACAAAATAAGATCCACATGATTTTAAAAATATTTCTGATTATTCCTATAAAGTTAAAATTTTTGCTAAATAAATTAAGAGATACACTATAAATAACAAAATATAACTCCCTGTGTGAATTCCTTCATTAAAACTTTAGTGAAGGTAATATTGTTCTCTAAATTTACTTGATAAATGTCATTGTTACTTACTCTTTTAGATCCCCTTTTGAACTGTGTCGTGTACCCAGTGTTTCAAGGATTTATTCATTCTTTACACTTATCAAAGGAAAAACGATTATCAAACACCTGTTGTTGTATTTCAATTTTTGAGTCATATTTTAAGCTTTCCATTTCATTCAAAGGTGGTGAAGGCTTTTAGGTCTGAATAACGAAATGTATTTTGTGATTAAAATAAAAATTTAAGTTTCTTCTAGGTGGAGTTAATACTGCATCTCTTTCTAAGATGAATGTAATGGTAATTATTACGTATTCTTATATTGAGTAATACAGAGTTCAACAAAAGGGACAATATTTGACAAATCAAAATATAAAAAACATGTAATGAGTTAAGAAGTGTCAGGACAAGAAGTCGTTTGGAAAGTTTTTAAACGAAAAATCGAAAATAAACGCTTGAAAATAACATTTCTCGAGGGTTTTTTTCCTGACATTATGAACTATAACTAAATATCAATAGGTACTTTGTTGTTACTCTTTTGAACTACTGAATTTTTTTGCTTTAAAATTTATCAGTCTAATGGGTTATTAGTTGAAAAAAAGGTTAATAATCTACTAAAATAGTAAAAAAACCTTTTTTAATAATTAATAAACAGTTTATAAACTTAATTAAAAGAGATAAATAGTTTTTTAGATTGATATATAGTTTTTTAATTCTAATCAATGATCAAACTTAAAAACTTCTATTGTTTTTAGAGTTGTAATATTTTAGATGTAAATAGTTCTTCTATTAATACACTACTAAAAAAACATACTTTTCATTAAAGAATAATGGCTATTTTACAGTAGTACAGAATTTATGAATTGTACACATTTAAAAAAATTCTTTTCTATTTCTATAAAATTTTATTTAAGACTCTTTGCAAAAATTATTTTAAATCCAAATTTGATTACTTAAGGCTGTATTCACCATTAACCTGACCGGAGGTTAACTGGCAGTCAATCTTTTGACTGGTAGAAAACTTGTTTTTCTTTTTTAACTGCCAATCATGAGTTTGACTGATCAACAATTATTTTCAGTTTTGACCTTATGAAATCAATTTCAAAACCATAGGATAAGAAATAAAATAATCGAGCTTACATTTTAAGCAACAATGAATCGTTCAATTCAGCTTCGATGTTCCTCAAAATAAATCTTGTTATTGATTTTGCTGTCATGTCACTTTTGTTGTCAATAATAAGCTGGCTGAAAATATAAAAAAAAACATGTAGCTTTTAAAAAGTTCACCTTCAAACTAAAAACTTACTAAGAGCCCAAAAAATATTTAAAAAAAAAGACATGGATGGTAGTTTATGAATAGCATAAATCGGGCAATATTTGATAAAATGTTGATCCACAAAATGTAATTTTTTTTCATTCAGAATTATCACAAGAAAACATCCTTACCGGTTTCAGTCCTTTATTACCAACCTCACAACTTGGATTATAGAGCTGAAAGTAGCATAGCCCTTGTTTTACATAGGTGTTATTAATTAATTAAAAACAAAATAAAATCTTTCTACACTAGCTAAAGACTATAAAACACCACACTTTTTCATATGAAATATTACCTACCAAAACTAAGTAAAACTATATAATCACTGTAAATGAGAACGAACTTACTGTATGGAGACGCATGTCCAGTATGAGGTTGATCCAACTCCAACCCCTCAATTATATTTATAATCCATGACCACCGGAAAAAAATAACTCGAGTTTTCTGAGAAACCACTTTCTGGGGGTGAAGAAACCCCGCACATACACCCACTGCTTCTTCTTCTAAAGCCCTCCAAAGTGTTTTAAACGTGCCTGGAGACCTCTCGTCGAAGCACGATCCCTGCCCGATCGGCATCGTCTGCCCCAGGGCAAAACAAAGGATTCTATTCCGGGAATTGTTGGACCCTTTCGGAGCTATGAATAGAAACTCCGTTTCGTCATCTTCCTATTTTTAAGTCTGGTGTCAAAACAATTAAATTAGATCACGAATTTTTTTATTAACCAGTTGGGTCTAAAAATTACTGCGAAGGAAATCACAGATTTCACTGAAAAAAAAATCACAAAATTCAAAAATATTTTCAAGTAAAGATTGAAGGGCTGATCTAAAAGGGCTGATGTTCTGAGTTTGGCATTAGCGTTATTTTCAAATTTTTTAAAGAATTAACAATGTTTTGTTCAATTTATACACTGACTATATCAGATATAGCCGGACTTTTACATGTGGTGCTACAGCTCTATTCCTTATAAGTTATTTTCTGTTTTACACTTTGAATACAGGGTGTTTCAAAAGTAAGTTTCACGGCTTTTACGGGGAAACGACGTCTCCTAGGGTCATGGAAGTAAGAGATCTACCCCTAGTCTCTGGAATTGAGTTCACTTACAGTGCCCCTAGAGGCGAAATAAAAAGTTTAAATAATGAATTAAACACTAAAGGCGATAGAGCAACAACCTCAATGAGAGTATTGTTGGCAATGTTATGAGAAACTAAAAAAAAAATTCGTGAAAATATCGTGAATATATGCTGGGATAGCATGTGAAAATATCACTTTTTCAGGCCTCAAAAACAAATAAGTTCGTAAATATGCAAGTATTTTTTATTTTTTGAGTAAATTTTGTCTATTAAACAAAAAAAAACAAAAAAAAACTTCATAAAAACACTGAAAAATTTGCTTATTTGGGAACTAAAAAGTCCTATTTTTACTATATCTCCGCGAATATTCATGATATTTTCATAAATTTCTTTTTCAGTTAGTTTTTCATAACATTGACAATAATACTCTCATTGAAGTTTTTACTCTATCTCCTATAGCTTTTTAATTAATTGGTTTAACTTTTTATTTATTTTTTATTGCCGCTAGGGGCACTGTAAGTCATCTCAATAAATTCACAATGGTCCCTTACTTAGGGGTAGAACTTACTTCTATGACCCTAAATGTTGTATCCAAATAAAAGCCGTATAACGGACTTTTGAAACACCCTGTATACAAAAAACTATCCTAGTCTAGTCTGAAGCTTTTTCAATTTTGCTCCATAACTAAAATTATCAAATAATTTCCCCTGAAAAAAGAATCCTAAAATTTATTATTGAACTCGTCGCTTAAGGCCAACAGTTTTGCGAAAAAATGACTCAAATCGCTGCAATCGTCAATTTTGTTATTATAGCATACTTAGTGCAGTTGTAAGGCAAACTGACAAAATTGGAAGCCTATTGTCGCGTTAGCGACACAGATGCCACGGTTAGCCTAGGGTAGACCTCGGGAAGGGCATGAAAATTAACATTAAATTTAGAATAATAGGGTACAGGGCGCAGGGAAAACATGAATGTCCTACACCCCATTATTCTAAATTTAATTTTAATTTTCATGCCCGGCCCGAGGTCTACCTCGGCTAACCGTGGCATCTGTACACCTACACCTATCATTCATGTCGTTAGGAACGCCGGAACGGCGAAGCATTTCACTTCAAGCCCTACTCAAAGAGACTTAAAATAAAGGCTTACAAACTCTCTATTATTCACACATGCTTTTATTAAGAGCGAAAGTTTTTTTTTCTCGTCTCTTGTAAAGTTGGGAAAATGCAGTTATGTTAACTCCTTTTGTTTCTTATGAAGTAACACACCTTGAAATGCACAAATTTACGCAAGTACTACATTGATAAATAGTTTAATTTAATAGAGGGTAAATGTACAATAATTATGTAACAAATAATTATCTCTCTATTCTAAAAAAAAGTTTTTAGTGAACGGTTTCCAGAGAAAGGCTTTTTAATTACTGAACCGAATGACACATATATGGTATCAAAATGTCCGAATTCTTTCCGGATTTCCGAGTAAGCCCTTCGATTTTTCAAAAAAATTCTCAATTTTAAAATATTTCCATTTTTTTGGATAACGGATAAGGTCGCAGTTATAAAGCAAGTACTGTCATTCAAATTATTATGCATCCAATCACAACGACCAATTGACGCTATATTTTAAGATGAAACATGTTTTTTCACCTTTTAAAAAAGTACTTTCTTGATGAAATATCACTCAGACTGATAAAAACAGATTCTAAAAACTTACATGAACTCCATTTTATACTAAAATTTCACACTTTTTGTCCAATACTTATAATTTTTAGTCTGATTTTATCGAAATTAATTGTAAACATAGTGATGTTTTGTCTCTTATTATTTTCAATTGCTTAAACGGTATTGTTTAGGAAGTCTGGGTTTAAAAAAATATTTGAATGATAAACACTAGGCATATTATACTACTAACGAGTTACTTTCAGATAATGGCTTTTGTTTAGTCCGAATATTGATAAACAATTATAATTAGTTATTTTTATAACCATAGATCAAAAATAATTAAGATGGATATTAGGGTGGGTCATTTTCCTATGGCGAAAATAAAATTTTACAAATTCTATCGGGCACTGCAAGAAAAGGTTGCCAAATGGTCTCAAACTAACATGTGTAAAATATTATTCCATTATAATAACTTTTTTTGCCTCCGGATTGGCCTCAAATAAAACAAAAATATGTTATTTTTCAAATTTTTTTAAAATTATATAAATTAAATTTTTCTGTCGATAACTTTTTAAAGCTCACAAATAAGGGTCTTTAAAAGCAATCTTAATCATATTAGTCACATTTATGCAATTTTAATACAAAAACAACTGCCAAAGTGGCAATGTAATATGCTCATAGAGGAGATATAATATTATACTGTTATATCTCCTCTATGAATATGCTATCATATTAACAATAGCCGTAGAATAGGAGGCTCTTTTTTGCCAACAAACAGTGGATTTTCAGTGGTACATATTTTAAATATTGGTAGTTCAGATACATTTTCCCTCAAGTTTGGTTCAGTACAAAACGGTATTTTTAATTTTTAAAATTAGAAATAGTTATATTTTTCATAAATATGCCGCGCTTTCAAAATTCATCGGAAAGTTATTTCACTGGCTGGTCTTGGAATCCAAATATGATCGCAAAAATTTGTAGAAACAAGTGTCGAATAGATAGTTCGTTCATTAGGCAATATATCAGTTATGATTCGCCTCAGTCATGATTTACCTATTTTTTTGCATTAACAATAGACTGAAACCCAGGCCCATGACATTATACTTCTTTGGAAGAAGGATTGACTCAAAATAGCTCCTTAGCATTCTCTTATGAGTTCATAAAAGTTAAAATATAGCAAATTTAACTGTTTAAGATAATTACAAGTATGTTTTGAAAAGTAATGTAGCCTATTTAAAAACTTAGGGGATCATACTGAGCTTTGAACTGAAAACGCTGATCTACCGCTCTTCTAAAAATGTTTCAAAATTTGACTCTTAAAATGTGGTTTTAATTTATTTTTGGACATTAGGGACTCATATGAGGACACTTGGGATGGACTGTTCTTAATATGGCAATGTAATTTCAAGGAAAACCCCAACTTTTGAACTATAATCCAAATGTTTTCCTTGGGGTTGAAACCTTTAACCCCAAAAAGGTACCTACCTTCTGGCATATCCATTTTTATTAAAAATTTAGTGTTTTTAACATCCTACTCAACCGGCAATAAGAGTTTCGCACATTTTCATGATTCCAGCAAGACATTTTTGATTGCCAGTTCTAACCATTGAGATATTTAAAAATATGTTGTATTACAACTCAAGTATTTCAACTCTGGTTTCATTTATAATTATTTTATAGTCTTCGAGGATAATTTTTATACCATTGGGCACATTTACATTCATAACGGATTCGTGAAATCGAGGTAAAAGCTTGATTTTCGTTTGTCCATTTTTACATGAAATCGCTATATTAATCAAAACTTCGAGGCCAATCCGGAGGCAAAAAGAGTTATTATAATCGAATAATATTTTACACATGTCAGTTTGAGACCATTTGGAACCCTTTTGTCGCTGTGCCCCTGGGAAAATGTGAAAAAAAATTTTTTGACCCACCCTAATGGATATTTTTTAAAACATTTCGTTTATATTTTTGATAAGTTCGAGTTAATATATATGTGGTTATTCGTGGTCAAACAACCAGTCACCCTCCCAGCCTAAACCGCAGGATGGCCGTTTAAGTTATTCGTTGTCGAACCTATCACCCTCCCAGCCATGCTCCTTAGTTACTGGACTAATCCTTTTGATGTACAATAGGGTGGGTCAAAAATATTTTTTTCACATTTTCCCAGGGGCACAGCGACAAAAGGGTGCCAAATGGTCTCAAACTAACATGTGTAAAATATTATTCGATTATAATAACTCTTTTTGCCTCCGGATTGGCCTCAAAGTTTCGATTAATATAGTAATTTCATGTAAAAATGGACGACCGAAAATCAAGCTTTTACCTCGATTGCACAAATCCGTCATGAATATAAATGTGCACAATGGTATAAAAATCATCATTGAAGACTATAAAATAATTATAAAGGAAACCAGAGTTGAAATACTTGAGTTGTAATACAACATATTTTGAAATATCTCAATGGTTAGAACTGGCAATCAAAAATTTCTTGCTGGAATCATTAAAATGTGCGAAACCTTTATTGTCGGTTGAGTAGGATGGTAAAAACATTAAATTTTTAATAAAAATGGATATGTCAGAAGGTGGGTACCTTTTTTGGGTTATAGGTTTCAACCCCAAGGAAAACATTTGGATAATAGTTTAAAAGTTGGGATTTCCTTGAAATTTCTTGGCATATTAGGAATAGTCCATCCCAAGTGTCCCCATATGATTCCCTAATGTCCAAAAATAAATTAAAACCACATTTTAAGAGTCAAATTTTGAAATGTTTTCTTAAGAAGAGCGGTAGATCCCAGTTTTCAGCTTAAAGCTCAGTATTATCCCCTAAGTTTTTAAATAAGTTACATTACTTTTCAAAACTAACTTGTAATTATCCTTAACAGTTAAATTTGTGATATTTTAACTTTTATGAACGCATAAGGGAGTGCTAAGAAGCTATTTTGAGTCAATCCTCAAAGAAGTATAATTTCATGGGCCTGGGTTTCAGTCTATTGCTATAGCAAAAAATTAGGTAAATCATAACTGAGCGAATCATAACTGATATTGCCTATGAACGAACTATCCATTCGACAATTGTTTCAACATATTTTTGCGATCATATTTGGATCCCAAGACCAGCCAGTGAAATAACTGTCCGCTGAATTTCGAAAGCGCGGCATATTTATGAAAAATACAACTGTTTCTATTTTGCAAAATTAAAAATACCGTTTTATACTGACCAAACTTGAGGGAGAATGTATATGAACTACCAATATTTAAAATTTGTACCACTGACAATCCACTGTTTGTTGGCAAAAAAGAGATTCATATTCTACGGCTCTTGTTAATATGATAGCATATTATATTGGCCCTTTGACAGTTGTTTTTGTATTAATAATGCATGAAGGTGACTAATGTGATTAAAACTGCTTTTAAATACCCTTATTTGTGAACTTTAAAGAGTTATCGACAAAAAAATTTAATTTATAAAATTTTTAAAAAATATGAAAAATTACATATTTTTGTTCTATTTGAGGCCAATCCGGAGGCAAAAAGAGTTATTATAATGGAATAATATTTTACACATGTTAGTTTGAGACCATTTGGCACCCTTTTCTTGCTGTGCCTGATAGAATTTGTAAAATTTTTTTTTCGCCATAGGAAAATGACCCACCCTAATGTACAAGCCAGAAGTGAAGAAGTATAGGTTCCGGCTATAAAAGAGCTTGTGTGTGGCAACGGCGGGTGGAAAAGGAGCGACTTCGCGGGACTTGCCAGATTGTTCCAGCTGATTTTTTGATGTGTAGAATTTGAACTAACGTTTTTAAACTTTAAGCTTTTACTGTTTTTCTAATAAACCTTATATTGTTTACCCGTACAGTTTCTCCTTTTCCCACATATATTTAAACTTTTAAGGGAGATTTATTCATGGAAGGGATTTAGTGAAGTATTTTTGGAAAGATGGTAGACGTTTTTCTGTAAATTGTTTAATTGTTTTATAAAGTGTATTACGTTTAGCGAGTTGGAATTTGTGGGAATTGCGAAGCAATACCTAAAGGTCCTGCGTCAGCAGTTTACGGGGGTTGGCGAGCGATAGCGAGCAGGGGGCGGTAGCTCCCTAGTGTAGCTAAAAAAATGTAATCATCTTTTATCTTTTGATAGAAATATCTAGTCTATTAGTTCCCAAGAAAGGCTGACCCATTACTGGTACTGAGCTTTCAAAGAAATACAATTCATGTAAAAATCGGTTCAATTTTTAAAAGCACAATTTTAAATTTAATCATAAGGAAACACCTAATCTAAAACTGATACCTACATTTATTTTTTAGGAACTGTTATCTGTCTTGTTAATGCCCATCTGCCTTTTGTATCCTTGCCCATCTGCCTTTTTGTTTGTATTTTTTTTGATAGTATTGACGCAGACTAATTGCTTTCAGAATACCTAGATTTCTAAAAATCATGCATCCGTTGGTTTTAATTTATGTCGGATTTTGAGTGAGTTTTTATAATATCGGCAACAATATTCTATTTGAAGTTTTCTATAGTTTTTAGTTTATCTCTTCTACAGTTTTTTAATAAATTTCTTAACTTTTTTTTATTTGTCCGGTAAGGGAGCTGCAATCCAACTCAATGTTTTATCCATGGTTACTTACCTAGGGGTAAACTTTACTACCATGGCCCTAGGATACGTGGTTTCAGTATAAAAGCCGTGAAAGGGAATTATGAAACACCCTGTGTAATAAATGCTATGTCAAATGCTGTAGGAGTTAATCTAAACTGCTCGAAATATTAGGGTTTTGCCCCATCAAAGATGGTTTTGTTCCCTATCATTAACAGTGTGCTAAACAAATGAATTTGTCTACCCTAAACTTTTTCGTTAAATCTGAGTTCTCTAAAAGTTCTCTCCACTGTTGTTATATTGCACCTAATTGCACTCGTAAGAACCAAAATCAAGGTTTTTTTTTCTTTTTAGAAATTCTGCAGTTTTTTTTTATAACCGCCTAAAAATTTTTTAGATTGATTGCAAAATTGCTGAAGAATGACGTATCGAAAAACTTCAAAATAACTGCAGACTTAACAATGCACTTTAGTCATTTTTTGCAGATTTTTGTTGTCTGGGTAGCATAAATATAGAAATAAGTTCCGAAAAATGGCTAAACTGAATAGTTTATTTCATTAAAAAATTACATATGTAATATTGAACATTATTAAGGATTTATTAGAAGGAGTTCACGCTTCCTCCCTAACAATGTCTTTGATTTTTCTCTCCACTTCTTTGTACAGCAGACCGAGGTCGTCTTTGTACTGTCTGAAAAAGTCCAGGGCCTCTTCGGCGACATCTCGACTGATCTTCTTGGAATCAGTGATAAACTGGAAAGAAGGAAAAGGGTTTATTATTAATAATTTGGGTAAAAGATACATCCAAAAAGTATACTCTCGCACATCAAATTTTCTATACCTTTGAACTGAATCTTAATATTACTCACTACCAATTCTATCATACTCTATCTAATCAGTGTTCCCCAACCTTTTTCGGTCCATGCCCCACCAAAGCCTTTCTAAATTTTCCATTCCCCCATGTCTTTCTTTTTCGGAAGTCCTTCTCGGAAAATAAATAAAAACTGGTGGTCCAAGGGGGGCAATTTAATTAAAAATTTTCCAACTTAAATTAGTTACTAGTCATCTACATACTAGCACTCCATTTTCGACAAAACAGCATTGGCAACACCAAATTTCGCAACAAAAATGCTTCTTTGTATGTGGATTGGCTTCTTTTCAAATATTAAAAGCTAAAATGTGTCGACTCACTTCTCTGGCGATGGCGGTGACGTTCTGCAGTCCGGTCTTCCCCTTGGCGAGGGCCTCTCCGTACCTCTCCCTCACCCAGTTGCCGAAGCGTGTGGAGCGGTCCTTCAGATTGATTCCGAGGTCCCTGAAGTAGGCCTTCACCTTCCTCATATCCTCCACCAACCTGTCGATGAAGGACGCCAGCTCCTCCCGTCCCTTCTGTCCGCGCTCCTTCAGCGACTCAGCCACCTTCTTGGCGAGCTATAAGAGAGATAAAAACAAATAGAGCTTTTCACCATGATGTCCCTCACTAGCGGATACAGGCTCAAGCCCCCTCCCCAAAGGAAAAGTTAATGCACCAAAATGAGTTAAAACCCTGTTATTTTAAGGTCAAATTTTCAAAAAATTTCTGGGGGAGGACCCCAAGACCCCCTTGGCACTTGTAACTCTATTTTATTAAGTTTGTCAAAACGCAAAAAATCTATCATAAAATCTGTATCCGAAACTCGGATGAGGCGTACTAAAACGAGTTGAAAAAGTGGGGATTTTTACTTAAATTTCAAAAAAAATTCTGGGGGAGGACCCCCAAACCCCCTGTTTGGAGTTGGAGTAGGATAATTCACTACCTTTTCCGTATTCACATCAACAAGAAGATTCAATTGGATTATGAAAATTCTTAGCCCCCCCAAAACCAAATCCTGGATCCGACACTGACGTCACTTATAAATCAAACAAATGGTTGCTGGCTGTGAAAATTATGGTAAAATGCGGGATAAAAGCACAATTTTTCCGTCAAATTTCTAAACGCTTTCTGAAAGAGTACCACCACATACCCACAATTTTAAGTAAAAATCACTCGGTATTAAAAGAAGTAGGATAAGAGATTCATCATCTGAAATTTTCATAGTAGCACCTACACCATCTATGAAATATAATCTATATATAGATTTCTCTTACGTAACGCTCAAATTTGGCTTTGGCAACGGTTGGTTTGTTTTGTTTACGTTTCGTAAATTTAAAAGCGATCTAAAGATGGATTAAAGTAGAGCTAGAAATTATTATTCCAATCTGTGACGGTTGTAGCTCTAAGCAGGAGTATTTACAATTGTGTTTACAAAGAAGTTTTAGAGGAGTGATTAAATAATGGGGTAAGTAAAAGCAGCTATATCAACTTTTAAGTATAACATATACATGTTAATAGTACTCATCTGATATATTTTTTTGGCTGATATATGGTGGCTTTTCTTGGCTAATGCAACAGTACCCATGAATTTGATAAACACTGTATACATATTTTTCATACACATATTTAATGTTCCCCTGCTGCATATTAATATTTATAAAACTATATTTTAACCAATAAATTTAGTTGGTAATGAAACTCAGCTAGGCTGTACAAGCGTATGGCAAGCGAGCGTAGCGAGCACAGGATTGTGAAGCAATCCTAGGGGAACTGCGTCAGCAGTTCCTGGGGGTTGGCGAGCGATAGCGAGCAGGGGGCAATATAGCCCCCTAGTTTTAATATATTTTTCTAAACCATAAGAATACATTATTCCTATGTTATTAAAAGTAACTTATTAAATATAAGGTAAAAAGTCTTTCACACAAAATGGTTATTTCTTACTTCACTTCCTTTGCCCAAGTACTTTTCCACTATGTTTTTCACTCGATCGAAACTGAATGTGTCCTTGATCTGCAACGAAATTCAAAGATTATGCTATGCACAGATATTCATCCGGGTCTTCCATGATAACTGCCATGATAACCTCTTTATGATTTTTAAAAAAAAATATTTATTTAACTGTCTGAATTTTTTTTAAATGTTCATGCTTTCTCAGCTTAAACTAATAGTCGAAGGGTAAAGAAAAAAATCGTGGTTGCCAGATTTTGGACACAAAATTAAAAGTTAATTTGGGTAGGTAACAACCTCATCCTTGAGGTGCTCGAGCATTCCGAAGACGTCGATATCGGCACTTCTCTTTGAAGTGAGCTTCTCCTTCAGCTTGTTCCAGTAGTCCTTCACCTTCTCCTTGATCTTGTCCAGAAAATCTTGGTAAGTGCCGCCCAAGTCGATGTTGTATTCCTTCAGCTTTCTCCGGATCTCTTGCAACTGTAGGAAAATTTAAAAAAAAATGGAAATTGACCTTTGTTCTAGATCCGTAAGTAGAGGGAAAATTTGCATAACAATGATTCTTCAAAGTACAGGATTGGATATTAGGGCTTATAGTTGAACTTGAGAGCTTTATATAAGCCTCCCTAGAGGTTTAGGAAAGCAAATTTAACCGAAACAACTAGATATGCCAAGTTGTCAATCGGATCTGAACTATGTTAAAAATTAAGAGTATCTACCTCATCGTAAAGTCAGTTTAAAATTGATTCCACCAGAATGACAGACAGATAGACAAATTAGACTGATGGTGCGACCAAATTAAAACATATTAAAACAACTGAAAATGTTCCAGTTGGCGGAAAAGAAACTTAGTCTCTTTTTTGAAAACTATGGCAGTTTGCAATACGTTATTTCTGTAAAATAAGAATGGGTACCAACGGAGAATAATAAATAAATCCTCACTTGATCTAGTCCATCTTTTAGAGCCTTTCCTTGTTCAAAAGCATCCTTTACCTTCTTTGAAACTTCGTCGAATTTGTCTTTTAGTTGACGGACGATATCGCCATACTCGCTGAAACAGAAAAACATTGCATTGTTCTCAAACTTTTGAAAGTAAGAGTCAAAAGAACACTAATGAAATCATCAAAAACTCGTTTAAACAGTTTGTTATTACTATGTGAGATTTGGGTATTTCTCCCTTACTTTAAAAAATGAAGTTTAACGGATACTTTATAATCTATTCATCATCAATTGTTAAAATTCTAAACTTAATAATTTATAATTTACTAGCTGTTATACCCGGCCTTGCACGGGTGGGGTGTATAAATTTATTTTTTAAAATATTTCTTAAAATACATTAATAATTTTGTAAATTAGCAATATTACAAATCATCCCGGTATCCCAGGAACCTCTTTCCTATCCCAGTGTTCCCGGTATCCCAGGCGCCTCTTTCCTATCCCAGTGTTCCCGGTAATCTTATCCCGGTGGTCACGGTAATTTTTCTAATCCCGGCGTTCCCGGTAATTTTCCTACCTCAGTGTTTACGGTAATTTTTATATTCCGGTATTCTGGGTGTCTTTATGGTAAATTTCCTGTCCGAGTGTTCTCGGTAATTTTCATAACCCGGTAATTTTTTTAATCCCGATGTTCCTGATAATGTTTAATATCTTGGTGCCTTTATAAAGTAAAAAATTTGAAACCATAGTAAAAAGTCTAGTAAATTAGTATGTCTAGTGAACAAATTAAGAAAATTAAAACCCACTGAGCTATATAACAACAGTGTTAAAACCAGTGTTTAAAACTAAAATAAAAGATCTAGTAAATGAAAAAGTCTAGTGATCTGTGTCTCATTTGAAACAATGTTTTATTTTTAACTCGTTGTATGACTGGTAAAACAGGTTTTCAAACACGGAAAAATAAGTGAAAAAAAAGCAGGAAAAACGGGAAAAAAAGAATGAAGGACTGATTTTCTCTTTATAAATTATAGCCCATGTCCTATTCTGATGGACATTACATTATGGTAAAATTTCATTAAAATCCATTCAGTAGTTTTTGCGTGAAAGAGTAACAAACATCCAGACAAACATTCACAATTATAATAGTAGTAGGATTATGTGTTTTCTGTACATAACCGTATGTAGTTACAGTAATTTTAAACATGTGTAGGGTGGAGCGAAACTAGCCAAAAATCCAAAACTTGAGTTCGATCAATTAATATCTTCAGGATCCACATTCAAGTTGAAGTTTCGAAGTTTCATCAAATTTTACGTAAAAAGGGCTATAAACGATTCCCACACAATTTTAGCTTAATTTTCAAATCATAGCTGCTTGAGTTTATATTCTTAGGATGACAAACAACATTTTAAAACCTTCCATGGACCTGAAATGGAGGAAATTTCCAATTTCTCATGCCCGAAATAAGGGCGCATGCCATTAAAATAGGCTAGCGACAGAAAAACAAATTTTTAAGCATGTGAAAATCTTACGAATTTTCATGTAATTTTTTTCTCCAAGTTCTTCATAACGTTGGCAACAATACTATCATGGAGATTTTTGCTCTATCTCCTTTAGTTTTTAAATTCATTTTTTAACATTTTTTATTTCGTAGCTAGGGGCGCTGTAAGTCATCTCAACGGATTCTCCAGGGTCACTTACCTAGGGATAGACCTTACTTCTCTGTGACCCTAGGACACGGTGGTTTAAAAACCGCGAAACGGACTTAAGAAACTCCCTGTATAGTTATGATTAACTAGTACTTTAAAAATCCATCATGTCATACCATCAACTTCTCCCAAGTTTTTCAGAATAAATCTATATAAAACAACTTATTTGCACGTATTTATAAATTTAATTTGCTACAGATGCAGTTAATCTTTTCGTGAATTTTAAAACTTTATGAGCTGTGATTTGCTTGTTAAATTCGTCAACCCTTAGTGAAATTTAAAAATTTCCTTATGAATGTTCTAAAAGCATAATTTTGAATACAAGACTCAGCGGTTAAGACCAGACAGAGACTGACTACGTGAATGATTGAGTAGTGGAAGACGATAGAAAGCGGCATACTCAGCCATCATTTCTGAGTGGATTTCACGAGTTTCTTTGTTGACACCCAGCTTGTCGAGAAGCTCCTTGAAGAACTCCTTTCCCTTTTCCCGGATGCGCTCCAGGAGGTCCTTCCCCTTTTCTCCGATATCCACATTCAGGTCCTTCAGCTTATCGCGGATTTCCTTGGCCTGGAGGAAAAACAAAAATGCAGATTAAAACCTATTTACACCGTTAAAAAACAGTTCATCCTTTCACCTGTTTGTGGTAAAAGGTTGGGCTGTTACACCACAAATTTGGTTCATATTTAGTTGCAACCATGGAAGTAGGAAGATAGGGAACTGTCGTGTTAAGGATAACCAGGCGCCAAATATCGCTACGATAGAGGGATCCACGTGCGCGGCATATTAGAGACATATGCTTGCTCACTAGTGCCGCTTCATATTCCCGATTCACGGAAATAAAACAGCTGAAAAAGTGAATACACAGGATAGAAAATTCGTTTTGGGTGAAATTTTAAGTACACGTGGTTTATTTCTCCTTTTTAGCTTATTCCACGAGAATTTTCAGTAGCTCCGCATGATTTACATTGCTCTATATTTTCAGCTTTTTCAATCAAGAACATTAAAAACAACAAAGACAAAGTGGCTTTATTAAGCAAGCATATCGCACCCTTGCTACAAAAGTGCCACAACTCAAAAATTGTAATTTTTTCGTTATGACCGCCATTAGGCGTAGTTTTCACATCTCTACCAATCTTCAAAAGAGCCAGAAGTTGCATTAAAAAATCAGCCGCCAGATGGCAGTTATGGCGTTTTGTTGTTATCAAGATGGCTATGATTCCTTCCACTGAAATGCCACATCTTGAGTTGTCGTCCAGCCAGGGAAAACTAGAACAATGGCTAACGATCATAGTTTGAGATGTATCGTTCTTCGTATTGACAAATTCAAAAATACTAAAATGTGCCTAGTCAGCCCGGGAACAGTTTTTTGCAATTCCTGGAAAACATAGTTTTTTGAGTTGTGGCACTTTTGTAGCAAGGGTGCGATATGTCTATTAGGGTGGAGCGAAAAACACGAATTTCGGAAAATGAAAACGCTTTAGTGGCGAATAGCTGTGGACTACCATGCTTATTGATAATCCCAAATATGAGTTCAATCAAATAATATCTTCAGATGCCGGTTTCACTTTGAAAATTCGAAATTTTGCCAATTTTTTTGCAAAAATGACTATAGCGCATCCAAAAAAAATAATACATTTTATTTAACACCATGGGGGATGAAATAAACTTATCTTAAAGTAAAAAAATAAGCTTGACTCTTGAAATTAATTTTGGAGTTTTAATTTTGCCCCCTTTTTAAAGCGCCGAACGCGCGTCTACACTCCTCTCAATAGACCTCCCAATGCGATCCTAAGATTTGGGTGCGGCTTGGTGCATCGGCTTTTCCCTTGCATGGCTTTTCCCTTGTTCTTTGCTCCAATCGACTCGTATTCGGTTTTGGTTCGTAATTTCTTTCCCAATTTTAGAATTTTTAATCCTTTTTATTTAGGATTCTTGTGGATTTTTTAAGTATTTAAAACTTGGAACTGTAGGTAAAAGTTTTTTACTTTTTAAGGCGTGATATAGCCTAATAAGGCTCTTATGCCAAAAATGTTTAATCAGTCAGTCTAATCTGAGTTCAGTTTTATTTGGGTTCTGGTTTCTAAGGAACATTTCTGTGAATAAGTTGAAATGCCTCGGACACGATCAGTAGATGTGTGTCCCGTTTTTGGAATGGCTGAATTAATGAAGCCAAATATGCTTCCAACGTATGCCAATGTTATGAGGCATTATCTCTACTTACAAAACAACTGTAAAAAACGTACTGGTCTAAGTGATATAATTCCAGTTTTGGTAAAAGAGCTTAAAAGATTATGGGACAAAAGTTCAATTCCAACTTTATCAAACATTCGCATTGTAAATATGTTTAAAATTTAATCTAGAAAGTATAGAAATGTTAAAAAATCTCTTAAAAATACTGGAAAACTAGATATGTCAAAAAAAGTTACCTCTTTCAGGGAAAGGGCCGAAAAAAATCTGTTTGATATAAGCATTTGTAAATGTAAAGATTTTATGAAGTGTTTATGTAAAATAAAAGTTCCTCTTGCTGAAAGAGCTTTCGATCAAAGAACCGTTAGAGAAACGGTTATTGGCAAAACGGACATTAAAACCACTAAAATGCTAATAAAACGATATGAAAGGAGTAAAAGGGAAGGAGAAAGTAAAAAGGCTGAATCCAAAGTTTCTAAAGAGGTAAAATAAAAAACTTTACCGTCCTCTAGTGTTGAGATCAGTATTTTGAGTTCTAATATTGATGGTCTCACAAGAAGCAGTTGCAATGATATTGATTCACCTTCTACATCCCAAATGAGGACTAAACTTCCAAATGTAGCTTTGGCTTGTGATAGAACTGGCATTTCTGATAGATCGGCAGCAATTGTAATAAATGCTGCTTTGAAAGATATGGGAGTGATTTCTAAGGAGGATACTTCTAAAATAGTTGATCGTAGTAAAGCAGGAGAGAAAGATAAAAAACCCGAAGCTACTTGAAAAACAAAATTGAGGAAACACCATCTTTATCAGAACAGGGAATTTATTTTGATGGTAGGAAGGATAAAACTTTAGTCATGATAAAAGGAAACGATAAAGTAGCAAGACAGACTATAACAGAAGAGCATATTGTATTAATATCTGAACCAGGTTCCAAATATTTGGGACATGTCACACCAGCAACTGGTTCTTCCGAAAGTATTAAAACCAGTATTCTTGAATTTTTGGAACAAAATATCGATTTTTCCAAATTGAAAGTAATTGGTTGTGATGGCACAGTAGTCAATACAGGAGTAAAAAATGGAATCATTTCAAAAATTGAGAATTTTTTAGAACGTCCTGTCCATTGGTTCATTTGTTTATTACATACCAATGAGCTGCCATTACGCCATTTATTACAGCATTTAGACGGGAAAACAACTGGCCCCAAAGGGTATAGTGGAGATATCGGTAAATTGTTAGAATCATGTGAAAAATTGCCTGTAACAAACTTTGAAAAAATTGAAGTAACTTTACCTGCTATTGATCTGGATGATTTAAGCACAGATCAGCGATATTTATATGAAATGTGCCAAGGGGTTTCGAATAAATACATATCATTAAGCTTGTCCCAGAAAAATCCAGGTAAATTAAACCATTCTAGATGGTTGACGACGGCCAATAGAATTTTACGGCTGTATGTTTCTACCGAAAGTCCCACCGACAGTTTGAAAGTATTAGCTGAATATGTGGTAAAGGTATATTCAACTGTGTGGTTTAATATTAAATGCCAGTCGTCATGCCAGTACGGAAGTGTACATTTTCATAAAATTATAAAAAAATCTAGGTTTTTACCCCTGCATTTAAAAAATGTAATAGATTTAACTCTGCAGCGAAATGCATATTATGCCCATTCAGAAAATATTCTGTTGGCTATGTTAGCTGACAACAGAAAAAAAGTAAGAGAATTGGGCGTTAGTCGTATTTTAGAATTGCGACAAAAATATGAAGATCAAGATAATGTTCGGATGTTTAGAATTCCAAAATTAAACTTTGAAGCAGAGGATTACATAAATCTGATTGATTTGGAATCTAATTCGATCACAGAACCACCACTAACTATGTCTCTGTCAAGTGATGATCTTAAATTTTTAATTCAAAGCGATTCAAAATATAATTACTTATTTAACTTCCCATGTCATTCACAAGCTGTGGAACGTTCTGTAAAATTAGTCACTGAAGCATCCAGTGCAGTATGTGGGACAGATGCTCGAGATGGGTTCATACGTGCAAGAATCAAATCTAGAGATTCTTTACCAAAATTTGAAACGAAACACCAATATGAACCACTTTTAAAGTAACTTTAATTTTTGGGCTAAAAATTTATATAAGGGGGGGAGGGGGGTGGAACTCGATATGCAGCCACCTCCTCGTGGTGAGTTCTGGGTTGTTTTCATAATGAAAACAAGCGAAGAGCTGCATGGCAAAGAGCCGTATTGGCAGGGAACGCATTGGGAGGACTATTGAGAGGCGCGTTGGGCGCTTTAAAAAAGGGGCAAAATTTAAACTCCAAAATTAATTTCAAGAGTCAAGCTTATTTTTTTACGTTTAGATAAGTTTATTTCATCCCCCCATGGTGTTAAATAAAATGTATTATTTTTTTTGGATGCGCTATAGTCATTTTTGCAAAAAAATTGGCAAAATTTAGAATTTTCAAAGTGAAACCGGCATCTGAAGATATTATTTGATTGAACTCATATTTTGGATTATCAATAAGCATGGTAGTCCACAGCTATTCGCCACTAAAGCGTTTTCAATTTCCGAAATTCGTGTTTTTCGCTCCACCCTAATGTCTATATCAGGGGTCGGCAACCTGCGGCTCGCGAGCCGCATGCGGCTCTTTCGATGTAAAGTTGCGGCTCTCCAGTTCCACAAAAAAATTAATATTTTATAATCAAAACCCTTAAAAAATCAGTAATATATTCTTAAGTAACTAATCAAATCAAAATTCCAAACAATTTCGGGGGAGAACTCCCAAACACTCCTCCATTTTGGAATATGTGCTGTTTTCCCTTGAAAATTATTATAAAGAGTAATCATTATTTGGTCATAATAGAAGTCCAAAAAAACGAATTAAAAACTACTTTTAGGGGCAAATTTCCAATTTTTTTCGTAAGTGGGACCCCCACCCTCTTTCTAAAGTTTGCTGTTTATTATAATTATACTATTTTTCCTTGAAAATTCTGCCACTTAAAAAATGAGATGTGCTCTTTGGGTGCAATCCAAAAAGGCCTAAAAATTAGCTACACGCTATTTTTAAGGAGAAATTTCCAAAAAATTTTCTGGGGGAGGACCCCCAGATCGTCCAATTTTTCTAGGAATTTACTTAGTTTACAAAATTTTGAAATTAATTTACAATGTGTATGTAAGTCATCTAAAACTTTATGTAAAAAAGTACCCGAACCCGAAAGGAGGTACCTCACAGAGAAAATGTTGTGTAAAAAAATGCTCCCCAACTAAAATCAAATATAACAAGCATATACTATAACATTGAAGCAAAACTATTAAGTGGCTCTTTAAAAACTGGGAAATTTTGTAAATTGAAACTTTTGGCTCTTCCGTTTCAAAAGGTTGCCGACCCCTGGTCTATATCCATCGTCTCGGTGACACGAAAAAACCGTTCAATGCAAAAACCGTTCTGACAAAAACCGTTCAAAAAACAAAAAAACTCATAGCTTTACACATGCAAATAATTTGTTTTTATTTTATTGAACGGTTTTTGCATTGAACGGTTTTTTTGTATATCCATCGTCTCCTCGGTCTCCTCTCCTCTCTTATCAACTCAATCCAGAAACTTATCAAATTTATGCACACGTGGATCTCTCTAACGTTGCGATCTTTGGTGCCTGGAAAATCCATTAGCGAGATAGACCACACTGTAAAAAAATCTTTCTTCAATAAACGTAAATTTCCCGGCAGCACAGCTGCCGGATTATTTTCATCATTTGAGAAGGTATCCGTATTTTCTTTTTCCGTCATGTGAGGGAATGTCCGTTTTGTATTTTTCTGTGAAAGGAGGGAAACCTTCCGTTATTTTACAGAACGTTCGTTTAATATCTTTTCATCATTGGAGTGTAACTTTCCGTTATTTTAGGGATTGTTCGTATTATTACTAATATTATTGTGATTCAGTATATTCCTGATTATAATTTTGAAAAAAAAATGACAAACAATCCGTAAAATCCAAATAGACGATTCTTTTAAATAGTTTACACTACCGATCACAGTAATACAAGTCTAATCAAAAGTTACAAGTTATCACAACTATTTAGATCACATTTTTGCGATCTAATAAGACTAGTTAGGTATGCAATATTTTAAGACTTCAGCTACGTGGTGAAGAAAGCGATCGTACGATGTTTAAATATCTGTTTAAAAATAGTATATCAGAGTATTTCTATTTTAAAGCACGGTAACGTTTACTACGGCCGTTGCTAGGCTGCCGACGTACTGTTTTGTACTGTATTTCACAATCCCTGCAAGATTTTTATACTTTATTAGCAATGCGCATCCTTGTAGACTTGATTCTTGATTTTTCTATAAAATATTTTAGCGAAATAATTTTATTTTCAATTAATTAATAATTAAAAATTTAAAAAAAAAAAATTAGATAAAGTAAAACATTTAAAAAAACACAATGAATTTAATTAAATAAGGAATGACTGTTAAACAAGAGATATTAATTCTTGCAATTTTTAATGGAATAATAAAAATTTAAAATTAAATTTACTGAAAAATAATTACTGATGTTCGAACCTACAACCATGAGCACTCTAGACTGACGCGCTACCACAACCCCATTCGAGCTACGCTAGGTTCCATCCTAAATACTTTAAAGCCACGCCTTTAACCCGATCATGTGCACAACGGTTACCCGTCGGCAGCCTAGTCATTCCCGATTTCGGCCAATAATACAAAAAATAAAAACAATATATTTAACTTACTTACCCATAATAAATTTGCTGAAGGTTCGTTTCGCCTGAAGACGCTTGTACAAACTTCCATTACTTATTTACAACTATATTTGAGTCTCACCAGAACTAGTGGAGAAATCGTACAATACGCATGCGTGAGGAGAGGAAAATTAAAAAACGGAAACTTCACGATGAAAATTCCGTTTTGTAGTTTACGGAATTAATCCATGAAAAATTCACGGAAAATAATACGTCAAAAGACGTTCTTTTTTTACAGTGCACGGCAGTTCCCTATCTTCATACTTCCATGGTTGTAACCTAAGGTTCGGTAACAGATTTCACCAAGTTTAAGTTTTCAGTGCTTTCACTAGTGAAATCCGGTGCTTTCGCTAATGAAACCACCGAAATCTCAGTGCAGTGTAATCTGTTACCGAACTTTAGGTTGCAGCTAAATTTGAACCAAGTTTGTGGTGAAATGTTGAATTCTTTTTTTTAACTCTGTCTAAAAATAACAAGCACTTTAATGATTTATAGAACCTAACTTCATTGATATGATGATCTGCTTTCACCAAATGTTTTGAAAAATCATATTTGTTCTTTTGATTGGAAAATCAATTATTTTTCTTATGCTACTCAGGATCCTTGTAACCGCAACTTTGAACTGATTAGTCTCTCTTCTTTTAATAAGTTTTAAGGTAGAAAATTAACATTTCCAGCTTATTCACCAAGGCATCTGTTAATTAAGAAAGATGGATTGGGAAAGGTTGGATTTTATTTTTCACTCTGCACATTTAAGTTTAAAATTTTAATTTGAACAATCTCCGCCTATTTGTCAGGTAGTTTTTCAATGTATCATCAATAAATATGAATAATGCTGATAATTTGAATTTAAAACAATTAATTGGTCATTAAATTTACTTCCTAAGTTAACTAATTTCATTTGGTGTTGTAATTCAAAACGAAAATATCAACAATTTATCAAATTTTAAAATATTTGGCCATCTTCTTTCACTGTTTCGACCTAATAATTTTTTTCTACCATTTAAAGACGCGATTTATTATTTCTTTAAATTCAATGAGGAAGTTGCACGGTTTTTTTAAATTTTTTTAATCTATACTTCTTGCAAAAATAAGCAACCACCCAAAATTTGAAGCCGATCGAGAAATTTTTTCATTGCCAAAAAAATTAACAAAAAAAATAATATGATTGATTGTTGACCTCATTGTTACTTTTTAAACAATAAATGTTTTCATTCTCGTGTTTTTTTCTCGACTTTTAAATTAAAATATATAATTACTTGTACACTTTTTTTGAAAAATTGACTAGATAATTCATTTTACCATACAAAAAACCAGATGGAACCCTTGTTCGTTTTTTAAAAATCTGACCCATGCAACTTCCTTATTGTCGTGTGTGTATCTCATACGTCATTGCGGCTTATCTACCTAAATGTTGGTAAGCCCTTTATGAGCGGTCGTCTACCTTTTCGAAGAACTCTCCTTTCAAAGACTTGCCGGACTCGATGGCGTCTTTGATCTTGTCCAGGACATCTTCAAAGCGTTCTTTCAACTGCTTCTTTACCTCGTCCAAGGTGATCCTGAGCACAATTGTGAAAATATTTTGTAGTTAGCTGTTTATAAATTAAACTGTTTAAAAATGTCTGTTACTTGTCAAAGAGTTCCAAAAATGTAAGGATGTTCGTTTTAATGAGAGAAAAATAAAGTGTTAAAAAGTTCTTAGTTGTAAAGTTTGGAGACATTTGCTTACTCTAAGAAGAGCCGCTTCGTCTCTCTTTCTCTTTTTTTTTTGCTTGTTGGCGATAGATGCTGCCACCATCTATCGCCACCTCAACAATTTTGCCATGTATCTGAAGGTGAGGGAAATAGTCTCCAAAGACCTGGACCAAACTGCGCCTTTCGAACACACAAATTAAATGAGCACGTACTCCGCATCACTGAGCTATAAAACAAACTGGAGTGACAACCTCCGCTACCATAACAAGCAACCGAACGTGCCGGCGCGGAAGCGTATTAACATTCTAAACATCTATACGGCAATGTTAACTTTGGAGCGTTCTGATTGGGCCGCTCAGTGGGTTGGGCCAGACGGCTGTCATTCTTTTTTTTCTCCTGCTGCTGCTTTTCTGAAGCGGCAGATGTTTTTCTTTTTTATTTACGCGAGAAAAGGGGAATGATTATATTCAGATTTCGGCTATATGGTATTCGGCGTTTTTTCTTTGCTAGTAAAATATCACCGAAAGTTTTTCTTATCTGTTAAGAACATTTATACTAAGTCGATCTTGCTTTATTTTTTTTTCTTACTCAAACTGCTTTATAAGGAGCTACTTTTAAACTTGATTTAAATATAAAAAAATAATTAAATGCAATGAGTACAATGTTTGTTTCAATAAATTTTCAATAATTTCCTATAGGACGTAAATGTCCGCAACAATATTAAGTAATCATTAAAATTAAGCTGTAACTATTAAAGTATAAAAAACTGTTTACTGAAAGAAGACAACTTACTAATCAATAATTATTTTCTGTAATCATTGGTAGATTTAAAAAACTTAAAAACTCATTATGGAAAATTATGATAACCTCACAAAGCTTCCTAGATGATAGCTTATCACTGTTTTATATTTTTATCCATTCTTTTTTATACAAAATTATTGAGTAAATGGTTAAAGTTTGATTAAGCGACAAGAAAAATGAAAAAGTGAAGTTTTATATAACAATGCTAAATTAGAATCTAATTTTTCAATTGCTGTAAATTCAAATTCAATAACAAAAAAATTAATTGACTAATTGCGATTAGTAATAATACATATTGCTTTTGGTGTGGGAGGTCAGAAAACCATTATATAAATGAAATATTTCAAAGTATTAAATTTTCATAATAAAAATGCGAATAAAAGAAATTCTATAATAACTTTTAAAATTCAATTTTATTGAAAAACAATAAACTGTAACTAATAATAAAATTAATTCAAAAAACATGAAATATATTCTTAAAAATAACTAATAAAATAATTCCATAAGAATTACAGTGGCATTCGAATAAAAACACCCTTCAAAAAAAATAAGAACCCTTTCTTTTTCAATTATGGAATGAATCATTGAGTTTCTCCCGCGCACCACAAACAAAATAATAAAAAAGACACCTGGCGCTTCCGCGAAACTCGCGTAGAAGAAAAAAAATCATTGACAGCCGGCAGGCCCAACCCACAGAGCGGCCCAATCAGAACGCTCCAAAGTTAACATTGCCGTATAGATGTTTAGAATGTTAATACGCGGCGCGGAAGGCAAGTTGAAAGCAAAGTTGGAAGATCATTTCCCCGCAGGACCCCCTTTAAATCCCACATGCTGGTTTTTTAAAACGTTATGAGCCAAACTTAGAATGATCGTTTCATTCTGTGAATACAACTGTGCTAACAGATGGAAAAATTAAAAGAAGATCCTTTCCGCGCGGACATACGGTGTGATGCGGTTTCGGCACGCTCACTCGTCACTCCAGTTTGTTTTATAGCTCAGTGCTCCGCATATACTCGGTGGGTCTTTAGCGGTGTCGGGAATCGTACCGAGACACTCCAAGGCTAATTAACCACTATAGGCTCCCCATGGCCCATTAAAAACATATTGCCAAGAATACGAGAAAATAAAAAAATACAATTCTACCAAAAATGCAAATTTCTTAAAGATCAAAAACTTTTAAAATGTATTATACAGAAGAAGCATGAGGCTACTCAAATATTATGTAAGCACCAAAGGAAGGAGGGGGTTTCCTCTTTGCTTATTTTTCCTTACAAGGGGTGGAGGGGAGTGAAGCTTACGTAAGATGATGCAAACACTGCATTTTCAAAAATCTTGTTTCATCGAAAAAAAATTCAACCCAAAACAAATTTTACAAAAAAAAATCATTGCGTACAAAAAAAGTCATTAAAGGGGTTCGGGCATTTTTCTTAGGTTATTTTGAGGGGGGCTTGAGGTTTACTTATCTTTACTGGGAGAGGAATTCAAAAATGACCAAAAACATGTTAAGTAATATTTAAACGGCCCCAAATACTATTAATAAAAACTAAAAATGAATTACATTTGAATCACACTACTTCAAAACTAAATGCAGCTTAGATATAACTTACAACCCTGTAGTAATGAACCGGACACCAAGGTGTGATGCTTCTAATGAAAAAATTCATGATTTAATTGGAAGTGATGGACTTCTACGGGCTGCAATATCATTATTGACCTTTCTGGGTCTCAAAAATATTTTGATAATCAGAGGTAAAAATGTGTGTCCATTTCAGCTTCAAGAATGAGGAGGTTTTCATAAGCTACCTTAAAACATTGTCTCTACTAATTTTCCTTTACATCTAACAAAAAGTAAAGAAAATATACGATCAATCAGTCATGATTATTGTTGGAGTCATGATTTCTCTGAGGTATGTTTTAGTGAGACAAATAACTATAGTGGTTGCAACAGGTTTTGAAATCGATAAATATTCTGATAAACAAAAATCTGAGTTATTTTTTTATCAATCATTTTTATGAAGAATACAAAAGGAATAAATATTCACTTACTGCTCATCAGCAAAAAGCTCATCCACGTCAAAGCTGGTCAATTCTGAAATATTAAAAAAAACTGCTTGGTAACTTTTTGTGGTAGTACTAATAATATACAAGTACTCGTGTTATTTTACCATACTCAAACAACAGGGATGGGTTTATTCTCCTTGTATACAAATCCGTATTTAAATGTAAGTATAATTATATATAATTATCGATAATAATCAGTGCCGTATTTAGGCAGGTGCAACATGTGCTATAGCACAGGACGGCCAAGTTTTCTTTTTTTTTGGGGGGGGGCAGATTACAACAATTCAAAATGCCACATACGAAGTTTTGAAAAAAATGTATAGTACACAGTTTTCACTACGGGAGGATGCTAGGGTTGAGTCATTCCGAGCGTCCAACTGTCACATTCCCCCAACAGATCCGAACGATACAACAATATACACAAGTGTTCAAAATTAAGAGAAATTGCACATTTGTTCAAATTTCTCAAGATCTAGTGGACAGATTTTCATGAAATTTGGTACGAAGATAGGTTGATATAATACCCAATAAATAATCATTAAAAACTGTAATACACACGCATGCGCAGGAATAATAACCGTCAGAGTTGAAAGGTATGAAATAGCGGTTCCAGAATAGAGCAAAATAGTGGGTTTAAAAGGGTACTACTTTTTAGATTTACTTTTTTTAGATTAAATTCTTTTAGATGTAAATTCCAACAAAAAATGTTTAAAAGCTACATAAGGCGTAATAAATTTGCTTGAGAGGGGTGAAAAATAATTTTTGATACGCTCAAAATAAAATTTCTACATATGCCACTAGAGAGGTTATTGAAACAGGAAAAAGGAAACGGGGGTTGGCAATAAGTCGATGTGCACATGGCGGCAAAATCCTTAAATACGGGCCTGTTAATAATTAATACGGAATTCCTTTTCACTAATACTACATTGATTTATCTATCCCTTTCAATTTCTATGGATCTTTCTCTAAATGGGGAATTCGTGAAAATTATCTCCAACACGACCAGTAGCTTGGGTTGTAAAAAAACGTTCACCTTAATATTTCTTCATGTTTCTCATCCCCTCTCTTAATTTGATTTTATGAAAGGTGTTAGAATGAAATATGAACATAATTAACTCTTTAGATAACTTCGATGAAGTTGCTGCGTATTGTATCAGATAACTCTAAAAAGAGAGCTTCATTGACTTTTGAACGGAAGCTAGTTAATAACTTTTTACTATCTTTTCTTTTTCAGTGTTTTGTTCTTAAATATGCTTTTCTTTGCAATTTTTTAAGAGGGGAGTTCCCATGTTAAATGTTCTGTTCAAATGCTATTTATGGTTTTTTGATGTGCTGATCAGTTTAAGAAGGAAAAGGTGGGGTTTTTCCACTTAAAAATCTAAATTTTGCTCTTTTAATCGTAACCTTGATGATCTCTGAGAACATTTCATTTCAATATTTTGAGCGGTAAGGACTCTAAGTGCTTCGATATCTTCAACGTTTCTTTTTGATCAGTCTGTATAACATATTATTTTTTGGAAAAACAAAACAAAACAGGAAGCAGGATATTGATTTTTCCTAAGATTTAAAACAGGACTTTTGAATTTTCAAGAGACATACCTTGATCAGCTGTTTGCAGTGGATATGCCGAGGTAAAGGCCAAAAGGCCTGTCAGAAGGATCAGGAGCTTCATTGCTCTAGACAAATTATTAGATTTTCAATTATAAAATACTTATAAATGATAATAAGTTACGTTAAATGATTTAGCTTGATTATTATTACAACAAAATTTGCGTAGTATCTTATATTACTTCTCAAATCAGTCAACCTTAAGTATGTTTTCGAAAATTATTCTTAAAAATACTATTGTTTTAGTTTTGGAACTATAAGCTGTTTAAACAGTTACCCAATCAAAGATTTAACAATTAAAAACATTTTAAATCAAAACATATTGTACTCAAATGAAGTGAAATTTCGTTTAAAAATAAGATCTTGTAGCATACTCACAAGGCGTCAGCTGTAGCAACACAGTGATAATAAGAAAACGTAAACGGAAGTTATATAGGTTAAAAATTTGACATAAGCTTATCAGCTGCAAGAGTACAGAAATAATCAAGTTAGTCTAACATCTTGGACTTTTCTCATGACGGTTATCTTTATAAAAGTTTGTACTTTGACTCAAAATTTGTATTTCTTAAGCTTGGGACTTTGAGGAATGCGATAGATTACTTTTCATTTAAAAGATAATTTTTTTAAAATCCTTTTTCACAAACTTGTCGTTTTTCATGCCCCAGTGCTTGTAATAAAAGTTGTTTTTTAGTGGTAGCCAAACCAAAATATTTATTTAAAAAATCTAAATTTTTTAGAGTAGATAATGAAGGAATGGTATTTTGTTTGATTACCCATTACCTACTTTTTATAATAAATAATAACTTTCTTTACTAAGAAAAGCCTAAAAAGAATTATATTCTGAATATACCTATGAATAGAGATGTAAACAATTAATGCATCCATTGATTCAGTGAACCTCATAACATTCAAACAAAAAAGACTGAATGTTTTTTTTTCGCTTCAAAAATCAATCCTTAAATGGTATGGTTCTTACGTATTATGCCGTCGAATTCAAAGGCGTTATCAAGGCCCATTGAATATTCTATAGCTGTGCCGTTGAATTAGACGGCTGCTGAACGGTCGACCGCGAATAATACTTAAGTACCAAAAGTATAAATAGTGTTTTTAACCATGTTTATTCACTCGCCAGTCATTTATCAAAGCCATAGATTCACATAAGCAAAAACTTACTTTTTTTTCTAAAAAACTCCTATATTTAAACTATCGAAAGCATATCACAACGCATAAGAAGAAAATTTTGATGATGCAAATTAATTTTTAAAAATGAAAGTTCAATTGAAATAACTTCAATTCTTTTTATAGTAAGTTGTTAATTATTAAAAGCATCATTTCACAAACTCAATAAGGTTCAAGCAAAAAAAGCAAAAAAAAGCCACTGAACTACCAATTTCTTTAGAAATTTCAAAGTTCATTATTTAAATGTGATTAACAAACAATGAAAAAACCAACACGCTGAAACCTGGATGGATAACCCATACTGATGAATATTTATTCTTTTGTTTTTCTCGAGCTATAAAACTTCCAAGCACCACAACTACTGAAAAAATTTTTAAACATCAAAACGAATAACAATCCTTTTTTTTAAAGCTGCGATAACTTCAATCGTCTTTTATTTCGGACATAATCTTTCGCCTACTGTCCAAGATGTCGACCACGTCTGGAACCACCAGCTTCTGATAGCATTTCTTGTACTCGATCTTGTTTTGGGCTGGGTCCACGAATGAAACCAGAAAGTTTTCCAGTTCTTTCTCATCTAGTTTATCACCTACAAGAGAATTGAAGAGGGTTCATAATATTTTTTTTAAATTTCGATTTGTATTAGCTTTATTAAAGACATTCGGCGGACTAAGGATAAGCTTGTGAGGAAAAAGTAGCCATCACTTCCATACACAGCACCAAAGACGTCTTAAAATGCTTAGGCGTTATTGAATGTTAACGCTTGATAAATAGTGATTTCCCCCTCGCTATAAGCGTAAACATAGATACGCTCTTCACGTAGCCAATAATAAGCCTTCTTCGTCACTTTGACGGTGATAGTTGCTATGGTTACAGATTCGGTGGTGGGGGAAGGAAATATATGAGGAGATGAGAGCCAGAGTGGACCAACCCACAAAAAATGAAAAAGCATTTTTTTTTAAATTTTTCAGTAGAATGTAGAGACATCTATTGATTTCAGTTAGAAAACAAGGCATTTTTTTAGTTCCCACAATATGGCATCACTTTTTCGTTTGATCTAGTAATTAAAATCGCACAAAAATTTAATGCCAGAATGGATCAAGCCACTTTGTATATTCTGATTCTGACTTTCAACAGGATCCTCTAATTATTGATCACGAGAAGATCAAAACTAAACATTAAATACTAACCTCAAAAAAGAAAGTTTAAATATTACTACAATTTTGTAAAGCGTTTTTCTCGAAATAACAACTGCTGTGGTTGGTCCACTCTGGCTCTCAGCTCCTCATATTCAGGCACCTATTCAAAATGAATAGAGTAAGTAAGGCCAAGGCCGTCTCAACAAGCTTCTTCCAACGGACCCGACCCTGTCTGTGTAATTAAAATTGGCGGTTCGTCACCATGTCTATTTCATGTCTTCACTATGAAATTTCATTTCCATGTTTTCACCATGTATGTCAACGTCTATTTTATTTACACAGACAATAGCCGCCGGGGCCGATGTTCTTTCACTTGTTGTTATGGTATTCAACAACAAGGTAAAGTTGTTTTTCCTAAAGTAAAGGCTGCACCTGTAAAACCCATTTTTCCTGTGGTAGTGTTAGTTAGAGGGAGAGAAAACTTACGAATAATTTTGCGTTAGAACATGGGTGGTTTAAAAAAGGACACGCTTTTGACGGCCGCCTTGAAAAAAAATTACTATTGAGATAATGAATGGAATAACAAATACATTGTGAAAAACAAGTTTTTAAAACTGACTAGCTATAGTATAAAATTTTTTTCAAACTCCTCGTAAAACAAAAAACTTTGGGCTCATACAATGGGCAAGTCACATGTACTTATGCACTCTTGCATTCACCTCACGTTTTTTTGTTTAACAAGTGGTTAGGTAATGGTTTTTATAAAACAATTTTAGAAAAACAATGGCATAAAAATTTTTAATTCATTAATTATTTCCTACTTTTTAGACAGTACTCGACTTCGATTTTTCAGCCGGACTTCAAAGGGAGAACATATGAGAAAGGCATTCCAATGAAACAACGTTCTCGAGTGCCTATGTAGCTGTTTTAAAATTATTTGAATGATGAGTTCTGTCCCGAAATATCTCAAATCCTGGTTACATAAATGAAATGATTGTTTGAATTTGATCTCAATATCAAAATATATTTAGAATGATGAAAAGGTTCCATCTAGACATCAAGCTCTCTCTTGGTATGTCTCCTCTAAATATCTCCCTAGATTAATATTGCGTATTCTAAAAAATTCAAAAAGTTAAACAAAAATAGTAGCATAAATATCCTATTCGAAAATTGCATGCAAATTTAATCAAGAATATTTAAAAATCAGGATACTTATTCAAAGACCGAAAATTTCCAATGTTATCAAAAAAGAATTTAGCGAATAGGTATTTCCCTTGCAATTTCTACTTTAAGTTATGTAACTAATATTAAATGAATTACATAATTTATAAGCGACAATAACAATTAATTAAATGTTATAAAATACAACTTTAATAAACACAGTTAAACTCCTTTTTCAAATTATTACATTATTCCAAAGATTTTAACTTATTTTTCTTTAGAAGCGCGAGACAGAACGATCAGGGTTATACTCTATTCATTTTGAATATAGGTGGCAGAAAATATTTCCTACCCCCACCACCGAATCAGTAACCATAGCAACTATCAACGTCAAAGTGACGAGAAAGGCTTACTATTGAATGTGCGAAGAGCGTAACTGTAACTATGGTTATACGCTTCTAAGCGAGAGGGAAAGCACCATTTTCAGCCGCCTATTCCGCCTTTAAGCGTAGTGTCATGGCAGGTACAACATTTGGTATAAGTTGAGGCAGATCAGCATTTCTTGGAGTTGGTCAGAGGAAGAATAGCACAAGCAACCCTATTCAATGACCCCCTCCTACTACAAATGGGGGTTCAACCTACCGTGGTCTTTCAACAGTCTTTCCATGAAACTCGGACTTATGCGGCCAGTCTGCTTGGTATCGAAAAACTCGAACGCCTGAAGCAGTTGGTCTTCGCTGGCGGGTTTCCATCTGAAAAACATTCTTTTTTATTCCTCCTGAAGTAAGAGGGTCTTAGAATTGTCTTAAAACGACAGTTCAAAACTGAGTAAAAGTTATTCAAATCTGAGTATATCACGTACTCAAACTGGCTCCGATTTAAATTTACTCAAATTTGAAAACATGCGTATACTCCTTTCTGGAAAGCGTGTATATACTCAAAAATGAATCATCTTGTGCTTATCTTTGAGTTAATGCATGGCATTCTCACATTTAACAAGGTGCGATGAGTATCTCTATTACGTTGAAAGTATACTATTTGTAAATTGGGAGCGATATCGCTAAGTTGCATTTCGCGCTACCACAACAAAATTTTTAATGATTACGGAGACGAAAGAAATTTTATCATTTTATTTAAAATCAGACAGCGTTTTTCATCAAACAATGATCATCGTTTGCCGATCAGAAAATAAATACTCCCGCCGTCGTAATCATTACTGGTGATTTTTACTACAACTATTATTTGTGATCATAATTTTTTTGAGTTTCATTTTTCGTTCCAGGAATAAAAATCACGAAAGATCGCCATATCGCTAATGGAGAGATACCTTGATTATTCTGAAAAATTCCAAAGAGAACGCCTATCCTCGAAAAGTTGGATTGGCGGTTTTGGCGAGGTGTGAGCTACAGCCAACGATAGTAAAAGGGTCACGTGATTTTTACAGACTTTGCACGGCCTATAGTTGGGTAACCGGTGATAGTTGGGGTCTTGCTTATATATACACAAGCAAATGTCTCTTTCGATCAACTGCCCCTCAACTTTTACCTGTCTCCCCTCCGAAATACTAGTTCCAGCGTTGTCAAAATCACGTGACCCTTTTACTATCGTTGGTTTAGCAGTATACGTCAAGAAGAACACACTGAAAAAAATTTGATCAAAATATCTTGAATATTCGTGGAAATATTAGCATGTGAAAATAGCACTTTTTCAGGGGTCAAAAATTAAGAAGTTCACATATTTGCAAATTTTTTTGATAAATTTTGTGTTCTTTCAACTAAAAAACACAAAACTACACAATAACACTGAAAAATTTGGAAATATGCGAAATTTTTATTTTTTGAACCTTGAAAAAGTGCTTTTTTCACATGCTAATTAATATTTCCACGAATATTCAAGATATTTTGATCACAGAGAAAAATCCTAACAGAGGGTCCAAAACGATATATTCAAAAGTTGGACGGGTTTGAGGGCGCCACGATCAACTAAATGATTGACAGAGAGATCAAACCTGTGATTGGCTGTCACGCAATCTTCTATTTCGAAGGAGAAGGAAAAAGTTTTTCTGAACCAATCAGGATTTTCCGTCCCGCCTCTCGTGACGTTGATGCGATCGCAGCGCCACCCAACCCATCCAACTTTTCGATTTCCATTAGCGCCTATGGCGACGGACTCTCTGTTCTAGTACTCTGTGATTTTGATCAAATATTTTTCAGTGAGTTCTTCTTGACGTTGGCAACAATACTCTCGATGAGGTTTTTGCTCTATCTCCTTTAGTTTTTAAATTAATTTTTTTACTTTTTTATTTCGCCGCTAGGGGCGCTGTAAGTCATCTCAATGGATTCTCCAGGCTCACTTACCTAGGGATAGACCTTACTTCCAAGACCCTAGGAGGCGTTGGTTCCGAATAAAAGCCGTGCAACGCAATTTTGAAACACCCTGTAATATCGTCTAAAAATCATACTTAGAGCTAATTCAACGAACTTGAAATCAGGCATTCTGTTCAGGAATATAATATACTTTACAAATAAAAGGGCATTTTTTCCTAAATGACTCCCACATGAATGTGTGCTACCGATCCGAATATTTCTGGGATTCCATCATTAATGAAGTGCAGCTGTACCCCCTTAAACTATATTTAGGGTAGTTTGATTCCGAATCACATAATTCCATTCTTAGAAGACCCTATTTTGATTTTTGGACACGAGAGCTTTTTAATTGATTTTGGAGAAATCATATTTATCCTTGAATCATATTCTTAAGAGTTAATTGGATCAAGATACCCCCATTTCAAATTTCTTACTCGTCTTTAAGAATTATTTTCTTCAGGGCTGGTAGCAATACCTCTAATTTGACGAATCCTGGCATGCTTGTATCTTCAACCTATAACATCAACAAACGTTTTCATATACAGGGTGGTTATAAAATAGCATGTACGTACTTTAAAATTCTCTACAGAGGAAACTACTTGGGGAAAAAATCTGAAATTTTAAAGGAGGCATTTTGAAGGGATGGGAATTTTTTTTCAAATAAAAAATTTTTTAAATTATTTAATTTAATTTCCTTAATTTTTGTTTTAGTTTTCGGACCGTTACCAGAAGTCTAAAAGGTAAATGTTTTAATGTTTATTCAAACTATCAAATCAGACACTTAAGGGAAACAAAATTATTTATTCCTAAAAAAATCGCGCAATTTTGTTGACCAAAAGGGATAGTTATAATTTCTTTTTTCCTCAAGTGTCTGATATGCTAGTTTTAATAAACATTTACCTTCTAGACTTCTGGCGACGGTCCGAAATCCAAGGTAAAAACTTAATTAAATTAATTAATTTACTATTTTTTTTGTTTAAAAAAATTCCCATTCCTTCAACATACCCCTTTTAAAATTTCAGATTTTTTTTCTACCAGTAGTTTCGTCTGTAGATAATTTTAAAGTAGGTATGTTATTTTGTAACCACCCTGTACATGAGAGTTAGCCGTCAACAGGAGAAAATAAAAGATCGAAACTTATTACTAAGAATCTGATCACATAGGGATTTTTAAAAGTAGAATAGGGTCTTTGAACTTTGTTCCTTTCTCTGTGCCTTTGATCTAGAAAAGCTGGAAAACAAAATCCTTACTTTCTGCAGGAATTCTTTCATTTCTTTTTTCTTTGGAGTACATCCAAGAGCCCGAGCTAATACGCTGACATTCCTGAAAAGTAATTCCAAAGACCTATTAACTGTTAATAAATTTGGATGATACCTATTTAGCAATGTTTATGTATGTAACTAGATTTTTAATAATCTTGAAACATACTTGATGTCAATTTTTCCTGTTTCATTTTCATCGAAAATCCGGAAGGCTTCACTTATTTGTTTTTGGATATTAATTTCATAGGCACTGACTCCTGTAATGAAAGAAAACTGCACGTATTGCATTTATCTGTATTTAAATATAATAGGGTATCTATCATAGAGTTAGTACAAATATAGAGACAGCTTACTGTTCTCGGTAAGGCAACTTTGCATGTCAAAAAGAGTCGGACTTTAGTCCAGGGTAGATAATTTTTGAAACAAAAAAAATAATAGTAGGATGAAACACATTGGAAAAGGAAGAGAATATAACAAAAAAGAAAGGAAAAATAAATTACGGCCGATCTGAGGTCGGGAAAAGGAAGGGGGGTAAAAAGGGGGTTTTTTCGAATAAAAAACGGTTTATCTCAATTTCCGGCAAAACTACAAGTCCTATGGAAAAAATTCAAATTGCAAAGTTGTAGGTAATAAAAAGATCTACAACCTTGCATTCACACTTTTTCCACATAACCTCAAAATTTATGTGAAAAACTCAAATAATAAAGTTTTTGGTTTTTTATTTTTATCTTTTACAAAAAAAATTTTTTTTTCACGAAATTCGGTGAAAACGTACCCTTTGATGTCCCAAATACACCTTAATTTTTTTTATTTAAAATACTTATTTTTTCTCCTTATTTTGGCTTGATATCGAAAAAGCACCCTAATTTTCATTCGAAAAATCTCACGTCAAAATATCTGCTTTTTTAAAAAAGTTGGTGGGCTTTTTGTTCGTTGAAATCTCTACTTTCTGATGGTGTAAAGAAATATATACACCACTATGGTAAATATTCTCAGAAAATGCAAAGACATGAAAAAACCCGAATCCGAAATTTTTTTAAAATCAGTATGTACAATTTTGAGCTAGGGTAAACGCACCAGTACCAGGGCAGTTAAGGAAGATTTTGCATTCAATTTGATGTAACTCCTAGAAAATACAATCAAATGTCCGGCTACTACCACCTAATTAAATACCTAAAATTATCCTTAATAACATGTATGTTTTTAAAAATTATTTTAATAAACATTAAGCCACTAAATTTTACAATTTATGAATTTACTCCCATTGCACCAGTAGCCGTCCATGAGATGCAGAGCAGTGACCAACATCGTTCATAAAAATACACGTGCAGGCTGAGTTACTTTAAGATAATTGTGAAAAATTTACTTTTGAAAAGTGTACAATTTATTGTGAAGTTTCCTGCGGTGGTACCGTTTCCATGTGTGTTTGAATTCATCTGAAATAAATAAGAGATTGATATGTTACTTTGGATTTTTTAACAACTTGCCAAGACATTTTTCCATCAACGCTTCCTAAGAATGGACTTCCAAACTTAAAAGGTATGAACCATTCCACTAACTTTATCAACTTTAGTTTATCATTCACCATCAAAAGATTTAGTACGAGCCAGGATTATCACCAAAAACTAAACTTAAAACTGACTTCTCATTAAACTCTCTCATACTTTTGAAGCACTTATAAACCTCATTATACTTAGCAAGGTAAATACTACCTGTATTTTAATCTGTACCAATCAGCTCTAACATAATAAAAAATATTTTTATATGGACGGCTACTGGTGCAATGGGAGTAAATTCATAAATTGTAAAATTTAGTGGCTTAATGTTTATTAAAATAATTTTTAAAAACATACATGTTATTAAGGATAATTTTAGGTATTTAATTAGGTGGTAGTAGCCGGACATTTGATTGTATTTTGTAGGAGTTACATCAAATTGAATGCAAAATCTTCCTTAACTGCCCTGGTACTGGTGCGTTTACCCTAGCTCAAAATTGTACATACTGATTTTAAAAAAATTTCGGATTCGGGTTTTTTCATGTCTTTGCATTTTCTGAGAATATTTACCATAGTGGTGTATATATTTCTTTACACCATCAGAAAGTAGAGATTTCAACGAACAAAAAGCCCACCAACTTTTTTAAAAAAGCAGATATTTTGACGTGAGATTTTTCGAATGAAAATTAGGGTGCTTTTTCGATATCAAGCCAAAATAGGGAGAAAAAATAAGTATTTTAAATAAAAAAAATTAAGGTGTATTTGGGACATCAAAAGGTACGTTTTCACCGAATTTCGTGAAAAAAAAATTTTTTTTGTAAAAGATAAAAATAAAAAACCAAAAACTTTATTATTTGAGTTTTTCACATAAATTTTGAGGTTATGTGAAAAAAGTGTGAATGCAAGGTTGTAGATCTTTTTATTACCTACAACTTTGCAATTTGAATTTTTTCCATAGGACTTGTAGTTTTGCCGGAAATCGAGATAAACCGTTTTTTATTCGAAAAAAACCCCTTTTTACCCCCCCTTCCTTTTCCCGACCTCAGATCGGCAGTAATTTATTTTTCCTTTCTTTTTTGTTATATTCTCTTCCTTTTCCAATGTGTTTCATCCTACTATTATTTTTTTTCTTTTTTCACCATTTTCAAAGGCTTCTGCACTGGTCTACTTGGGTGAGTGACGGAAATAAATTTTTAACATGGGAGGTCCCGTAGGCGGGTGGAAATTTGAGGTGTAAAAACTGCTTTTCTTCCCAGAAAAATGATGAAAAAAGATACCGACAATTTGAAACTCGAAAAAAGGCAATGACAAATCGTTCAGTGAAGAAAACATTTCTCTATCTCAATTAGTTTTTTTATTATTAGTAGTTTATTTATTATTAGTTTATAGTAATTTTTTTAAGTTCCGCGGATTCTGAAAAAAAACAATTTTAAACTGTATTTTTATAATGTTGCGGGGAGAATTTCTTTAAAAAAAAGCTTCACACTATATAATATGAACCCTCCTGATTCAATACGAGTCATTTCCGATTCGTTTAAACTAGAGTGGTTTAAACAAGTATTTAAGGGAGAAAATTGCTGATTTAGTGGTCGAGGTAGGAACTGGAAGTTGGCAAAGCTTGGCGCTTGGCAGTATGAGCTTGGCGGGCGTTTTTGCCGTAGTTTCTTTACGAGTGAAAAAGCCACGCGAAAAACCGAAAACGCCAAAAGAGGGATTAAGTGGCCAAGTTGGTTTTAAAAGTCAAGTGTGAGTGGCAGAGCGAAACGGGATGCACGGTTCACGCTTTGAACAGCGAAGCAGATGTTTAAGCTGACTCTATATTAGTACTAACTCTAACATGGTATCTATACACATTAGTTTTGAGCCTTACAAACACAAAAAGATGATTTACTTGATCAGTATCATTCTCTAGGTATTAGGGTAGGGATTCATTATTAAAGGTAGAGAAAGGTAAGAATTATTTATCATCTTTATCTATAGATTTCTGATACAGTAGTGCCCAACCTTTTTTACCAGAGGGCTTCTCCTTATTTAAGACAAATCTTTCAGGACTTAACCATTGCCTTAACACATGCCAGTAGGTAATGTATTTTCTTTTTACCCCAGTTATCCCAATATTTGACGCTTATTCTCTCCTTTATCCGACAGTATACTATTAACTTACCAGTGATCTTTATGTCATTCCCTAGAGAAGCCATTTTATCATGAAAGATTTCACTTTAATATGGTTTTGAAAGTTTTGAACGTAACTCATTTTAAGTTTCTAAAATTGCTTTAACTGTTTATTTCCTCCATTTTGTCAGCTTTGGCTAGACATTTTTAATTTTTACTCTTTATACAGTTTTAATAATAAGGAAGTTGCATGTGTCAGATTTTCAAAAACAAACAAGTGTTCCGTATGGTTTTTTTTGTATGGGAAAATGAAATATTTAGTCAATTTTCAAAAAAAATGCACGAATAGCTAAATATTTTAATTTAAAAGTCGTGAAAAAAACACGTGACTAAAAAACGCTTGGCGCAAGTTTCCTTTAGCATCCACTTGGCGACTTTCAACCAAATAGTAGTATTACTTAGAGATATAGCGCCTACTGTTATTTTAACCAGTTGCTTATACTTATTCAAAGTACAGTGGTTGTGAATATTTCGCTGTAAAGATTGTGCTGCCCTCTTTTCTCCGTTTTCGGGGACAAGTTGGTGTTGGTTTTATTTTTAACAATGGATAAATTTAAAAATTCTGAACTCTGGAAATAACGAAATTTTTTAAGGTTAAATTAATATGAAGATTAAATAAAAATGTTTTGTTTTTTATTGTATATCGGGTTAGGTACTTAAAAAATCTTTTCACATTTTTCTTTTCACTTTTCACACTATCTTGAAAGAATTTTTTTTAAATTAGAATATTTTTGAATGAAATTTATTTTTTATTGTGTTATTTTTCAACAAAATGTTAGAAATATCCATATAATATTAATTTTTTTCAACAAGTTTTATGTTTAAACGTTGTTTTTTGTTGTTTTTCAAAACCTATTAAAAAAAGGCTTAGGCTCTTTAATGCAGATAAAGACTTTTTAAAATTTATTTTGAAAAATAAATTTTATATTTAAAGGATAATATGGTAATTCAGTGATTTAATTTAAGTAATGTACTACTGACAGTTTCATTTCGTTGTAAACATTTTTTATGTTCATATCTCTCTATATTAAAAACTATACTATACTATATTAAACTTATACTATATTAAAAAAAATACCGTCACCGCCGCGGCCGCCGCCGCTGTTTCAGAAAATTTTATTTTTCAACTCTTTGAACTCTCATAACGCAAAAACTACTTGATAGAAATTTATGAAATTTGAAACGTTTAAAGAAGAATATTTGGGGCACATTCTCGAACAAAAAGCTAACAGATGTGATAGTTACTTCTGGGGTATTTTTAAGGTCAAAGTTGAAGTTTTTCTTTTTTCGCCGCGTAATCCAGTTCAGCGAAATCTATTAGCAGCAGAACTATGATTTTTTACAGCCTAATACTCTGAAGTATGAAGATGTGCACTACGTCGCCCTTTTTTTGAATTTCGAATTTGGTTTAGAGTAATTAATATTTTAATTTTCGAAATTTTTGACACTTTTTCGTTTTTTTCTATCTAAAATGAAAACTAATCACGGTATCAATATGATTTTTTAAACACTTATATTCTTATTTTTTAGAAAGAGATTGGCGTTTAATTCTTTAAAAAATTATAATTAGTTTTGGAATTATTAAGCATCAAAGTTTCATTTTTTTCATAGTTTTAGTAGGTCTTTATCAGACGTGTTTAATGTTTTTAAATTTTATATTTGCCTGTTCACTAGATTGTCGCAAGCACAGATATTTAAATTTAAAGTTTTGAGGTGCATATTTTTGCTCTAAGTTTGCTAGCGATATAGTATAGACTTGTTTATTAATCTTTTAAAGATACTTCGATATTTTTTGAAATACTAGAGAAATAAATAATTTAGCTTTTTTGAGTGTTATTTGTGCCGATGAAAGGAAGAGGATTTTCGAGAAGTTTGTTTTACTCTGCTAAAGATCGATTGCAGATATTACAGATCGCGAAGCGATCTGTAAAGAGCTGCATAGCAGTTACGGGGGTTGGTGAGCGTAAGCGAGCAGGGGGCGGTAGCCCCCTATCCATTAAATTATTGATAATTTAAAAGGAATATTTCAGTAATAGTTTTATTTTGATATTTTCGTGGTAATGATCCGAATTAAGTTATAGAAAAGTTTGAGAGATAAGAAGTTTCGATATTAAATGATCCTCAACTACACTGTTCATTTAGAATTAGCGCCTGAGACGTAATGTATTATAAGCATTTATTATTCTAATTATCGTCGAAAAAATTTTCTTCTGCAATGACAAGTCAGCCTAAGCAGAAGTAGTTAAAATACTCTAGAAACAATCGGTCACTGAAGTTGTCTGATGAGCGTTATTAAGCATTGTTGAGCGTTTTTGATCCTTTTTCAGGCGCCTATTCTAAATAAACAGACTATAAGCAGACAGGTTCCAGGTTGTACTGGATAGTTGAGATGAAACAAGCGAGCTCTGCTCGCTAAGATCACGAAGCGATCTTCAAAGAACTGCGAAGCAGTTCCGGGGGTTGGTGAGCGATAGCGAGCAGGGGGCAGAGCCCCCTAGTTTTTAAAACTAAAATTTATTTTTTGTTATACTATTGTGAACGAAAGATTTTATTTTATTCAATTTCTTTTGAATCCTTGAAATTAGAAACTAAAAATGTTTTAAAAATGAGCTATTCCATAAAAGAATGATAAATTTATTTTAATCAAAAGAAAGATCTATTCCTTTAAAAGAGAACATTTTTTTAATCTTGAAACTAGAAACAAAAACTAAAAAATGAAAAAAGTTTTAATTGAATCTGATATGATTGCGATCGGGAAATGGTTTGCTTTTAATGACCTTTCTTTAAATTTAAATAAGACTAAACTAATTCATTTCAATTTAATTCAATCAAGTTCTACCCTTAATATTAAATTTCACTCTTCATCATGTAATGGTCTTCTTGTTCATTGCAACTGTCATTTGCTGCAACAAGTAAATAGCATAAAATATTTAGGTCTTCTTATTGATTCAAACCTTAAGTGGAAAACTCACATCACTGAATTATCTAAAAAACTACGCTTCGTTTTAATCAAATAATTTTTAATTACTATCAAAATTTTTAATTACTTTGTATCATTCTTGAGCTCAATCGTTAATAAGTTATGGCATTATAGTTTGGGGAGGTGAATATAAATCTAATTTGTCTCCTTTAATATCAATTCAAAACTAAATTTTCAAATTATTTTAAACTATAAATTTGATCATCCCTATAACTTAATAATAGATTTAAAAATTTTACCTATTCGCCATTTTGCATTTTATCGAATGTTACTTTTTTACACCACCATAAAAATATTTGCGACCTCAATATTTGCATACCTCAAATAGAAGACCCACAATAATATTTAATATTCCCCGTTTTCATAAAGAAATTTTCAAAAAACATTTTTTTATCTTGCTCCTAAATTATATAATTTTTTGCCTATAGAATTTCAGAGTTTTCCATCTCCTAATATTTTCAAGCGATCATTATTTAATTTTATTTGTAACATTGATAATTTGGATATTTTTTTCCGTCGAAATCCAGAAGCATAAAATTTTTAAGCCTTGCTGTGCCTTTATTTTCTTTACTTAATTCAATTGAAGTGTATATATTGTAGTTATTCTACTTCTGTTATTATACATAATGTTTTTCCCCCCACTAAAAATAATCTGGAGATATTCTTCAGAAAAAGCCACTTTCTACAGAAATGCTACAGATATTTTAAGATATTTTGCAGATTTTGCTTTGTCTTTAAATTTTCTTCAGAATTTTTTAAGACAACTAACAGACATTTTGAAGACATAGCATAACCTTTAAATTGTCTTCAGAATTTTTACAGACAATTTACAGATGTTTTAAAGACAAGATGTTTCTTCAGAAATTTTGAAGACAGTTTTGCAGAAATTTTTCAAATTGAGCAGAATCCTCGCCAACTTTCGCCAACAACAGATCGCCCAAGCTGTCTTGGCGGTCTGTAGGAGCTTGGTATGTTTCGCCAAACTGGGAGAGAAAAGAAAGTTTGCGATTATCTATCCGTAACTCGTAGATTCTCCCTGAACGTTCGTTTTCTGGAGCCGTTTTCGCACTCAAAAATCAAGCTTCAACAGGATCTCAAGCGTTTAATATTGATGGTATTTACGTGAAACTTTAGACTTAAGGGTTTATTAAATCAAAAGTAAGGATTTAAATACAAAATAAAGTTTTGGCAGATTTTTCACATTTTTTGTGGTTTTTTGACTTTTTTGGTTGATCAAAATATATTATCAGAAATCGTCAATATATCCCAAGGTTCCCACTCCCCTTTTTCATTTTGTATTCTAACATTAAAAACAAATATGACATGAAACAAAGGTTTCTAAAGTGATTAGTTTTCAATCTTTCCTGCACAATTAATGCACACTTTGAACACGAAACAATTCGTCGGAAACAACATATTCCCTCTCAAATTTAAATCACGACAGATCGAAGCATTAACACTAGAAGCTCCGGGGCGGTCATTTTGACCGTTTTGAGTTTTTAAAACGAATTCTCTTCAAAAGTATTTGAGTTAAGGACATCTGCTTTTATGACTTTTCCTAACTCATGGTGCTATTATTTCCATCCAAATTTGGTTTTTTTTGCATAACGGGTTCCGGAGATTTGAAAGAACTACCTAGAACCCTCAAAGACAGTCATTTTGACCGGTGATTATTTTACGTATTTATTTCTACTTTATGGCTAAAATTTTGTTATCTTTTGGTTCAAGGAAGTACCCAAGAAGGTTCCTCCACCAAATTAAAAATATTGTAGCTTTTTTAATCGGATCGAAGCATTAATTATGCAAACGATGAGATACATACCAAGCAGGACTAATTAAATTGTGACCTTCTTCTCCTCTCTGCATCCACGGTTTAAAAGAAGCAACGAAAAAGGCAAAAATAAAACAAAGCACTTTCCGTCAGATGGATAAACCCTTCCTTTTACACCCACTTCCCCCCCTCCAATTCGGTGTCCTTCGACAAGAAACCAGTTCCGTGAAATAAGCGGACACTTCGAAGCTAAAAAGAGGACGCTAAAGAGGACGCTGATGGAATCTAGATGCGCCTAGGGGTATCAGGAGAAACTCCGGAGTTATTCATTGGGAGTTGGATGCAATAGGGACCCTGCCGGATAATTAACTGAGCAAAACTGTTTTTCTAAAACTTTTCTTCAATTTCGTCTACCATCCATTCTTCCTCGCTTTTCTTCGATTTTCTCAGTTTATTGTGCTCGATTTGGTTATTTTCCTCAACAAGTGGTTCTGCAGAAACTGTGTTAAAACCAAGAGAAGTAAACACCGAAATCAATTTTTTTTCGACAACTTTTCTTAAAAGTGTTTACTCAAATATCTTATTCGAAACAATTCTCGCGGAATCTTTAACACCATGGATGAAGACTACCTCCTGGTTGGCTATGACCCTAACTTCGCAGACTTCTACATTGAACCCTTATCCACGCTCATCCCCATGACCCTCGTGTACGCCATCCTTCTCACGACGGGGGTGACAGGGAACATCTGCACCTGCATCGTCATATCCCGCAACCGAAACATGCACACAGCCACTAACTACTATCTCTTCAGCCTGGCCATTTCAGACCTTATACTGATCCTAGGTCTCCCACTAGATATCTATGAACTCTGGCACCCTTACCCCTACATATTCGGGGAACCCGTATGCATCCTGTCATTCCTGACCACTGAGATGTCCTGCAACGCTTCCATCTTGACGATCATGGCGTTCACGGTGGAGAGATACGTGGCGATTTGCCACCCTTTCAGAGCTCGGACCATGTCCCACTTGTCGAGAGCAGTGAAGACCATCATGTGCATTTGGATAGTATCGGTACTATTTGCAGTTCCAATTGCCCTTCAGCTTGGCCTCTGGTACGAATTGGCCGCTGGTTTTGTAATTTGCGGGGTCATCAAGCCGTTTCCGCCCATTGTCGCAATTTCTACTGCGATGTTCTTTGTCCTCCCCATCGTCCTAATATCCGTACTCTACGCGTTAATATTTATTAAACTACGGAAATCAAGATTTGGAAATACCAGAAATAAGGGTGTTATTAAGATGCTGAGTAAGTGTTATTTTCATTCCTTTCCCTCTTAAAGAATTTTTAATGATGAGTATTTTTTGCAATGTTTTCAAGTTTTGTGGTACTTTATCTCATTAATTCTCTTCCTTTCAATGACACAATTTTTTAAAGATGTAAACTATAAAAAGTATAATCCATATATATAATTCTCTTACGTGACGCTGAAATTTGGTGGTATTTGTTTTCTCCCGTTGGCAACGGTTGGTTTGTTTTGTTTACGTTTCGTAAATTCAAAATCAATCAGGTAAAGAACTAGGCCGTCTATCCGAAGGCACTTACCAACCTAGGGGACCGTTCCATTTTATTCACGGGTGGGGGAAGGGTAGAATGAGGAACTTCTTTTTTCGGGAGTACGTGTTTGTGCGTTCATTGAAAAATGCATTCAGAGTTGCTTGATTTAAATTGTGATTTTAATAATGAATAAAATAATTAATTTAAATCAAAATTATTAAACAAATAAATTCATGGAAATTAATTAGTTAGTTGTATGCGGTATGTAAATTTGGTTGGATTATTTATAATTAAAAAAAACTGCTTGTTTTTTATCTATTGCTCTTATATTATAAAACTTAGAAAAAATAACATTAACTTGTTTTAAATTTATTTCCAAAAGTATAGAACAGTAAATACATTATAAGATCAGAGTTGCCCCTAAAAGATTATTTATTAAAGAGTTATTATATTGTTATACAAAATCTAAATAATTTTAATTTTTAAGTTTTATAACAATTTTTGATTTGATATTTTATTTCATTTTAAAATGAAAAGTTTATATTACTTCCATTTACAATTTTTTTTAATTCAAAAACATCAAGAAAATCTACCATAAAAAATAGTGCATCTGCCAGGGCACGCGCACTGAAAGATACTCATCTGATCAACTTAAGATACTATGTATCTACCTTCCCCATCCGCGAATAAAATGGAACGGTCCTCTAGGTTGGTAAGTGCCTTCGGATAGACGGCCTAGTATCTAACTAAGATGGATTTAGGGTCATTCCCAAGGTTAATAGAGTACTAAAGGTTGGCTCATAAAATATCGCTACGTCACAACATACCGGAAGTTGGTCTCCCTATGTTAATCCTATGAGAAACTGTACATAAAAACCGACGAAAATAACTAACTTCTACTAATTTAATTTGTCTTTTGGCGCTTGTTACTGATAGATGATAGTTCAAAATAATTTTTAAAAATGAAATAATAGATATAACTAGATTAATTTAGATTTTATAGGGTTTTAATTTTTACTAATATCCATTTACTCACAGTGGGAAAATCTCATTCACGGCTGTTATCTAAGCATTGCTGAAATAACTATTGACTGTTTGAATTAGTTAAGATTATAAAATTTAAAATTTATCATTTATCATTTCTGTCACATTTTTCATTCATAATATCATATTTTTTTACCTTTAATAAATAGATTGGTTTAGTCTAAATTACCATAAGTTTCATCTTTGGAATATCGTGAATTTCACAATAATCGTTTGCAAATTTTCTAAACAAATTAATAGTTATTTTTTCATTTCATATTCTTTTCTTATAAAATGCTTTTATTAATTGTAAAATAAATTATTTAAAAATGCCAAAAGGTAACGGATCTTGGTGTGTGCGGTCTCAGGTTGTACCTATAGACCCAAATTTCATCAAGTTATAAAAAGCAATTAAAAATCAAATTTTTAAGATTTGAGCTAATAAAAAATATCCCCCTACTTATTAAGGTTAGTAAGGCACTTTAAATTGTCTAAATGGCATTTTATCTGTATTAAAAATAATGAATGTATAGTTCCAATATGTTTATAACATTGTGTTTTTTCCATATATGCAATATTTCTTCTTTGGAAATCTAGATAATTAAAGATATAAACTATAAAAAGAAAATGTTATAAGTGAAGATGTATAATCAAGTTGATAAAGTCATAAAAAATATGTTATACAAATAATTAAAAAAAATGATGGATAGTAAACTTCTTATTTATACTATTTTGATTTTCTAATAGAAATGTGATATTAAAAAATTTTAATATTCTATCTATCATATGAATACTGAACTTGAAATGATAGCTCGATATGAAACTAAAATATAATGTAGGAAAATTGAATTAAGTAGTAATTTAGACTAAACCAATCTATTTATTAAAGGTAAAATAATATGATATTATGCATGAAAAATGTGACAGAAATGATAAATTTTAAAATTTATAATCTTAACTAATTCAAACAGTCAATAGTTATTTCAACTAAAGCCCTGGATAGCAAAGCTTATGTTGCCACTTCCGATTTTGATTGGACGTTCACAGTCACGCATGTAAACAGCCGCCATTTTGGGTTTTTCAAGCTCCGAGCCAGTGCGATAGATTTTCATATGGAAACACCTTTGATCATTTAATTTGCGATTGTATAGTTATTAAAGATGCCAAGTTGTTATGCTTTTGGGTGTAAAAATAATTGAACCGGTGGCTACAAGTTCTATCAATAACCTGCTGGGAAATTTTACGAAGGAAGACGAAAAGTCTGGCTGCATAACATCGGGAGAGAAAAGTGGAAACCAATGACCACTGCAAAGTGTGTGAGGTAAGTTTATAGAAATCATTTAATTATATTTATCCAAATTAAGTTTTATGGTTTTATTAGTAATGTTGCTCAAGTTATGTATTGCATTTATTATACTCACTTGTTAAATTAATAAACCCGTATTGATGTTGTAAGGTGATCCGGTCATTATAAAAAGTAACACAGTTTTCATTACACATTTTTGATTAATGTTTATAACACACATCTGTGGCAGATTTAATATGCATTTCGTGTGTCCTATAAAAAACTATTATAAAATTTCCTTAAAAATACATAGTCTATATATATAAAAATCAATGTCTGTCTGTATGTTTGTATGTATGTTTGTATGTATGTCCTTTATAGTTTTAAACTTTTCGAACCTACATTAACTATTAAACTATACCACGTTGATCTACTCCCTCCAAGGAAGGTTTCTGAAGAATAATAATTTAAAATCGATGCATCCTAATAACTTTTTTGGACAATTTTATGCTCAAAAACCAATTTTTCGTGCCTGACTTCAGGGCAAAACCGCATTGTTGTAAGAGAAGATGTAATTTTAATTGTTGCAGGCATATTCTCGATTGTTGTAGATTGAAATGGATTGTGGTAGTTTAAAATCCATTGTTGAAGCATAAATATAAAAATGGATCCTTTAACTATTTCCCCATTTGGACTGGCGAAGCCCATCTGTAACACACCAAATAATTTTGTTTTAAATGGACTGGCGAAGCCCATCTGTAACACACCAGAATAATATTTTCTTTAAAAATGGACTGGCGAAGCCCATCTGTAACCCACCAGGTGATATTCATTAAAAAACTGAAACCCGGGCGAAGCCCGGGTCTAGCGCGTCAGCGCTAGTCTATATATATAAAAATAAATGTTTGTATGTATGTATGTATGTCTGTATGTCCTTTATAGTTTTTAACTTTTCGAACCTACATTAACTATTAAACTATACCACGTTGATCTACTCGCTCCAGGGAAGGTTTCTGAATAAAAATAATTTAAAATCGATGCATCCTAATAACTTTTTTGGCCAATTTTATGCTTAAAAACCCAAATTTCAAGCCTAACTTCATGGCAAACCCATTGTTGTAAATATAATAACCGAAGATGTAACTTTAATTGTTGTAGGCATATTCTCGATTGTTGCAGATTGAAATCGATTGTTGTAGTTTGAAATCCATTGTTGTAGCATAAACATAAAAGTGGTTCCTTTATTTAACTATTTCCACATTTGGACTGGCGAAGCCCATCTGTAACACACCAGGATAATTTTTTTGAAATGGACTGGCCAAGCCCATCTGTAACCCACCAGATGATATTTATTAAAAAAGTGAAACCCGGGCGAAGCCCGGGTCTAGCGCGTCAGCGCTAGTAAACAATAATATCCATCCAGTATCTTAAAATAGTTTTCCATAATAAAGTTAAAGTTATAAAACACAGTCTGAGTAATAATTATTATTTCTTTCAAAATAACCAACTTCTCGTAGAGATAATGTAAAAAACAGTTTTTTACCTAAACTGTTACTGTCTAAACCGATTCTCCACATGTATTTAAAGAAAATTATTTTAGGATTAACCGGCGCAATTCTTCAATCGGACTATAATGGCTATGCATATTATTTCCCAAATGAAAATGTAACAATAATTGAAAGAAACACTGCTAGTTGAGATATTTTAATGGTGTTAATATCGATTTTTTTGGCGATTTAACAAACCTCGACGCTTGTGCCTACCTGATCCTAAAGTACCAATTTGTAAAGCCCCACTTGTGCTTCGCGGTCGATAGTAATACATAATTGTTTACAATACATACCTTATTATAAATTTTTATCTAGGTCCATTTTACGGAGGGCAAGTTTGAAAATCATGAAGATAATAACAGGCGCCTTCTGAAGCAAATGCAGTTCCAACATGTTTCTCTCTATACAAGGGTCAAGAAAACCCTCATATATATTATAGAAAAATTATGTTGATTTTCCAAATGGTAATAAAATTGTTAATTACTGAAGTTAATTTTATGCGTTTTAATGAGCTCATTATTTTAATATATCTTTGTAGAAATATACATAATCTTAATGAATATTTCATGCAGTTCCTCTTTGGTTAATGAAAAGCATTAGTTCCCTAGCAGCACAAAATAGTTTTTAGAAAAATATTAAAATTATTTTTGTATGATGAAGAAATACTTAATTTTGATGTTTTGAATGTATCATATCATGAAAAACTAAGCTTTGATATCGATTCTGAAAAGGTGAATATAGAAATTTATTCTGAAACTAGCGGATATGCCCGGCCTTGCACGGGTGGAGTGTATAGTTTTTTTTAAATTAAATTTTCTCAAAATATATTTATAATTTTTAAATCAGCAATACCAATCATGCCGGTATCCCAGACGCCTTTTTCCTATCCTGGTGATCCCGGTAATTTTTCATATAACGGTGTTCCCGGTAATTTTTCATATCCCGATGTTCCCGATAATTTACCTATCCCGATGTTTGATGTTCCCAATAATTTTCCTATCCCGATGTTCCCGTTAATTTTCCTTTCCCGATGATCAAGATAATTTTTATGTCCCGGTAATCCAGGTACCTTTTTCCTATCCCGATGTTTCCGGTAATTTTTCTTTTCCCGGTGTTCTCGGCAATGTTTCCTAGTAAATTAATGAGTCTAGTGAACAAAAATAACAAATTTGAAACAATAATAAAAGATCTAGTAAATTTAAAAGTCTAGTGAACCGCTTCATTTGAAACAATGTTTTATTTTGAAGTCGTTTTCCATGAAAAAAAATTTAAACTTTTCCATAAATATTTAAATTTTAAAGGAATATATCCTAAAATAGGGGAAACTAACGTTTCAAAATTAATTATTTTAATTTACTAGGGAGCTACCGCCCCCTGCTCGCTATCGCTCACCAACCCCCGTAAACTGCTAACGCAGGACCTTTTGGAATTGCTTCTCAATTCCCACAAATTCCAACTGGCTGAATTACACGTTATAAAACAATTAAATAATTTACAGAAAAAACGTCAACCAACTTTCCAAAAATAAGTCACCAAATCCCCTCCATGAATAAATATATATATAAATCTCCCTTAAAAGTTTAAATATATATATTATTGAACTTATTAAAAAGTTAAAGGAAACGTTCTTAAAATTTTTCATCTTAATTACTAATTTAATTGTTTATCAATATTCGGACCAAACAAAAAACATTATTTTAAAGTAACTCGTTAGTATAATATGCCTAGTGTTTATCATTCATATTTTTATTTAAACCCAGACTTGTTAAACAATACCGTTTAAGCAATTGAAAATAATAAGAGACAAAACATCACTATGTTTACAATTAATTTCGATAAAATCAGACTAAAAATTATAAATATTGGACAAAAAGTGGGAAATTTTAGTATAAAATGGAGTACACGTAAGTTTTTAGAATATGTTTTTATCAGTGTTTGAGTGATATTTCATCAAGAAAGTACTTTTTAAATTGTGAAAAAACATGTTTCATCTTAAAATATAGCGTCAATCGGTCTTTGTGATTGGATGCATAATAATTTGATTGACAGTACTTCCTTTGTAACTGCGACCTTATCCGTTATCTAAAAAAATGGAAATATTTTAAAATTGAGAATTGTTTTTGAAAAATCGAAGGGCCTACTCGGAAATCCGGAAAGAATCCGGACATTTTGATACCATATATGTGTCATTCGGCTCAGTAATTAAAAAGCCTTTCTCTGGAAACCGTTCACCAAAAACTTTTTTTTAGAATAGAGAGATTTTGGTGTTTTTACAACTGATATAGTTTTTAAATGGACAATTATCGAGTTTTTCCTGTTAAAATATTTGATTTTTGAGGTTTTCATCTCGTTAACAATAGTGAGTCGAGCAGATCTACTCTGGTAGAGAAATGGAGAAATAAGCGTTTTCGGCTATAAATTCGCTAATTACTCGTAATTATTCGATTTTCGAACTTGGAAAACTTGACAGTGACAATCGTTCTCAGTGATCGTTCTCGCCTCGAGATACGTCTATATACCGAATTTTGGCCACGCCTGCGGCGTGGCTTGGGAGGAGATGCGTCACATACATACATACATAGCCACAAACGGTTTTAGTTATATACTAGCGGATATGCCCGGCCTTGCACGGGTGGAGTGTATAATTTTTTTAAAATTAAATTTTCTCAAAATATATTTATAATTTTTAAATCAGCAATTACCAATCATCCCGGTATCCCAGACGCCTTTTTCCTATCCCGGTGTTCCCGGTAATTTTTCATATAACGGTGTTCCCGATAATTTTCCAATCTCGATGTTCCCGATAATTTTCCTATCCCGATGTTCCCAATAATTTTCCTATCCCGATGTTCCCGATAATTTTCCTATCTCGATGTTCCCGATAATTTTCCTTTCCCGATGATCGAGATAATTTTTATGTCCCTGTAATCCAGGTACTTTTTTCCTATCCCGATGTTTCCGGTTATTTTTCTTTTCCCGGTGTTCTCGGCAATGTTTCCTGGTAAATTAATGAGTCTAGTGAACAAAAATAACAAATTTGAAACCATAATAAAATATCTAGTAAATTTAAAAGTCTAGTGAACGGCTTCATTTGAAACAATGTTTTATTTTTAAGTCGTTTTCCATGAAGAAAATATACACTTTTCCATAAATATTTAAATTTAGAGGAAAATATCCTAAAATAGAGGAAACTAACGTTTTTAAATAAATTATTTAAATTTATTTTGATGTTTTCATAGCTGATAAAAGCTTTTAAATGGACAATTATTGAGTTTTTCCTGTTAAAATATTTAATTTTTGAAGGTTTTAATCTCGTGAACAATAGTGAGTCGAGCAGATCTACTCTGGTAGAGAAATGGAGAAATAAGCGTTTTCGGCTATAAATTCGCTAATTACTCGTAAATATTCGATTTTCGAGCTTGGAAAACTCGACAGTGATCGTCCTCGCCTCGAGATACGCCTATATATCGAATTTTGTCCACGCCTTCGGCGTGGTTTGGGAGGAGATGCGTTACATACATACCCACAAACGTTTTTATATATTTATAGACTAGCGGATATGCCCGGCCTTGCACGGGTGGAGTGTATAATTTTTTTTAAATTAAATTTTCTCAAAATATATTTATAATTTTTAAATCAGCAATTACCAATCATCCCGGTATCCCAGAGGCCTTTTTCCTATCCCGGTGTTCCCGGTAATTTTTCATATAACGGTGTTCCCGATAATTTTCCTATCCCGATGTTCCCGATAATTTTCCTATCCCGATGTTCCCGATAATTTTCCTATCCCGATGTTCCCGATAATTTTCCTTTCCCGATGATCGAGATAATTTTTATGTCCCTGTAATCCAGGTACTTTTTTTCCTATCCCGATGTTTCCGGTGATTTTTCTTTTCCCGGTGTTCTCGGCAATGTTTCCTGGTAAATTAATGAGCCTAGTGAACAAAAATAACAAATTTGAAACAAGATCTAGTAAATTGAAAAATCTAGTGAACCGCTTCATTTTAAACAATGTTTTATTTTTAAGTCGTTTTCCATGAAGAAAATATACACTTTTCCATAAATATTTAAATTTTAAAGGAAAATATCCTAAAATAGGGGAAATTATAACGTTTCAAAATTAATTACTTGAATTTATTTCGGTGTTTCCGCAGCTGATAAAGCTTTTAAATGGAAAATTATAGAGTTTTTCCTGTTAAAATATTTGATTTTTGAGGTTTTTATAATCTCGTTTACAATAGTGAGTCGAGCAGATCTACTCTGTTAGAGAAATTTAGAAATAAGCGTTTTCGGCTATAAATTCGCTAATTACTCGTAAATATTCGATTTTCGAGCTTGGAAAACTTGACAGTGATCGTTCTCGCCTCGAGATACGTCTATATACCGAATTTTGTCCACGCCTTCGGCGTGGTTTAGGAGGAGATGCGTCCTCCACCCACATACATACCCACAAACGTTTTTATATATTTACTAGCGGATATGCCCGGCCTTGCACGGGTGAAGTGTATAATTTTTTTTAAATTAAATTTTCTCAAAATATATTTATAATTTTTAAATCAGCAATTACCAATCATCCCGGTATCCCAGACGCCTTTTTCCTATCCCGGTGTCCCCGGTAATTTTTCATATCCCGGTGTTCCCGATAATTTTTCAGATCCCGATGTTCTCGGTATTTTTCCTATCCCGATGTTCCCGATAGTTTTCCTATCCCGATGATGGAGGTAATTTTTATGGCCCAGTAATCCCGGTACTTTTTCCTATCCCGATGTTCCCGTAATTTTTCTTTTCCCGGTATTCACGGCAATGTTTCCTAGTAAATAAATGAGTCTAGTGAACAAAAATAACAAATTTGAAACAATAATAAAAGATCTAGTAAATTTAAACGTCTAGTGAACCGCTTCATTTGAAACAATGTTTTATTTTTAAGTCGTTTTCCATGAAAAAAAATTTACACTTTTCCATAAATATTTAAATTTTAAAGGAAAATATCTTAAAATAGGGGAAACTAACGTTTCAAAATTAAATATTTGAATTTATTTTGGTGTTTTTACAACTGATATAGTTTTGAAATGGACAATTATCGAGTTTTTCCGGTTAAAATATTTAATTTTTGAGGTTTTAATCTCGTTTACAATAGTGAGTCAAGCAGATCTACTCTAGTAGAGAAATGGAGAAATAAGCGTTTTCGGCTATAAATTCACTAATTACTCGTAATTATTCGATTTTCGATCTTGGAAAACTTGACAGTGATCGTCCTCGCCTCGAGATACGCCTATATACCGAATTTTGTCCACGCCTTCGGCGTGGTTTGGGAGGAGATGCGTTACATACCCACACACATACCCACAAACGTTTTTAGTTATATACTAGCGGATATGCCCGGCCTTGCACGGGTGGAGTGTAAAATTTTTTTTAAATTAAATTTTCTCAAAATATATTTATAATTTTTAAATCAGCAATTACCAATCATCCTGGTATCCCAGAGGCCTTTTTCCTATCCGGGTGTTCCCGGTAATTTTTCATATCCCGATGTTCCCGGTAATTTTCCTATTAAGATGCTCCCGATAATTTTCCTATCCCGATGTTCCCGATAATTTTCTTATCCCGATGTTCCCGATAATTTTCCTATCCCGATGTTCCTGATAATTTTCTTATCCCGATGTTCCCGGTACTTTTTTCCTATCCCAATGTTCCCGGTAATTTTTCTTTTCCCGGTGTTCTCGGCAATGTTTCCTAGTAAACTAATGAGTCTAGTGAACAAAAATAACAAATTTGAAACAATAATAAAAGATGTAAATTTAAAAGTCTAGTGAACCGCTTCATTTGAAACAATGTTTTATTTTTAAGTCGTTTTCCATGAAAAAAAATTTACACTTTTCCATAAATATTTAAATTTTAAAGGAAAATATCTTAAAATAGGGGAAACTAACGTTTCAAAATTAAATATTTGAATTTATTTTGGTGTTTTTACAACTGATATAGTTTTGAAATGGACAATTATCGAGTTTTTCCGGTTAAAATATTTAATTTTTGAGGTTTTAATCTCGTTTACAATAGTGAGTCAAGCAGATCTACTCTAGTAGAGAAATGGAGAAATAAGCGTTTTCGGCTATAAATTCACTAATTACTCGTAATTGTTCGATTTTCGAGCTTGGAAAACTTGACAGTGACAATCGACACCTCGAGATACGTCTATGTACCGAGTTTTGACCACGCCTTCGGCGTGGTTTGGGAGGAGATGCGTTACATACCCAGTCACACAGCCACAAACGTTTTTAGTTATATACTAGCGGATATGCCCGGCCTTGCACGGGTGGAGTGTATAATTTTTTTTAAATTAAATTTTCTCAAAATATATTTATAATTTTTAAATCAGCAATTACCAATCATCCCGGTATCCCAGACGCCTTTTTCCTATCCCGGTGTTCCCGGTAATTTTTCATATAACGGTGTTCCCGATAATTTTCCTATCCCGATGTTCCCGATAATTTTCCTATCCCGATGTTCCCGATAATTTTCCTATCCCGATGTTCCCGATAATTTTCCTTTCCCGAAGATCGAGATAATTTTTATGTCCCTGTAATCCAGGTACTTTTTTTCCTATCCCGATGTTTCCGGTGATTTTTCTTTTCCCGGTGTTCTCGGCAATGTTTCCTGGTAAATTAATGAGCCTAGTGAACAAAAATAACAAATTTGAAACAAGATCTAGTAAATTGAAAAATCTAGTGAACCGCTTCATTTTAAACAATGTTTTATTTTTAAGTCGTTTTCCATGAAGAAAATATACACTTTTCCATAAATATTTAAATTTTAAAGGAAAATATCCTAAAATAGGGGAAATTATAACGTTTCAAAATTAATTACTTGAATTTATTTCGGTGTTTCCGCAGCTGATAAAGCTTTTAAATGGAAAATTATAGAGTTTTTCCTGTTAAAATATTTGATTTTTGAGGTTTTTATAATCTCGTTTACAATAGTGAGTCGAGCAGATCTACTCTGTTAGAGAAATTTAGAAATAAGCGTTTTCGGCTATAAATTCGCTAATTACTCGTAAATATTCGATTTTCGAGCTTGGAAAACTTGACAGTGATCGTTCTCGCCTCGAGATACGTCTATATACCGAATTTTGTCCACGCCTTCGGCGTGGTTTAGGAGGAGATGCGTCCTCCACCCACATACATACCCACAAACGTTTTTATATATTTACTAGCGGATATGCCCGGCCTTGCACGGGTGAAGTGTATAATTTTTTTTAAATTAAATTTTCTCAAATATATTTATAATTTTTAAATCAGCAATTACCAATCATCCCGGTATCCCAGACGCCTTTTTCCTATCCCGGTGTCCCCGGTAATTTTTCATATCCCGGTGTTCCCGATAATTTTTCAGATCCCGATGTTCTCGGTATTTTTCCTATCCCGATGTTCCCGATAGTTTTCCTATCCCGATGATGGAGGTAATTTTTATGGCCCAGTAATCCCGGTACTTTTTCCTATCCCGATGTTCCCGTAATTTTTCTTTTCCCGGTATTCACGGCAATGTTTCCTAGTAAATAAATGAGTCTAGTGAACAAAAATAACAAATTTGAAACAATAATAAAAGATCTAGTAAATTTAAACGTCTAGTGAACCGCTTCATTTGAAACAATGTTTTATTTTTAAGTCGTTTTCCATGAAAAAAAATTTACACTTTTCCATAAATATTTAAATTTTAAAGGAAAATATCTTAAAATAGGGGAAACTAACGTTTCAAAATTAAATATTTGAATTTATTTTGGTGTTTTTACAACTGATATAGTTTTGAAATGGACAATTATCGAGTTTTTCCGGTTAAAATATTTAATTTTTGAGGTTTTAATCTCGTTTACAATAGTGAGTCAAGCAGATCTACTCTAGTAGAGAAATGGAGAAATAAGCGTTTTCGGCTATAAATTCACTAATTACTCGTAATTATTCGATTTTCGATCTTGGAAAACTTGACAGTGATCGTCCTCGCCTCGAGATACGCCTATATACCGAATTTTGTCCACGCCTTCGGCGTGGTTTGGGAGGAGATGCGTTACATACCCACACACATACCCACAAACGTTTTTAGTTATATACTAGCGGATATGCCCGGCCTTGCACGGGTGGAGTGTAAAATTTTTTTTAAATTAAATTTTCTCAAAATATATTTATAATTTTTAAATCAGCAATTACCAATCATCCTGGTATCCCAGAGGCCTTTTTCCTATCCGGGTGTTCCCGGTAATTTTTCATATCCCGATGTTCCCGGTAATTTTCCTATTAAGATGCTCCCGATAATTTTCCTATCCCGATGTTCCCGATAATTTTCTTATCCCGATGTTCCCGATAATTTTCCTATCCCGATGTTCCTGATAATTTTCTTATCCCGATGTTCCCGGTACTTTTTTCCTATCCCAATGTTCCCGGTAATTTTTCTTTTCCCGGTGTTCTCGGCAATGTTTCCTAGTAAACTAATGAGTCTAGTGAACAAAAATAACAAATTTGAAACAATAATAAAAGATGTAAATTTAAAAGTCTAGTGAACCGCTTCATTTGAAACAATGTTTTATTTTTAAGTCGTTTTCCATGAAAAAAAATTTACACTTTTCCATAAATATTTAAATTTTAAAGGAAAATATCTTAAAATAGGGGAAACTAACGTTTCAAAATTAAATATTTGAATTTATTTTGGTGTTTTTACAACTGATATAGTTTTGAAATGGACAATTATCGAGTTTTTCCGGTTAAAATATTTAATTTTTGAGGTTTTAATCTCGTTTACAATAGTGAGTCAAGCAGATCTACTCTAGTAGAGAAATGGAGAAATAAGCGTTTTCGGCTATAAATTCACTAATTACTCGTAATTGTTCGATTTTCGAGCTTGGAAAACTTGACAGTGACAATCGACACCTCGAGATACGTCTATGTACCGAGTTTTGACCACGCCTTCGGCGTGGTTTGGGAGGAGATGCGTTACATACCCAGTCACACAGCCACAAACGTTTTTAGTTATATACTAGCGGATATGCCCGGCCTTGCACGGGTGGAGTGTATAATTTTTTTTAAATTAAATTTTCTCAAAATATATTTATAATTTTTAAATCAGCAACTACCAATCACCCCGGTATCCCAGACGCCTTTTCCTATCCCGGTGTTCCCTGTAATTTTTCATATCCCGGTGTTCCCGGTAATTCTTGATATAACGATGCTCCCTGTAACTTTCCTATCCCGATGTTGCCGATAATTTTCCTATCCCGATGTTCCCGATAATTTTTCTATCCCGATGTTCCCGATAATTTTCCTATCCCGATGATCGAGGTAATTTTTATGTCCCGGTAATCCCGTACTTTTTTCCTATCCCGATGTTCCCTGTAATTTTTCTTTTCCCGGTGTTCTCGGCAATGTTTCCTAGTAAAATAATGAGTCTAGTGAACAAAAATAACAAATTTAAAACAATAATAAAAGATCTAGTAAATTGAAAAGTCTAGTGAACCGCTTCATTTGAAACAATGTTTTATTTTCAAGTCGTTTTCCATGAAAGACAATTTACACTTTTCCATAAATATTTAAATTTTAAAGGAAAATATCTTGAAATAAAGGAAAATAACGTTTGATAATGAATTATTTGAATTTACTTTGATTTTTTCATAGCTGATAAAGCTTTTTAATGGACAATTATAGAGTTTTTCCTATTAAAATATTTATTTTTGGAGGTTTTAATCTCGCTTACAATAGTGAGTCCAGCAGATCTACTCTGGTAGAGAAATGGAGAAATAAGCGTTTTCGGCTATAAATTCGTTAATTTCTCGTAATTGTTCGATTTTCGAGCTTGGAAAACTTGACAGTGACAATCGACACCTCGAGATACGTCTATGTACCGAGTTTTGACCACGCCTTCGGCGTGGTTTGGGAGGAGATGCGTCACATACCCAGTCACACAGCCACAAACGTTTTTAGTTATATATAGATAGATAGATAGATAGATAGATTGTTGAGAGGGATTTGTCATAAATCGAAGAAAGCGCATTATATTATTTATGTGGATGTGTTGGGAAGATTGTAATTAAACGAGGAAACCTTTGCCAAACTTGTATTGAAACTCTCAATCATAAGCTTTGAAACACTAATTCCAAACTGAGATAGTTTCATAAAGATAAATCGAATCTAGTTTATGTTTCTCAGGAGGTATACTGCATTCTACTTCACATAGAAAATTTTTTTCGGGCGAATGAAGAACGAATTTTGAAGGAAGATTTTGATACGAAAATTTTAAAATCTTTGATGATTAGTTCTGCTTGTGATCATTTCAAAAACTTGCCCACGTCCTGTAATTTAATGGAAAAGCTTGCAATAAGAAATTTAGTGACCCAGAGTTCACTTTTTAATTAAAAATAAAAATCAAAGTATGAAATCAAGAAAAATAAAAAAATTCTCGAGTAAGAGCATTGGAATGAGAGTATCAGAAATTAAGTAGCTGTAAATAAAAATATATAAATATTTTAAGTATGTTTTCATACATTTAAAAATATTCCATTACTACTAAAGTAATAAATTAAATTTTACTGTTAAAATTATAAAGAAATTGAATACTGTAAAATATATGTGTGTGACGTATCTTCAATTTTAAACAGGTACCTTATATTCCTTGCACCATCTCGTTATATTTTAAATAAGTATTACATTTTATTAACAGTTTCTGTTTCTTTTTACTTAAATTCTTAGTTTGACTTTAGTTAGCTTCAAGAGAGAAAAGGTAGTTTTATGATTTAAAACACAAAAATATTTAATAAAATTGAACTATGGCTGATATACCAAGAACTAAATAAACATTTTTTTATAAATTTAACAAACCAAAAAATCCCTAAATATAGCAGAGAAGCTTTGCGGAAGACTCCTTTTATTATTTTTTTAGTTATCTCCATTTTCTGATTGTTGCATTTCAACTATTGCAACTCCGTTTCCTCATAGCGGACTTACGGAAAAAAAACAAAATGGCGGACGATTTGAACTCATGTCGCTACTTAAGTAACGTAGCTTCATCCAGGGCTTTAATTTCAACAATGCTTAGATAAAGATAACAGCCGTGAATGAGATTTTCCCACTGTGAATAAATGGGTATTAGTAAAAATTAAAACCCTATAAAAACTAAATTAATCTAGTTATATCTATTATTTCATTTTAAAAAATTATTTTGAACTATCATCTATTAGTAACAATCGCCAAAAGACAAATTAAATTAGTAGAAGTTATTTTCGTCGGTTTTTATGCACAGTTTCTCATAGGATTAACATTGGGAGACCAACTTCCGGTATGTTGTGACGTAACGACCTCGCTTTGTTTACATTTTATGAGCCAACCTGTAGTACTCTATTAACCTTGGGTCATTCCAGTTTAATTTCAACCTTCAGACCAATTTTTTTTCTTTACGAATATTTTTTTTCTTTTTTAAAAGTGACCGATCTGTTTATTTGTTACACATTCAAGAACTATATTTTGGCAACAGTACAAAAACAAAATCTAGTGGAATGTTATTTTAGAACAAAATAACACATGGTTCAGAAAAATGGTTAAATTCAAGGTTAATAGAGTACTAAAGGTTGGCTCAGGAAATATCGCTACGTCACAACATACGGAAAGTTGGTCTCCCAATGTTAATCCTATGAGAAACTGTGCATAAAAACCGACAAAAATAACTAACTTCTACTAATTTAATTTGTCTTTTGGCGCTTGTTACTGATAGATGATAGTTCAAAATAATTTTTAAAAACAAAATAATAGATATAACTAGATTAATTTAGATTTTATAGGGTTTTAATTTTTACTAAAATCAGATCATTCACAATGGGAAAAGCTAAGCATTGTTGAAATTACTCGCTCGTCCTAAATTTTTTTCTATGAATTTTTAGCTGATTTAATCTTTTAATAACTGGATATTTTTTATTGCTTTAGTTATTGTATATTAGTGGAAATATTTTTAAAAGTCAATAATCTCTTTTTAATTTTCAAATTTTTTTAATATCACAATTCTGTTAGAAATTAAAATAGTATAAGAGAGAAATTTAATATCCATCATTTCTTTGAAATTATTTGTATAATATTTGTTTTCTTGATTTTATCAAATTGAGTAGACATCTTCACATATAACATTTTCTTCTTATAGTTAATATTTAATTATCTTGATTTCCTAAGAAATATGCACACATGGACAAAAACACAGAAAGTTATAAAAATACACATTCATTATACCTGAGTTCTTTAAACAGGAGAAGAAAAAATTCTGTTACTTTAATAATAGACTCTTATACCTTCAGAAAAAATTTCGTTTTACTTTTCTAATACAGATAAAATTTCATTTCGACCGTTTTAAGTGCCTTACCAACCTTAGTAAAGTAGGGTGTTATTTTTTATTAGCTCTAATATTTAAAAATGGATTTTGAATTGTTTTTTATAATTTTAAGAAATTTGTGTCCGTATAGGTACAACCTGTTTTACCTATGGGCAGACTCAGTTGTACTTGTCGACACCCATAAAAAGGGAAGTTTTAGTTGAAAATTTTTTTGACTAAATTAAAAAGAAATAGATAGTAACTTTTAATGTTTTACAAATGTAACCAACCCAAAAATAGAAAAGGCTTCAATAAGAGTTTCCAAAAAAAATTATAATAATGTTTTATATGATGTGGTTACAGCTTTCATTAAACAAAAATTGCTAATGAGAATGAAATTTAAAAGCGCAATCAAAAGTACAATTTAAAAAAATATTAAGCTATAGCCTAAAGAAAGAAATGGAGAAAATATGGTTTTTAAATGAATTTACTAATTTTATTTTTTTTAAATTACTAGGGGGCTACCGCCCGCTGCTCGCTATCGCTCGCCAACCCCCGTTAACTGCTGACGCAGTAACTTTTGGACCGCTTCACAATTCCCCACAAAACCCAGCTCACTGCACTTACTCACTTTATAAAACTTTCTTAACACAGGGGTAGTACTTCTCCGTGGTACTCTTTCAAAAATGGCGAATATTTATTCAGTGGTGGAATTTTATCATTTCCTTTATGGTAACATGAATTGGTGGATCGCTTAATAATTCCAAGAAAGGTTCATATTTAGTTCCCGCTAAATAGGAACCTTCCCTTAATGTTTCAGTGCTTCCCTTAATGTATCTGTGAAAAACACATTACCTTAGGGAAATGGGTAAAAAAATATTTACATTGCTCTGTTGTTAATTTTCTTGGGGTTGAATTCCGTTATAGTTCCCGCTAAATATCACTAATCTCTTTTGGACACTATAAAGTATAAATATTGCTAAATTGTTTCAAATTCATAGATTAAAGTGTTTAATTAGATCTATAACTATTCAGTTTATCATTTAAAATTAGAAAAATTGGTTTACATTTGAATATTGAGCGTTCGAAAGAGATTGGCGATATTTAGCGGGAACTATAACGGAATTGAACCCCAAGAAAATTAACAACAAAGCAATGTAAACATTCTTTTACCCATTTCCCTAAGGTAATGTTTTTTCACAGATACATTAAGGGAAGCATTGAAATATCTCAGGAATAAACTTAACTTTCTTAAAATTTGTAATGATTGACTGTTAAAAATGTAGTAATTATCTTAAACATCGCGAAAATTTAGAGTTTTATCTTCATGAGAAAAAAACTTCGAAGTTGTGTCATTTTCATAGCAACGACACCGAATGTCAAGACTTCCAACATTTTCATCCTTATTTCTAAAACATTCACCCGTGTTATTTAGTTGTTTGCGTTTTGTCATTATGAAATAAAGAGTTACATTTTACTACCTTAAAAAACATACTTGCAAAAGGATATAAAAAATAAATGCAAAATTCAAAATTTCCGAAAGCGAGTGTATATTTTATTGTAAATATAGTAATGATTAGGTTGCCACAACTACAAAGATAAATATAAAAATATTAATTTGTTATTTAAAAAATAAAAAATAAATTAATTATATATAAGTTTAAAATATAATGAAAACCGTTTGAACAACAATTAAACCCTTTGTGAACAACAAAAATATAAATACAGTCGAGTCCGCTTAATGTGATCACGGTTAATGTTATCAATCGGATAATGTTATCGAAATCGACAGGTCCCGATCATTCCTATATGATTTAATGTAAAATACGTCGTTTAATGTGATCAACTTTGCGTCATCACTCCGCTTAATGTTATCAAAATTTGTCTATATCCATTTTAAAACGACCACTTTTGAGTTCTTTTTTCATGTTGAAGGTCAATTTTTACAAGTAAATATCTGCTTCATGATAACATCTGGCGCTTCTTTTTTTCTGAAACTCAATATGAGTAAGAAAAATAAAACATTCCGCCTGTTATATTGAAAGAAAGCGGTTATAGGGGGGGGTCCGAATCCATACTTGTGATTTGGTTAAAGAAACAGCAAGATCCAGGCTTTGCAGATGTTTCTGATAAGAGATTTTGATTTTCCCTGGTTTACTGGAATTCACATTATGTAATAAATAAATGGTTTATTGGAGTGGAAGAGGATATAATGGGGGCGGAAAAAAAGAGACCATTCTATAAAAATACAAAGTAAGTGATTATTTAAATTTATTAACTAAACTACTCTTATGTTTTCACCTTAAATTTTAACCTGGTGTAAAAATAGAGTTTTGAATACATTTATTACGATTACATAATTTCGATTTTAAAGCAAACAATCTAGTTACACTGTTTGCTGTTTTTTGATATGAGATCGCTTATTGTTATCGATCGGATAATGTTATCAGTTTAGTCTTGGACAATTGCGATCACATTAAGCGGACTCGACTGTATTGTTAAAAATAACACAAAATATATTTTTTAAATTCGTGTTATAAATAGAAAGATGATAATCTATTTGAATATTAAAAAACCAGTGAAATATGTTTTCAATTGTTTTAAAATTCATAGTTTCTTGCTTTGTAACTGCGACCTTATCCGAAATCTAAAAAAATGGAAATATTTTAAAATTGAGATTTTTTTTAGAAATTCTAAAGACACTTTGCACATCCTCAAAAGAATCCGGACAGTTTGATACCAAATATGTGTTATACGGATCAGTAATTAAAAAGCCTTTCTCTGGAAACCGTTCACCAAAAACTTTTTTTTAGAATAGAGAGATTTCTGTATTTTTTATACCTTACAGAACTTTGAATGCAAAAACACCTTACACTGTACCTTTTGACACCAGTTGTATCTACGGACACGTTCTTAAAGCATTATTCTTAAGCATTAAAGGTAATGCATCAATTAGTTTTTGAACTAAGGGGACATCCATAAATTACGTGAGGCGTTTTTTCCAAAATCTGGACCCCCCTCCCCCCTTGGTGAGATTTAGTGATATTTTGTTAGACCCCCCTCCCCCCAAGTGAGATTTACTTACAACTTTTTTAAAAAATTTGCAGTATCTTATCTGTATTTATTCCTTTCTCATACTTAAAAAAAAGAAAATCGTATAATTTCTAACTTAAAAAGTTAACGTGAGATTTTAATCGACCCCCCTCCCCCCTTGGTGAGATTTGGTGAGATTTTTCCAAACCCCTCCCCCCCTTTTTGACCTCACGTAATTTATGGATGTCCCCTAAGACTTCCCTTTTTATGGGTGCCGACAAGTACAACTGAGTCTGCCCATAGGTAAAACAGGTTGTAGGGCCTATATGGACACAAATTTCTTCAAGTTATATAAAACAATTCAAAATCCATTTTTAAATATTAGAGCTAATAAAAAATAACACCCTACTTTACTAAGGTTGGTAAGGCACTTAACGGTCAAAATGACATTTTATCTGTATTAGAAAAGTAAAACGAAATTTTTTCTGAAGGTATAAGAGTCTATTATTAAAGTAACAGAATTTTTTCTTCTTCTGTTTAAAGAACTCAGGTATAATGAATGTGTATTTTTATAACTTTCTGTGTTTTTGTCCATGTGTGCATATTTCTTAGGAAATCAAGATAATTAAATATTAACTATAAAAAGAAAATGTTATAAGTGAAGATGTCTACTCAATTTGATAAAATCAAGAAAAGAAATATTATATAAATAATTTCAAAGAAGTTATGGATATTAAATTTCTCTCTTATACTATTTTAATTTCTAGCAGAATTGTGATATTAAAAAAATTTGAAAATTAAAAAGAGATTATTGACTTTTAAAAATATTTCCACTAATATACAATAACTAAAACAATAAAAAAAATATCCAGTTATTAAAAGATTAAATCAGCTAAAAAATTCATAGAAAAAAATTTAGGACGAGCGAGTAATTTCAACAATGCTTAGATAAGCTTTTCCCATTGTGAATGATCTGATTTTAGTAAAAATTAAAACCCTATAAAATCTAAATTAATCTAGTTATATCTATTATTTTGTTTTTAAAAATTATTTTGAACTATCATCTATCAGTAAAGTGCGCCAAAAAACAAATTAAATTAGGAGAAGTTAGTTATTTTCGTCCGTTTTTATGCACAGTTTCTCATAGGATTAACATTGGGAGACCAACTTTCCGTATGTTGTGACGTAGCGACCTCGCTTTGTTTACATTTTATGTGCCAACCTGTAGTACTCTATTAACCTTGGGTTAAATTTCATCAGTCTATCCAAAATGATTTATCAATTTCAAAAATATTTTTAGATAAACTGTTTTAAACTTTATATTTTACTAAATATAACTCAACTAAGCTAAATTGAACTAAAAGGAAATTTACCATTTTTTTCCTATTCTAATCGAAAAAAATTAATTGATGAACATAAAAAGTTTAAAAAATTAAATGCTCTTAAATATCTGTCATTATACTTCATTCCAACTTTCATACTTTTGAAATAATACATAATTTGTTCATTCCCTACCTTTTTTTTGTTACGTTAGTCACACACCGTTTAAGCTTAAAGTGTTAATTTGTTAGAAAAAATATAAACATTTTTTTTATAACTGTACAATATTCTTAAAATTCATTTTTTCTTTATGAGAAAATAATCTTTAAGTATTGTTTTCCTTTTCAAGTTTTAGAGGATGAAGGTGTAGTATGAAGGTGTTAATATACAGGGAGCAAACACGTTACGTTAGTCACGATGACGTTTTGTTAAAATAAATAAATATTAAAATTAATTTAAAAAATAATAAATTTAGGATTTTACTAAAGAATCATACTTAAAAAGACCATTTAGTACAAATTTGTATCTTAATTTTTTGTGTTTTAAGCAAAAAAGGTAAATGAAATCTGGTCTGAATGTTACGTTAGTAACTTTGGAATGACCCTAGAGCTAGAAACTGTGAAGGTTGTTGCTCCAAACAGGAGTATTTACATTTGTGTTTACAAAGAAGTTTTAGAGGAGTAATGAAATAATGGGGAAGTAAAAGCACCTATATCAACTTTTAAGTATAACATTAGGGTGGAGCGAAAAAAACTTTTTTTCGAAATTCAAAAAGATAACTATGGCAAAAGTGGTCCTATGTAATAAGATGAAAAACCGCACAAAAATTTTTAAAATCGGTTATTATCTCAGTTCGCGCATTGCGCTCAAAGTTTATGAAAATGCTTAAAAATTGCATTTTCCGAAATTTTTAAGATAATATTTAAATAAAATTTATAGAAATATTTTCGCATGTAACCTCTTCATAAAAGCTCAAAAAAGTATAAAAAGGAATTTTAATGTTTCTTTTAAAAATATTTGGGTGCGCAATTTTGCTTGAAAAATGAGAAATTTTCGAATCATTGGATAGTTTGTTTCAGTGTGCAGCTCTTCGCCCGTTTTGTAAGAACAACCCAGATTTCACCACGGGCAGGTGGCTGTACGTCGAGTCCCCTACCCAACCAACCATAATTTTTGTGATTTTTTTTAAATTAAATTTTAAACAGGAATAAATTTAAATTCCGTCTTTTTTTTCGAAAAATCTGGCATTACTGATCTTGAATATAAAGTTGATTTTATGAAGCCATCTCTTGCTTTCTGATCACACACTTTTGTTGATACTTCAGTTTTAACTTTTTCGCACCTCTCAACCGCTTGAGTGTGGCAGGGGATGTATTATGTATGCAGTGAGCTCTGTGTTAGAATGCACTAATGATTTCAAATCTTCAACACTTTTACGTCTTTTAAAATTGGTGGAGGATAGATATAGTACATGATTTCCAGTCAATAATATCTGTGTACTCCGTTGCATTAAAATTTAATTTTGGGGGAACAAAATTTCTATTCCTTTCTACCCCACAGGCAGATTTTCTCGCTTTCAAGATTCTTTCAACTGCGATCTGCCGAACAGAGACACTTTCATTGACAACAGTGGCGGATCCAGAAAAATTTGAAGGGGGGGCACAAGTCACACTAGGGTGTCTCAAAAAAAACTTTTTTTCGAAAAACCTCGGTCCCCAGGGCTTTTCCCATTCCTTTTGGTCCCAAAAGATAGTGTGGGAAGTTTTAGCCCCCTAAGTCAACTCTAGGGTTTGCCTGTAGAGCCCCAAAGTTTGAAAAAAGTGGAAAAAATGACCAATTTTCAGAATTTTTAAAAATTATGTTTAAGATTGATAATTCTAATAAAACTAGTTCAAATGCGTCTATAGGACTTATTTAGATGGAATATATTTATTTATATGTATTAACTGTACCCTATAGCCCTACAATTTAAGTTTAAAACGTACTACTTCGGGACGTTGCACACGTCAAAGCTTATAATGCACTACCGGTGGACGAAATGAATTAAATCCGAATTTATTCGAAGGATCTCCCTCAAATGATGCCATTTGGGGCTAAAATGATATTATAAATTATAAAAACCAGTGAAATAACAGTTTTGAGCCCTTCCACTGAGCTTTTAATGTAAAAAGTACTTTTCTTCAAAATTTCTCGTTTCCAGCTGATAAAACCCAAAATTTATACTAAAAAAGGGAGTTGTTGTACTTTTTAGATACCAAACTTTGAAATCTTTATAGGGGTTTCATTTTTAATAAGTAGAATTAAATTTTATAGCGCACAGATCGGAAATGACATGGATATTTCCTATACCAGACTTGAAAATCTATTTTCTTTTTTTAAGTTTGGAAAATTACTTCCTTTTAACGTATTAGGGGAAAGTTTTAATTAAAAACTTCTTTCTTTAACATTTCAACCAAGATTTACAAGTATTAAACTATTTTCCTAACTTTGAAAAAAGAAAATCGATTTTCACGTCAGGTATAGGAAATATTCTTCTCATTTCCGATCTGTGTTGTTTAAAATTTAATTCTACTTGAAAAAATGAAACCCCTATAAGGGTTCCAATGTTTGGTATCTAAAAAAGTTCAGCAAACCTCTTTTTTAGTATAAGTTTTGGGTTTCATCAGCTGGAAACGAGAAATTTTGAAGAAAAGCACTTTTTACATTAAAAGCTCAGTGGAAGGGCTCAAAACTGTTATTTCACTGGTTTTTATAATTTATAATATCATTTTAGCCCCAAATGGCATCATTTGAGGGAGTTCCTTCGAAGAAATTCGGATTTAATTCATTTCGTCCACCGGTAGTGCATTATAAGCTTTGGCGTGTGCAACGTCCCGAAGTAGTACGTTTTAATCTTAAATTGTAGGGCTATAGGGTACAGTTAATACATATAAATAAATATATTCCATCTAAATAAGTCCTATAGACGCATTTGAACTAGTTTTTTTAGAATTATCAATCTTAAACATAATTTTTAAAAATTCTGAAAATTGGTCATTTTTTCCACTTTTTTCAAACTTTAGGGCTCTACAGGCAAACCCTAGAGTTGACTTAGGGGGCTAAAACTTCCCACACTATCTTTTGGGACCAAAGGGAATGGGAAAAGCCCAGGGGAGCGAGGTTTTTCGAAAAAAGGCTTTTTTTGAGACACCCTAAAGTCACACTTTTGTATTAATCTTTTTTGCAAGAAAAAGATCTTCAATGTTATAAGTCCCCAAAAAAGGCTTCTATTATATTTCTGTATATAAGCGGGTTATTCAGAAATTATTATATACTATGTTTTGGTTAAATTATAACTAAAATATTGTTTAATTAAGTTATTTCCCCATTAGATTAAAAGCAAATGTCTAGTTATTCAAATATCCAAATGGTAAAACCGTTATAAAAGGGGGTTCGGGGGAATGCCCCAGAGAAATTTTTGAAAATCTTACTTCTTTAAACAGGTTCTCTTAATACATTTTGTAGTATCACTAGAAACAGTGGCGTATTTATAAAATTATTTCCGGAGGGTCCCAAAATTATTCCTCAGCCCCTCTCATGCATATTTAATAGGTTTAATGAAACTTTTAAATACTTTATAGGTGAAAGTTACGTCTTAAAGAACTGAATTATAAGAAAAGTAGTAAATAATTAAATTCGAAGTTTTGGGGTTTGGGGTCAAAATTTTATAAAAATCAACCCTAAAAAACAGGTTTTTAACTAGTTTTGGTACCTCTAGCCCGAATTTTGGAAACATATTTTTAGGGAGGATTTGGCATGGTGATGAATTTAATGTAAAAAGTTGTGAATAATAAAATGTTGCAAGTGCAAAATGGGGGGACATCCCCAGAATATTTTTGGAAATTTGACCCTTAGGATTTTAACTTTTTTTATATTTAGTCAGAATTTCGAAGAGGGGCCAGGGCCCCCTCGCCGCCCTTATATACGGACTTTGACAAGAAAGTACGAAGAAAAATTAACGTGAATGGAGCGAGAGTAAGGTGAAAGTTAGGGATTGTTTCCCGGGATCCCGTAGAATTTTAAGGCCGGGACACGTCCCGGGATTTCTTAGTCCGTCCCGGGATCCCCTCAAAATTTTAAATTTCTTTACCGCTGCTACAAACGCTTAAAAATCGTTCCTGATAGCATGAACAAATACAGGGTGGTTATAAAAAAAGTAACCCGACTTAAGGGCCTCTAGAGGCCAAACCGTTCATCGGAATTTAATGCCATTTTGATGGAAGACGTTTTGAGGGATGGGAAAGAGAATGGTATGAGTTGGAGCAGTCTAACTTTATCAGTTACGGTTAAAGTGAAAAAAATTTTGAAAAATCCCAATGTAACCCCCCTTTTTTATTAGCGCTATGTGATCCCCGATGTCTAAAAACACAAATAGAGTTGAAACGGCACCTCTAAGTTGTAAACTCGCTCCTAGAGAGGCAATTGAAAACAGCTATGAAACTGTTATTTTTGTAGCATCTAGACTAGTGAATTGTTAAGAAATTCTGACTAGTGAATCAAAAAATAACAATGAAAACTTGAAAAGTTATTTGAGACTATTAAAAAGAAAATTAAAGTTTATCTTTTTTAATTTGGTGATTGTAATAAAAAAATTGAATTTATTTAAAATACCAATTATTTTTTGCACTTAAAAATATGCGTCTTACAAGAAAACAACGTGGAGAACTCCTCAAGATCTTTTACTTGAATGGGCAAAATTGCGCCGAAGCATTACGGATCTTCAGAAGTATTCATAGATTACGAAAAGGTCCTTGCACCAAAAAATCTATGAGGAGTCTTGTCAAAAGATTTGAAGAAACTGGTTGTACCTGCGATCGAGCTCGGACTGGAAGACCTCCTGTTGGTGTTGAGGAAGTTGCAGAAGTTCTAACAACCGTCAACTCCTCCTCAACTTCAAGTGCTCGCGGAGTTTCGCGTATTCTTCAAATTCCGTACCCTATATACAGTGCAAAAAATTTTGCGTTTTGTTCTCCATATGTTCCCTTATCGTTTTCAATGAGTCTAAATGTTGCAAATTGATGATTTTCAATTAAGAATAGAATTTTCAAATGAATTTCTCATTCGGTACGATGATGATATCAACTGGCCTTTGAGCATTTTGTGGACCGACGAGGCAAATTTCTTTCTTTCTGGAAACGTAAATTCTAAAAATTGCGTCCATTGGGCTGAGAAAAACCCACATGATACAGTATCCCTTCCGCTGTATCAGGAAAAAGTTACTGTGTGGTGTGGTGTTACTAGCACCTTCATTCTTGGCCCATATTTTTTGAAGAGGCTACCACCAGCGGTTCAAGAACATGTACCGTCACGAGTGCTCGGTACCTGGATATGTTGCATAATTACGTGATCCCCGAGTTGCAACAGCGAAATGTTCTTTCGGACGTCGTATGGATGCAAGATGGAGCTCCTCCACATGTGGCAGCTTCGGTCAAACATGTCTTAGCCCAACATTTTGGAGAAAGAATTATTTCCCGCCATTTCAACTATCCATGGCCACCAAGATCTCCCGACCTCACTCCACTGGATTTTTGGTTGTGGGGATATCTGAAGTCAAAAGTGTATGCGACTAATCCACAAACTATAGCGGATTTGAAAGATTCCATTAGACGCGAAGTTCAGCAGATTTCTCCTGCTATGATTCGAGCTTCAGTTTTCTCTGCCATTGCTCGAATGCAAATGGTCATCGCGTGTGACGGAGGACACGTAGAGAATTTGTGATCACTTAATAAAATTATTTGTTTCTGAAGCTTCTCTATCCTTATTAATCATTTTCCTTTAGAAGCGCATATAGAAATTTATTTCGGGTGGGAACCAAAATTATTTATCATCCCATCAATAGGTTTTTAACTTGAAAAAAAAAACAGGATTTTACTTGCCCTAATTTCGGGGGGGAGCACGGCCCCTTTGTCCCCCCCATATATACGCCACGTTTTCCCTTTTATTCTTAGTCACAATAGTATGAGCGGTCTCAAATAACTTTTCTAGTTTTCATTGTTATTTTTTGATTCACTAGTCAGAATTTCTTAACAATTCACTAGTCTAGATGCTACAAAAATAACAGTTTCATAGCTGTTTTCAATTGCCTCTCTAGGAGCGAGTTTACAACTTAGAGGTGCCGTTTCAACTCTATTTGTGTTTTTAGACATCGGGATCACATAGCGCTAATAAAAAAGGGGGGGTTACATTGTGATTTTTCAAAATTTTTTTCACTTTAACCGTAACTGATAAAGTTAGACTGCTCCAACTCATGCCATTCTCTTTCCCATCCCTCAAAACGTCTTCCATCAAAATGGCATTCAATTCCGATGAACGGTTTGGCCTCTAGAGGCCCTTAAGTCGGGTTACTTTTTTTATAACCACCCTGTACTTCCTTTCTTTGGAAGTAACTTATAAATTAGTGGAACTAAGGTGGTTTAGGTCAATCATCTGCTGATTTAAGTTATCTCCCATTCCTAGAACTTTACAACAGGGACGTGCCAACAGGGGGGGTAGGGGGGTTTTTCGCCCCCGCTGTTTTGAGAGTGAGGGGGCGAACACTATATTTCGCCCCCCCCCAGTTTTTCATGAAATTTTTTCAGGCATCTTATCCGAAAAACTTTTGAAACACGTTTTAATTCAACCCATCAGATTGTCTTATATTCTTGATATTATTCAAGAATCTCCCCACTTGATGGCCCAAAAACGCGGGACAAACAGATTTTTGCCCCTCACCTCCTTCAGGTGAGGGGGCAAGGTATATTATTGTAATGAATAATTTAAATTTTTGCAGAAGGCATTAGCATCACCCATGTCATAAGTGCCCTTAGTTAATGAGGTGAGGGGAGAGGGAGGGGGCAAGGAATATTGTTGTAAATAATAAATAATTTAAACTTAAACTATTCAAAGTGCATTATTATCATCCATCTGATATGTGCTTAATATTTTTAATTCTTAACAGAAACTGGCCATTAAGTGGGTGGGGAGATTCTCGCCCCCTCGGTTTATGAAGTGAGGGGGCGAGGAGTATTATTTTAAGTAATTAATATACTTTAAACTTGTGCAACGGGCCTTATTATCATTATAAGCGTATTTATGGGGGTTATAGGGGAGACCCCCCACTTTTTGAGAAATTTTCAATTTCTTAATGGTAAATCCTAAAACCATGCTAACACCCTGCGTTTTAGGATCAAATTTCCAAAAATTTTCTGGGGGAGGACCCCCAAGCCCCCCTTCCTGATTGGAATTTTATTTTTCCAAATCTTTTTATAATAAGTTCATCAAAATCCTAATCCTACTTAAAAATAATATGTCCAAATTTAGGACTAGGTATACCAAAACCAAGTAGAAAACCTGTTTTTAAGAGTAAATTTTCAAAAAATTTCTGGGGGAGGACCCCCAGACCCCCCTCTTTGGTGCTTGGAACAAAATTACTCACAACTTTCTTATATAATACGTTCTTTTGGATGTAAGTTTTAACAAAAAAAATTGAAAAGTTACATTGGACGTAATAAATTTGCTTGGGGGTGAAAATAATTTTGGGCCCCTCCCGAAAAAAATTTCTATATACACCACTGTATAAAAAGGAGTAGAAAATTTCTTTTTGAAGCTTTTTTCTTCACAAAATTTTCAGAGGGAGGACCCCCATTGATGCCTAAGTGATATTATTAACTATACAACCTACTTTTCATACTTAACGAAGTTTGGCACATCGTTATGGCCCTACAAAAAATGCTTCACCCCCCACTCTTAAAAACGTTGGCACGTCCCATTACAACTAAAAGCAATAAACAAGGAACTTGCCGATTTGTATAATACATACAATGCTCGCATGTTTTCATAAATGGTGAAACTTGGTTTTACTCATCAATGATTTGTATTCTTTAGTATGTTAGTGATAAGAGATACGAATCGTAATAACTCCCGGCACGAGGCCATTTTCAGACACATAGCATTGGTCTAAATTCTAATCAAACAGATATGTTAGAAACTCATAATCGTTATTTATGTGATTAATAATTATTTAGGAGGATAGTTTGAATCTTATTTCCGAATGAATACAGTACTGATGATCTCAATAGTAAGTCGTCCGCTTTTATAGAGATTATACGTTTTGAAGATCGGGCTGAGAATATTCTGATTTTGTATTATGGGGCAGAAAAAGCTATTACACTTGCATTGGTGCATTTCATAAAGAAGCAAAATGCAAAAAGTGTTCTTTGATAATTAAGTGTAAAGGAGGCTTACACGAGTGGTTTGCTCCGACATTTAAAAAACATACATTCTATTGAGAAGCCGATCCTTACAATACATAGCTATAAGGGAATTCAAAAGCATTTTTAGGGTAAGTACACTTTTAACTTTAAAAAAATTAAAATACAGTAGAACCCCGATTATCCGCGGAATTGGGTGGCAAGGGTACCGCGGATAATGAAAATCGCGGATAACCCGAAAAAAGACTAAAAACGTGGTGAAAGCACGAAAAAAATATTTCAGCATAAAAACTATGTTTTATGGTACAAAAAACATGAAATGTAAAACTTTTAAAATATGTACAGTACAGCAGAAACCTTTGCTCTACATCTAAAATCTCTCTAATCTCATCTAAAATTTGCTCTCATCATTAAAAAGTTGTTTTCTTGGCACTCGCGGATAATCCGCACCGCGGATCAACCGCTCACGGATAATCGGGGTTCTACTGTATTAAGTTCGTGTCATTTCATAAGGTTTTATGTGATATATGCGTGTATGTACAATCATAATGAGTGAATATAAAATTGCCAAAAAAATATTTAAAATCATTTAAGAAATTTTAAAGCCTGGAACTGAAAAATTGTAGCATTAAATATTAATAAATTCTCCCCATAATTTTTTTCTAATTTTATCTTTCTGCAAGCTTTGATTTTACAGACTTAAAATATATTTTTCTTGAAGTTCTGGCATTAATTAAATTTTCGGGATTTCCCGGGATGATGTCGAATTTTATCCCGGGATGACCAAAATGCCCAAAAACGACAATCCCTAGTGAAAGTTGAATAGACCCATTTTGGTCCAATCTGTAAAATCGGCTGGTTTTAGGTAGGGCTGTGTTAGTTATTGCTTAGCTGGATTGAACGTCAGAAGAATCTTCAACTTTCTTTTCCATTGAATTTCGACGCATGAATAAAACTTAATTAGGTGAAAAATTAGCAAAATTAAACGCTCGCGGCTTCCATAACACAAATCCAGAAACTCAAAATAATAATAACTCCCTAATAAGTGAAAAGTTACTAAAAATCACCTTGATTGTATCGAAAAAATGCAGAGCTTATTTCCTTCAACTGATCAAAAACCTCTCTCCTCCATTTTATACTTCAAATATTGAGTAGATACAAAAATGTTTTTAAAAAAGTGGTACTCACCAAAATTTTGATTTGTTTTCATGAAACTTTCAGTCACTTAAAACCAAGGAATACCAAAAGAAGGCACCTACTTTTCAGCTTGAGACTCACGCGGGCCCGAATGTCACTGCTCAGACACTGTTTTGACCGATGTGAGAAAAAGGTCGGAACAGGGAACGCACCCCTCCCCGTTCCAAGAAGTAATTACACAACAGCCCCCTCGGCCTATTCAATCAACATGTTGCGTCCAGATAAGCGTTCCCTTCACGAGACCCGTGCCCCCCCGTTGAAAAGGAAAAATCTTCTTTCTCAGAATTGAAGATACCCCGTTGTGAAGAAAGTGCTCACGCTTTTGGGTGGAAAGTATGGATTTCTTTTTAGTTTTTTTGTACAAATTTTAAAAAAAAACATTTATTCTACGAAAAATCGACATTTTTTAAGTAGTTGAAAAAAATGACGGGGGGCACGTGCCCCTGCCTTGCTCACCCGATTTACCCCACGTTTCGCCCCCTTGATTGATGGGTATCCTGCAATGTGCGGTAAGCTTCCCCTTCTACCCCTGCTGTTTTATGGCCTTATCCCCTCTCCTTCCAGAAGAGGGTTGCAAGACTCACAAAATGGTTGCCCTATTTGGCGAGATATCGAAGACTGAACTATTCCTATGTTTTTATCTATACGACCCCTTAGACGGAAGAATGTCTTGGTTCCTCGATTCGATTGTAAATCTGTAGCACTACAGAATAGCCTTTGACATCGACATCCTGTTGAAAAAGGGGGGTCACGCCTGATTACCACCTCATTTTTCTTGCAGTAACATATTGGCCAACGATTTTTAGCCACGTGTGTAAGGACTTCAATAACCATGTATGGTTATATTAAAATTTAAAAATTGAAAAGAAACTAAACTATTATTATGTATAAATATATGTGGTGGGAAAAACGCCAGACAAGAAGTAGACATGCTTAAAACAGTAACAGTTTTAATGAAGAATAACAAAATAATACAAGGGCTGGCGCATTCCGCCTCCCGCCCTGCCACATTCCTCAGGGCCACAAACAGAACTGATACAATGACAGTCTCGCGCCTTTCGGCAGATTCGGAAGTTGAGTTGTTCAGTCTCTTCTTCGCACTGTTCGGTGGCGTTAAACAGAGTGGGCACGAGCGGAAGGATTCTAAACCTTCACACTCGGCCATTTTGACGGCCCAGGACCTCCTGGCCAAAACAAAAGAAAAAACACATCAATTCTTAAAAATTGAAATTCACAATATCAATACTCAAAATAAAAATCACAACATCAAAATTAGTAATTAAACCAAAAAAATTAAAAATCACAACTAATAACATCAAATTAACACTTAAAATTAAAGAAAGAAAAATAAGCTCTCAAAAGCTTTTGGCAAAGAAAGATTAATCTAACAGCTTAACTTTAAAGCTCTTAAAAAATTACAAGAAAAATATAAAGCTGAAACTACAAGACAAAAATTAAAGCTGAAAATACAAGACAAAAATTAAAGCTGAAAATACAAAACAAAAATTAAAGCTGAAAATATAAAATGACATCAAACTATTGTGGGATAGCTCAATGAGGACTACACAATTGGTTAAATAAGAATATATATCGGAGAAGCTATTTACAAAAGATAGGTATTACATGAGATAAATGGTATACATCATAGGGCGAGCGCGTCTCGCTCGTCCGCTCAGCTCGCTAGTCTATAGTCATCCCCTGGGCAAGCCGCACGGTATCAGCAGCGGGAGGAAGCAATGTCCTGGTGGCGCCCTCTGGAGGGGGGCTGGGCACCACAACTTCGGCCGTTCCTGACATGGATACTGGCCTCAGGATCGCGGAGACATTACAGGACACGACAGGAAAAAAGGATGGCAGACATCAGACAGGAGGACTGCAGCTCTGAAAAGAGAACGAAAAAGCAGCAGCTTCTGTTGACTTAAAGTAGACATTCAGCAGTTGTAAGTACTCTGCACAAGTGATTAAAGGTCCTTCTTTGCTAAGTGGATGAAGGAAATCTTCCTTTTTTCGCTTTTTTCGTCGTTTGTGGTTCATAAGGTGCACGCAATTAGAAATTACGTCTTCTATTTTCTCTCTAAGCTTGGGAATGAAATAGGGGTCTTTAGCTTGGGAATCCTCAATGTTCTTCTCTGTGTTTTTAACTTCTGTGCGTCCTTTCTCATGGGCACTTCTAATAAGGGACATCTGCATTTCTTCTGGGATTACTTTTACATCATTAGTTTGAACCGTCTTATTGAGGAGGTCACCCTCCAGTATGTTCTCGTCACATGGATTACCGCTTTTGATTAGTTCTTTAGTTACTTCAATTTTCTCATCGGCATTTTGGTTTTTAGGAACATAACTCTGAAGAAGCAATAAATTTTCATCGCGGTGTTTTCTTTCTTTTGTGCAAGTCAAATCTATTTCGTTTTCAAATGCATTCGCCAAACAAAACAAAAAATAATTTTCTCTCTTCTTGGGCCGGAGACAGCTAGTCTCAATGGCAGGTGTGATTTCTGCTTTTTCGTCGCGAGTTTTGTTTTGTTTTTCTTCACGCGCTTCTTTTATTTTGCATTCCTGAGAGTCTTGAGCGGATGTGGTTTCGGTTTCAACAACGGCATAGCCAACTTGAAAATTTTTTCTCAAGCCCAGAATTTCAATTCCTTTGTTACCGATAGAGATGTTTAGTTTATTTATTACGTCCATCCCAATTACTCCTTCATAGTGCAATTTCCTAAACACATAGACTTCAGTTTCAACAGAAAAGTCTTTAAACTGTAACTCCGTAAGAAAAAATCCAAGGGGAGTTATACCTTCACTTCCAATTCCCGTTACAGACACGTTGTTAAAATTTAATTTTGGGGAACCAATTTTAAGGTAGGCGTCGTAACTAATCATAGTTAAATCTGAACCAGTGTCTAATAGGAGCTTCATTCCTTTATTCTGAATCAGAACGGTTTCAACTAATTTTTTATCTGTGATAGGTTTGTGTTCCACGTCAGACAGGTTTGAGGAATGTTCAGTTTTAGGGGACTTCTTAACTACTACGTCACAGTCTTTGGCGATATGGTTGCCGAATTGATTACATTTAAAACACCTTTTTCCTTTATTTTTATCCTTACACTCAGAAGACTTGTGACCAGGGGTCCCACAGTTAAAACAAATCTCAGAGTTGGGGTAGAGTTTCTGGGGAGTTGGAAAATTTCTCTCTTGCTTCTGAAATGGGCGGAAATCGTCTGGGCTGGGTCTGGAGGATCTCAAAGGGGAATGTTGGGAATTCGAGTCTCTCTTCATAGTAGAACAAATTTTTTCAAAAACTTTCAACTTCTCTTTAAATTCTTGTATGGTTTTAGAACCATAAAGAACGACTTTCTGGTTGAAGGGATCATATATACCATTGATGACATAATCGAACAAGGATTGCATGTCGATTCGTCCCCTACTTGCGATTTCTCGCATATTAATAAAGTAGGTCGAAACTGTTTCATCTTTTTTCATCTTTCTCTCGCGCAAAAGGTTATGTAATTCAGCGTCATTGATTTTACATCCAAATTCATCCATTAAATTCTCCTTAAGCTGATCCCAAGAGGTTAACCCTCTAAGACTTTGCACGAAAATCTTTGCGTCTTGCTGCAATGTCTGTTTGGCAAACAGAAGGCGTTGCAGTTCGCCAAGGCCGTAAAGCGAAAAAATTTCTTCCAGATTCTGAATGAATCTCTCGACCGGGTAGTTATCAGTACCGCAAAATGGGCGCACCGTTTTCAATAAATCTCCATTCGAAAAAAAAGATCGTGAATCCTCTGTTATTGTTTTGATTTGAGAGCCGGGCGTGGCGCCGAAGGTCTCTTGAGAAAAAGAAAAGGGCTGCGTTGAATTTTTTTCATCGTTAATGGAAGCAGGTGTTTTTGATACTGGGAAATGGACAACTGTTTCGTTTTCGGATTCAATCTCCGAGTCGCTCATGTCAGCGTTTTGTAAAAGTGAAATATCACTTAAAGAAGCCAAAATAGAATCTATCATCGTTTTGTTTTCATCATGGGGCTCTAGGTGAAGCAGATTAATTACAGATATTAATTCTACAGTAGAAAATTTTTTCATAATTTCTCTTTTTTCTTCTAAATTAGATTTAGGGGGAAATCCGGAAAACTTTCGGATTCGTTCTCGACTTGTACGATCATAAGGCCCATCATAACAAATTTTAAACAAAAGCTTCAAATGGTCAGTTTTACCAGCATTCACACTCTTTAAAATATGGGGAATATCTTTTATAAGTAGAGCCATGTTGCAAAAGTGTACTCACCGTATTGTAGATCGCTGAGGTGAGGTCGGTGAGACACGTCGATGTCGCTTGAGAACACTTTTGTTTTTGAAGGCTTAGGCAAGCTCTGGACGGACAAGGGTCAGCTCCGTCGGTGTCGCTGAAGAATCACTGGGTAGATGCGTCGTGGTCTAGCCGGACACGTCGTCGTTGTCGGGGGTCACTGAAGAGGGGTTCTCGCAGGGCTGGGTGCGTCGTAGTGGTCGTACGTCGTCGTAGTGGTGCGTCGTCGTCGTGATAGTGCGTCGTCGTCGTAGTGGTCATGCGTCGTCGTAGTGGTCGTGCGTCGTCGTGATGGTGAGTCGTTTTTTGGAGATGGCCGTCGTCGTGGATGATGGTGCGTCGTTTCTGAATATGACCGTCGTCGTCGGGATCACCGTAGAAGGGTTCTCGCAGGGCCAGGCACTCGTCGTCGTCTCAGGTAGCGTCTTCGTCGTCGTGCGTCGTTTTTGTAGATGGCCGTCGTCAGCGCTGGCGATGCGGAGTCGTCGTCGGTGGTGATCGGGATGCAACGTCTTGGTTAAAATTTTTTCTTCGTTTTGATTCGTCGTTTTGCCTTTTGAAGGGCGTTGAAAGGTTCATCGCACTTCTTACACCAGATTTGTGGGATAGCTCAATGAGGACTACACAATTGGTTAAATAAGAATATATATTGGAGAAGCTATTTACAAAAGATAGGTATTACATGAGATAAATGGTATACATCATAGGGCGAGCGCGTCTCGCTCGTCCGCTCAGCTCGCTAGTCTATAGTCATCCCCTGGGCAAGCCGCACGGTATCAGCAGCGGGAGGAAGCAATGTCCTGGTGGCGCCCTCTGGAGGGGGGCTGGGCACCACACTATTATCAAAATTAAGACATTTAGGAATTAATCATATGACATTCTAAAGAGAGTCCATCAGGTTTGACCTGAAAAAAACAAAAGGAATGGTTAACATTTATGAAAAAATCAATGTTTAAAAAATAAAAGATAAAATCAGTTTTCTTTTAAGTTTAGAGTTTTTAAATTCTGCATCTAGGGAGAAAAAAAAGTTATTCAGGAACAGTCTATCAGGGAAAAGTTATTCAGGAACAGTCAATCAGGGAAAAAGTTCTTTCATCAGATTCGTCATCGTCAGCATTTTCTTCACCATCATCATCTTCAGGGACTTTCTCATCATCTGTCGTTCGTCGTCTGTCTCTACTTCTGTCAGTCATCTTCTTTCTCTTCATCGATCAGTCTTCTTCCTTCTCTTCATCGATCACTCGTCTTCCTTCTCTTCATCGACCACTCGTCTTCTTTCTCTTCATCTATCTTCTAATTCTTCTATCTTCATATTCGTCCAATTCTTCTATCTTCATATTCGTCTATTTCTTCTAAAGCCATCTCTTCATGTGGTCTGCAGCAGTGGAAGTTGCATTCGGTCCTTCATGACAGCCAACTTTTTCCACTTCGTAACGGTCATTTTCCTTGACTTTAGTGATTTTGTATGGTCCGTAGAACTTGGGACGTAATTTGAGACCAGATCCAAACTGTGTCCTTTGGATGGCAACGCGATCTCCAACAGCATAGTTAGGGGTTTTCTTTCTTCGTTTGTTGAAGTTCTTCTTGTTTTCAGTCTGTAACTTCAGGATGTTTTCTTTTGCTTGATTGCGAATTTGTTCTTTGTAAAGGAAAGTGGATGTTACGTATTCGTCATCCAAAATGTTCTTGATGTTTAAATCTTCTTTATTTTTCATTTTTATCCCGAAGAGTAATTCAAATGGAGTAAACTGGGTACTTTGTGCTTTCGTACTGTTTAGGATGCGTTGAACTTCTGGCAGACTCTTGTACCACTTGGTAGGATCATCGAGACTAATTTTTGCGAGGACTGGTATTATGATACCAAAAATTCTTTCTATTTGTCCGTTTCCTCGACTTATTCCGGTAGTAATTTGTACAGCTCCCGTCAAAAAAAACGTTACAGTAGAATGTGCTGGCGAACGGGTGGGGTTAGAAAGATGCTTTTGGTGTCATTTTTCAGGATTTATTGTAAGCTTGAAATCACTAATTGATTATTTTTCCCTCAGAGGCCGTCTTCATGCGAAACGCAAAATAAAGTGCAACTTTTTTCATGGTGACCCCCAATTTTTATACCCGAATATGAAAGACCATACCATTTAAACCCTAAATACGAAGTTTCATTTAATTTGGTCATTAAATAAAGCCATGGCTCAAAGTTGAAGTTTGAAAATTTAGAGGTAAAAGCCTGAAAACGGTTGCGATCATCCAACCGCCAAGGCGAAACTAGTAGCAACCCTCGCTCCTCATTCTGTCTTTTTCGACCACAGCAACAGAAAGGATTTGAATGTTTTCGAGTTGAATTAAAAAGATATGAGGCCTTTCCGCTTTCCAAATTTTGCTGATTTTAAAAAGCAGAACACATTTACATTTCAGTTGGAATACTTAAATTTGGTTTATTTTTGTTAGTAACTAATGTTTAGTTTTTTAATTTATATCAGACATTTTCTATTTATTTAGGAATTTCAATAAAATAAACGATCGGTGAAGTTTCCTTTGAAAAATTACTTGCGTGATAACTAAATATTCAAAGGATAATTTTCTTAAGGTATTTTACCAAACACAAAGTGCTTTATAAAAAAGTTAAGAATCCGATTTCCCCTTTCAAATCATAGGGGATTTTATGTGAAGTAGATTAGATAGGATTGAAAATAAACTTTTTGTAAAAAATTTCATTTATCCTCGTTTTCATTTATCCTCGTTTCATTTATCCTCGTTTATCATTAATCGCGTTATTTGGTTTAAAAAATATCGTCTCTCATATCTAATATTTCCAATTTTTAATCAGGGTCTTGTAAACCATTGATCGACAAATACATATTTTTCTTTTACAATTTTCCAAATTTCGGATTGCCACCAACTTGGCCCTAAACTTTGGGGTTTTGTTGAAAAAAAACGTTTTATTTCAATTCTGAAAATTATGAGAAAAAAACTTGTGAGTTAAAAAGTGATTTGGCAAATCGTGATCATCATGCGATGTCATATGCATCACTTGGTCTCGTTATCACATTTAATAACTTATCACATTTGTTGATCAAAAATATCGGACACACGTCTATCATAGTCCCAGTGACAATGCGATCACATTTATTCCAGTGACAATGCGATCACATCCGACTCCAATGTGATTGTCACAAAATGAGGACAGGTCTATCACATAGTTGTTATTGTTGTAATTTTAAAATCAATAAATTATTCTACTTAAACTTTTTAATTCAACCTAATCTGTGTTTTAGTTATTTCACTAGATTTTAAAAACATTGAGATATATTGATCACATAAAACGATACATTATACGTTAAATATTAGTGATCGGGACCAGTGTTTTTTTAAACATAATCCGATTGATAATATTAACCGTGATCACTATAAGACTATATTACGTAACCTTGTTTTTGGTCATTTCTGACCCCCTCCCTTCCCCTTTGCCAACTAAGATAAATCAATCCGCAAAACTTCCCAAAAAGAGTAATCAGATTACTTTCAATCAAATTACATATGTAGTTAGATTGAAAATTCCAAATGTTATCAAACTACAAAAGTAATCAGATTATAATTTCAATCAAATTAAAAATGTAGTTTGATTGCGCCCAACTCTTGTTCTAAATAACTGGTGAATGTAATGTAAAAGTTTCATTTCTTAAAAACGTAAAAAATGCGAGATGCGCCAAACTGTGAATTGATTGCCAAATCCAGCAACCCCACCCGTTCCATCGATGGAGCAATGTAACGTTTTTTTTGACGGGAGCTGTACATGTTCTATTGCTTCTTTTGAACAATATTGAGAAAAATCGTTTGATGTAAAAGCTGAAACTTTGTCCGATATAATTCTAGAAGGATTTCCAAAAGTTATTTGTTGTTGTTTGAGCTTTTCTATTGCACACTTGACTGAAGTGGACTTCACAGGGTAAAACCAAGAAAATTTTGTAAAGGCATCAATTACTCCGAAAATGTATTGGTACTGCTTGTTTGTGGAAGGTAAGGGTCCTAAAAAGTCGACGTGATAGTTGGAAAGGGGAATGTTCTCCTTAGGTATAGGATGTAAGAAACCTTTTTTTCCTCTTTTTCTGTTGCACAAGATACATTCAACACAGCTTGCAATGATTTCTTCTATCAGTTTTCTTGCTTTTGGGATAAAGTACTCTTGCTTTATGGCATCTTCTGTCTTGGTTACAGAGAAGTGTCCTTTTTTGTGTATTTCACGAATAACATCAACTTGCATCGCTTGTGGGACTAATAGTAGTTCTCTTCCTTTTTCATGCTTGTACACGACATCATTCTTTAAAATGTATTCATCATTTTCACCTGTCTGGGTTAGGGTCTTTACAGATTGTATAAAATCGTCTTTGTTCTGTGCAGCTATAATTCTGTTGGTTAACTCACCGTGGAGAGGTGTGACTACAAAAACAGCATTTCGGCTAAGGGCGTCAACATGTTGCATTTGCTTTCCTGGTCGGTGTACAACTTCATAGTCAAATTCTTCCAGCATAAGGGTCCAACGCGCAACTCTAGGAGGAAGGTCTTTTTTCTGTATCGTTTTCTTAAAGGCTTCACAGTCGGTTATAATTTTGAACTTGGTTCCTAGGAGGTAGTGGCGAAACTTCTTCAGTGCTTCGACAATGGCCAACACCTCAAGTTCGTAGCTGCAATACTTCTCTTGTTGAGGGGATGTCTTGTGACTCATGTAATGGATTGGGTGGAAACGAGCGTCATCAGACTGCTGTAGGAGGACAGCACCAAATCCTTGGCTGCTTGCGTCAGTGTGAAGTTCAAGAGGTGCTCCTTGCCTGTATAAATGCAAAACAGGCTCATGGGACAAGGCATACTTGAGTTTTTTGAAAGCTGCTTCTTGGTCTGGACCAAAGTTGAAGGGAACATCATTACGCAACAAGTCACTAAGGGGTCTTGCAATGTTAGCATATTGAGGGATAAATTTTCGGAAATAGCCAGACAATCCAAGAAAACTTTGAATCTGTTTAGTTGTTTTTGGTTGAGGGAAATTGTGTACCGCTTTTATCTTAGTCTCCGACGGTTTAATTGTTCCATTTTCTATTATATGTCCTAAAAAGTTGATTTTTTGTTGCAGAAAGGAGCATTTCTTAAAGTTAAATTGCAATCCATACTCTGAGGCAACTTTAAAAACTAATTCCAATTTTTCTAAAGCTTCTTCATTACTTTTAGCAGGAATTATGATGTCGTCGAGGTATATAATAACAGTATCAGACTTCCACAAATTACGAAAGACTATTTGAATAAATCGTTGAAATGTACTTGGGGAGTTGGATAGACCAAAAGGGACTTTTTTAAATTCAAACTGGCCAGATGGTGTTATAAAACTATTAAACTTTGAACTGTCCGGATGCATATCAACATGGAAATATCCGTTCTTAAGATCTAGCGTAGAAAAAACTCTGGCATCTTGGAGTTTATCAAAAATGTCATCTATTAATGGTAATGGGAATCTGTCACGTAGTATTCTTCTGTTTAAACGTCTGTAGTCTATGCAAATTCTAAGGGACTTGTCAGGTTTTCTGCATAACACGATAGGAGCAGCAAAATCTGAGGAGCTTTCAGTTATAATACCTTCATCTAACCACTTTTTTAATTGTCTGTCAACCTCTTGTTTTTCAGTATGGGCTAATCTTCTGGGTCGTTGTGCAATTGGGGTTTCATCCGTGAGGATTAACTTCATTTGCAACTCTGTAGTTTTAGTGCCTAAAGGTTTATAATCTTTAATCAAAGTGTCTAGTTTAGACTTCACAGAACTATTCAAAATGTGACTAGTATCATAAGGTTTTTCTTCTACTGCATTGGACAAATGAGTCAAAAAGTCACAGGAAGGGTCTCAAACATCAAAGGAAGATTGGGTTGGGATGGTTTTTGAGGCGATTTCCGGAACATCATTAAGTGTGGTCTTCACAGGAACAGTTGATGCTGTTATTAGCATAGTTTTATTTTCTTTTTTGAGGGAAGCTTTTCCTTGGGAAACACATAGATCTCCTTGAGATAAAACATCAGTGCCAATTAGGAGGGGATATGACAATGTATTATTTGTCACGACACAAATTTCAACAGGGAAAAGGGAATCATCAATCATAATGTCAGTGGTAAATGTACCTAAGGGAGGCACAGTTGAATTTGCTAAGCCATGAAGCTTAAAGTGCACTGGGGACAACTGAGCATCAGAAAAAATTTCTTGGAAAACATCTTATCTTAATATGGTTCTGTTAGAACCTGTGTCTATTATAGCATTAACTGGCAAACTATTGATAATAACAGTCTTCGAAATTAAGGCAGTGTTACTTGGGTTTTCCAGGGTAACATGGGTTTGAGCATTTTTCAATGGACAGGTAGCTGCTTTATGGGTTCCAAACTTTTTACACTGATAACATTTAAACAGTCCTTGAGACTTGTAAGGGCAACTCTTTATCACATGGTTAGGTTCTCCACAATTAAAACATTCTTTTTCAGGGATAATGGGTCCAGGTTGTTGAAAAGAATCCCAGGAATGGGAAGGTTTTTGAAATTTAGCATTGGTTGATCCTTGAAATGGTTTAGCAGGTCTAAAATTTGACCGGTTTGAGAATTGACGCTCATCAGAACTAATTTTTCCAAAATTACGATACTTATGACTATATGCACTATCATTAAAATTTTGTAACACACTCTTAGAATGTTGACTAGCACTTATTTGTTCAAAAATAGTTAGTTTCTCTTTAAAGTCACTCATACATTTACAACCATACAATATAACTTTGTTTGGGTTATATGGTATACCATTAATCACATAGTTTATAAGAGAAATATCATCAACATTGCCTCTGCTTCCCAACTCTCTTACAGCTATCAAGTATTCAAAAAGAGTTTCATTTGGTTTTAACTTTCTAGCTTCTAGCATTTTATGGATTTGCATAAAATTAATTTGGTTGCCAAATTCTTTTAACAGGTTACTTTTTAATACTTCATAAGAGTATGTTTGTTTAAGACTTCTCACAAATAATTTAGCTGGGTTTTGAAGTGTTTTATTCACCAATAAGAGTTTGTTTTGTTCAGACACCACCCCATAAAAGTCAAAAGTTTGCTCGAGTTCTTGAAAATAATCTTCAACTGAATGGTTGGTTATCTAGCCCATTAAACACACGAATGGTCTCTGTCAAGTCTTTCAACGAAAAATTGAAATTGTTTGGGGGAGATCTAGTAAACAAAGGTGGGTCTGGCTTCATGCCTAAGTTAGAGGCAGTCTCAAAAGAGTGAATGGACTCTGTATCTTTTATATACTCAGGAATAGGATCTTTTATTTCTTTTGGTAGATTTAAATTAGTTTCTTGGCGCACCGTGGTTTTAGGCGAAACTAAACTATCCTGCAATTCAGGCTCTGAATCAGAGCAATCGCTCACATCATCTCTTAAAGGGGTAAGATCATTTAAAGCTTCGTAAATACAATTAAAACACTCATCTGCCTGTTCTGCTGGATCGATATCCAGTATGCGACAAATAGTCGAAAGTTCTTCTAATGTGAATGAAGGCAAAACTCTGGTTTTCAAATTTGTCAATGTCAGGGTTGGGTCAAAAGACGAAAAGTTTCTCAGTCGGTTTCGATTTCCCCTATCTCCGTTTGTACCGTAGATAAATTTGTGAAAAATCATGATATCATTTTTGGGAGCAGTCTTCAAAATATAGGCAATTCGTGGAATGTCAACGAGCTTCATTTTCGTTTTCATGTACAGAAAACAACGTCAAATAAAAAGTACTCACGGGTTTTGGTTATCCTCGGATGTCACAACACCAAAAAGTTCACTAATGCACAGTCCATAATGCTCACATACAGTCCACAATTCAAGCTCAGAGCTTACGTCGCCACACAACTTTCGATTTCATCGTACCTATCGTACCAGCGCGCTCGTAGCTGGATTTTTTTCGCGATTTCTTCGGCTGAGCCCCCATGTGGAGGGAAAAACGCCAGACAAGAAGTAGACATGCTTAAAACAGTAACAGTTTTAATGAAGAATAACAAAATAATACAAGGGCTGGCGCATTCCGCCTCCCGCCCTGCCACATTCCTCAGGGCCACAAACAGAACTGATACAATGACAGTCTCGCGCCTTGCATTTTTACACATCCCAACGGTTTGGTCCTGACGAGCTTAGTGCGCATGCGTGTGGACTTATTTTAGCTGTTTTTTTTAGAAATTTTAATAAAACAATAAGTCGGGAATAGAACCCACGACCTACCGCATGCTAGGCACGCGCTCTACCACTGCACCAGCGGGGATTCATTAATGATAGAAATTATCCAAAGAAGATCCTTTTTTTCTCCCCGAGCATGCGCACTAAGCTCGTCAGGACCAAACCGTTGGGATGTGTGAAAATGCTCGCGCCTTTCGGCAGATTCGGAAGTTGAGTTGTTCAGTCTCTTCTTCGCACTGTTCGGTGGCGTTAAACAGAGTGGGCACGAGCGGAAGGATTCTAAACGTTCGCATATATATATGGAAGAGGCTGGTAAATATTTTAGGGCCCCTCTCGAAAAAAATTCGGTACTCTTCTAGAATCCTGGCACAAATCTCGCCAAGCAGGTTTAATGAAAAATATGTTAATGCTTGAGTTGTGTGTGAAAGATATTTATTTGACTAATGGTTGGTTTATAATGATTTAATAAACAGTTACCATTTTATAGAATGTATTAGTGATTAGTTTGTGTAAAAATTAGGCAAGTAAGGAACAAGTTCAGTTTAACAAATGCTTAGATATGTATTTGATCTTTTGTTGAGAGAAAAATATTTCTGATGACCCTAGTAGCCCTTTTAATTAGAGCTATAATTAACAAACTATCCCTAACAATTGGGTGCTTCTGCCCATCTGATTTTTTGGCAAAAGCATCTGAAAAACAACAATTTAATGCAATTTTTTTACAGTGGGAGGACCCTAAAACGTTTTTCCGTGGTCCAGATTTTTAGTAGGTTTTGCCCCCCCCCAGTCAAAATGTTGAATATCTACGCCCACGTAAAAAATAAAACATTGTTTCAAATGAGACAGATCACTAGACTTTTTCATTTACTAGATCTTTTATTTTAGTTTTAAATTTGTTAATTTGTTCACTAGACTAATTAATTTACTAGACTTTTTATTATAGTTTCAAATTTGTTATTTTATAAAGGCACCAAGATATAAACATTATCAGGAACATCGGGATTGTAAAAAGTGACAAGAACACCGGGATTGAAAAATTAGCTGGAAGATCGGGATAGTAAGAATTACCGAGTTATAAAAATTACAGGGAACACCGGGATAGGAAATTTACCATAAAGACACGGGGAATACCGGAATATAAAAATAACCGGAAACACCGAGATAGGAAAATTACCGGGAACGCCGGGAGAAGAAAAATTACCGAGAAGACCGGGATTAGAAAATAACCGAGAACACCGGGATTAGAAAATTACCGGGAACACCGGGATAGGAAAGAGGCGCCTGGGATACCGGGAGGTTTTGTAAAATTGCTAATTTACAAAATTATAAATGTATTGTCAGGCCAGAGCCGGCCTGAGATGAGGAAATGCTACCGTCTGGCCTCACATTTGAAGAAGAAGCCGTCTACCAATGTAAATGTTTGCAGGATATAAATATTGTGTTGGCAGGAGGACTGGGGCCCCTGTTTTGTATTGCTCTGATGTTGTAATTCGAGTGGCTTGATTTTAAAAGGTTTTACCAATAAATGTATTTTTTAGAAGGAGAGTGTTTTAGTATGACGATTGAGCGAACCCCTACACCCTACATGTATTTTAAGAAAACTTTAAAAAAATAAATTTATGCACCCCACCTGTGCAAGGCCGGGTATAACAGCTAGTATAATACGAATGAGAAAGAGCATTTGCGGTATGCATTCAGCACCGGTATACGGCCCCTTAAGATATTAATTCGTTTTAATCAAAAAATTATTGGATAAAATAGATTGAAATATTTTTTAAATATTTTGTAATACTAGTTTGAAAATTATTTATACTATTTAACAGTGTACAGTGAATTTATTATTTAAATATTATCTAACTAGCTGTTATACCCGACCTTGCACGGGTGGGGTGTATAAATTTATTTTTTAAAATATTTCTTAAAATACATTTATAATTTTGTAAATTAGCAATATTACAAATCATCCCGGTATCCCAGGCGCCTCTTTCCTATCCCAGTGTTCCCGGTAATCTTATCCCGTTGCCCGGTGATCATGGTAATTTTTCTAATCCCGGCTGCGTTCCCGGTAATTTTCCTATCTCAGTGTTTACGGTAATTTTTATATTCCGGTATTCTGGGTGTCTTTATGGTAAATTTCCTATCCCAGTGTTCTCGGTAATTTTTCCTTCCCGATGTTCTCACTAATTTTCCAATCCCGGTGTTCTTGTCACTTTTTACAATTCCGATGTTTCTGATAATGTTTAATAATATCTTGGTGCCTTTATAAAATAACAAATTTGAAACCGTAGTAAAAAGTCTAGTGAACAAATTAAGAAATTTAAAACCAGTGTTTAAAACTAAAATAAAAGATCTAGTAAATGAAAAAGTCTAGTGATCTGTGTCTCATTTGAAACAATGTTTTATTTTTAACTCGTTGTATAACTGGTAAAACAGGTTTTCAAACACGGAAAAACAAGTGAAAAAAAGCAGGAAAAACGGGAAAAAAAGAATGAAGGACTGATTTTCTCTTTATAAATTATAGCCTATGTGTTATTCTGATGTATAAGCTACATTATGGTAAAATTTCATTAAAATCCATTCAGTAGTTTTTGCGTGAAAGAGTAACAAACATCCGGACAAACATTCACAATTATAATAGTAGTAGGATATAATAAAACTAAGTGTGTGTATATGTGTATGTGTGTCTTCTGTACAAATCCACAGTTTACTTCCGATCTGCACCAAACTTGGTATACCTACGAAAAAAAACCCAAGGAAAAACATAGGCTATGTTTCGAAAACTTTTAATGACCCCTTGACCCTCTTTCGACCCTTTTATGGTCATTTTACTGAAATAGCTTTATTTCTCCTCAAGAAGAGATTTGTTTACTCCATTGTTACAAAGAAAACTTAATGCTAAACAACAAGTTTTTAATAGAAACACTAGGTACAAGTCTATTTAAAAATTATATTACTAATTTAAAAATCTATTTCCACGAAATTTTAAAGTTAAATATAGTTAACCATATTTTTATTTGAGATTTTATCTAATTTTTATATTTTAAAACTTTATGGAATACCATTGTTGTTAAAATAGTCTCCATGGAAACGAGGATGTAAAATTAAAAGGTGATACTATTTTAGCTTTTAAGAAAGTTGGTTAACAAATAAAAAACTATTAAAACTCCCTTTCAACTAGAAAAGATTGATTTTTTTTCTTCATTTGCAAAATGGAATATGCTTTAGTTATTGAATAGTTTTACCGAAAACGTTAATTCCTGAAGATATGATTAATCAAGGGATCTAAGCAATTTAAATACTTTTTAGATTAATTTTTCCCATGTAAATGTGGAAATAAAATTATATTGCTTGAGAACTGAAGGAATTTTAATCCATCTGGGAACACTGGGATAAGAAAAATTACTAAGAACACCGGGATAGGAAAAGTTACCGGGAACACTGGAGTATGAAAAAGACTCCTAGGATACCGGGATTGGTATACAGCTCCCGAAAAAAAACGTTACAGTTATTTTTTAGACTTGGCAATTTATCGATGATTTGGCGCGTCTGGCGTTTTTGTATTTTAAACAATTAGCCCTTGAAAACGGTAGCTTTTTCAAAAATTTCATATAGAAGGTTTTTTTTGGTGGTTTTATATGTTTTCGAGGGCGCTGATTACGAATATGAATTTTGCTCCCGTGTGGGGGGTCGGCTTCATATCGAAAATCGCAAAAAATCGATATTTTTTTGCTCTTTTTTCGGTTCTCAGCTTATACTTAAAAACTATAACTTTCTCGAAGATAATTTCAATCACAAATTTGAATATCAGGAAATTTCCTACAAAATGCACTATTCAACTTTGGTTTTCCGAAGAGTGGTTTTGCCGCTAGAGCGTGCTCAAAAAAATCAATTTTTTAGCATCTCCGCAAAAAAATGGAAACGCGTGCTTCTGCCCTTTACAAAACGAAAACTATTAAAGTTATCAACAAAAATTTCATACCATATGAAAGAACATTTAATTTTCTATCCATGACATGCTTTGTATTACCATTTTTTTAGAAGGGGGAGGGAGCGAAAAAAAGATAGATAATTGAACTGTCGCAGCTTGCAGACCAAATGGACTTTTGCGGTTGTTAATCTTAAATCTGCGCTATATTTCCGGTATATTACCAATAAAATGGGTTGTTTTGGGTAATTTGATGATTAACCATGCCTAAAAAAACGAATTTTTAAATTTATATTTATTTGGGGTATTTTTATCGGATTTTCAACCAATTTTTTAAATTCATAAATTAAATTATGGGAGTGTTTTAATGAACGAATTAAAATGTTTTTGGCATAGCTAAATCTGAATTTCAAGTTTATTTTAATTTTAAAAGTCTTCTTCACACCAAAAATCGCAAAAAATCTCAACCTTTTGCTTTTTTCCCTCGGTTTTTTATAGATTTTCTAAATAAATATTCAATTTTCGAAAATCTGCACCAAACCAAATTAAAGTATAAGCAAAATTTCTAAAGATGCACTGGTTAATTTTTATTTTGCGATATATTCCGTATGTTTTATAGTATTTTGAAATGAAGCAATTTTTTTTTATACAACTAGGGGGCTGGGCCCCCTGCTCGCTCTCGCTCGCCAACCCCCACAACTGCTTTTATAACCCGTTCAGTTCGGTTTACTTTTGTTCATTCCTTCTCTCCAACCACCGAGACACTCATGTGCTTCTAACGTTATGGTGTAGTACAGGGTTATTCAAAAAAATAAATGAAGAAGAGCAACTTTGAGCAGGATACAAGTGTAAAAGAAAGTTTTCAAAATCATAACTATTTTCTACCTTATAAGTGGAGTAATGGGCTTTTGCCGGCAATTGTCCACTGCAACCGCCTGATACCTGGAGTCTCATCATCACTTACAATTGTTTAGAGGCTTAGTTTTTTACCCAGGTATCAGCCCCTTCTCTAAACTGTAAGCGTGAATCATTGACGGCAACCATCAGATGGAACATTGAAAATCGGGGCATTGCTGATAATTCAATCGAAATCTTCCCTAATCATTTCCAGTCTTGTCTTTGCAGAGAGGGGAGGCTCAAACAAGTCAGGTGGATAGCTTTTGGCCGGGAGAGGCTTCCTAAAGGGGCGAGAATAAATCTCCCTAGGTACGTAGCTTCACCGAAACCAAAAGACACGCAAAAGGAAGTCTGTTGACACGATCGGCAAGGAGGAGAGTTTAAAATTGAAGCATGAAAATCTTGAAGATATCTTGTCTTTTCATTCTGAGAATGGGGAATATCTTGACTGCGTGATGATCCATAACAAGTTAACTAATGACAGCATCAGAAGTGCCATCAGAGAAGCAAACTCATGGTGAATGTCTCTCGAGTGACGAATTATTTTATTAACACAAAGCTTGCAAAAAAAGGTTGTCATGAGTTCCGCTGATTTAAGTGGACTATTTGATAAAGCTTTTAAATATAGTACATTAGAGTGTTTCAATTTTTTTTTCGAATTTCCCAGATGCCCCCCTCTCAAGTTGTTTCAAATACTAAAACATTGAAACCTGCAAATTTTCAAGTCTCTAGGACTACTTTTGACCCCGCGCCCTTCAAAAGTAGGTTTCTCATGTTAAAGTATAGGGAAAATATTGAAAATATCGTCTTTTTTTGTTCTTTTCAATTTTATGAGCCTGAACGCAGTCAATATCGAATTAAAACCTATACATCATCTTTGGGATATCATTGTCTCAAGATCCTATCAGAGAAATATTCAGTGACACCTTACTGGGGGAAATTCCACGGGGGTTAAAAGCGCGCTTTCACCGAGAAAAGAGGATGCTTGCCAGCGCTTGCGGCGGGAGCTGGATGTAGGCCTCTCATTCCCAAAGCTGAGATACAAGGCTATCAGATAATTCCAGCTGAAGTAAAATAGGAAAAAGATTCAATAAAACCCCCATGTGAGGCCTTCATCCAGCTCCAGCCGCAAGCTCCGGTGAGCGTCCTCTTTTTTCGGTGAAGGTGCGCTTTTAACCCCCGTGGAATTTCCCCCAGTAAGGTGCATTGAATGTTTTTCTGATAAGATCTTGAGACAATGATATCCAAAAGATGATGTATAAGTTTTAATTCGATATTGAATGCGTTCAGGCTCATAAAATTGAAAAGAACAAAAAATAACGATATTTTCCCTATACTTCAACATGAGAAACCTACTTTTGAAGGGCGCGGGGGTCAAAAATCATCCTGAGACCTGAAAATTTGCAGGCAATAATATTTTAGTATTTGTAAGAACTTGAGAGGGGGCATCTGGAAAATTTGAAAAAAAAATTTTCCCATAGACTTTTGCAACACCCTAATAGTACTTTAAATATCTGGAAAAATTGGAGGCGAACCATAAAGGGAAAAAATCCAAAAATTTGTATGATTAAACAAATTATTATTCACAACCTTTAGTCATGATGAGATATTTAAACCTGTTTTCATAAACAAATTGTATTAAAATTAGATCAAAATTACCAGGAAAAATTCCCATTCATTAAAATATTTTTAAGTGCTATCGCTTTTAGGGTTGTTATTAGTAATGAATACATTAAACGGGTGAATTTGAACGTAAACTTATTTAGAAATATAGAATTTTAATAAAAAGCTATCTAATATTTTGGAAAAAAAAATTTTCCTATTAAGTAAGGTAGTATACTGAAATTGAAAAGCATTAATCTAATCTGAATCAATACTTGCTGAAGTTTCGAAAAAAAATCACAAAATGAAATCATGGGAAGACACTAATTTTTAAATAGCTTTTCTAGGGTAATAATTGACGTTGACATTATTTCAAAGTTAAAAAACACTAATAAAGTATGAATTACTCGTCTAAAATACTCGCGGCACCTTGGACAATAGGGTGTATCGAAAAAGAACTATTTTTATTATTTTGATGATGCATTAGTGCGGAAAGTTGTCTAAGGTGACAGAGAGTACCTGTTATTTCTTTCAGAATTTTCGGATAATATCTTGAGGTGCCACATTGGCCCTGAGGGTTTCCCATGTTATCCTATAGAGCACGCAAGCCAAAAAGGCCGAAAATTGGTTTTTCGACCCTCATTCCTACTCTAATCACACAACGAATGTCTTCACTCAAGTTTTGGGTCCTATATGTTACATTCTACCCAACAAAACTTGAATAACAGCCTAAATCTGTATATTACAGTTTTTTTGCAGACTCAAATTTCGTCGAAAGTCGAGTCTTTTCTAGTTCAAATTTGAGCCCACAATCAACATAATATAGATATTTAGGCTTTTATTCAGTTTTTATCGGGTAGTATGCATCATACAGGGTCCATAATTCGAGTGAATACATTCGTCGTGTGATTAGAGTAGGAATGAGGGGCGAAAAACCAATTTTCGGCCTTTTGGGCTTGCGCGCTCCATAGGATAACATGGGGAACCTTCAAGGCCTATGTGGCACCTCAAGATATTACCCGAAAATTCTGAAAAAATCACGTGTACTTTCTGTCACCTTAGACAACTTTCCCGCACTAATGCATCATCAAAATAAAAAATAAAAAGGTTTTTTCGATACACCCTATTTGGACAACCTCTTGAGACACACCACCACACGACTCGTGTGGATGGAGAAACATATTTAAACTGAAAAGAAATAAACTGAAAGAATCTTGCACGTTACCTTTCATGCAAGTACCTCGGGATATACGATGTTGTTGACAGAGTCACCTTTCTTGACGGAAATCTTGATCTGTGTTCCGGATACGCACCTTGACAGAGCGACGTACAGTTGACCGTGGGCAAAGATGGGTCGCTCGATGAAAAGACCAACTCGTTCGAATGTTTGTCCTTGGCTTTTATTGATGGTCAACGCATAGGCCAGTCGAACTGGAAACTGTCTTCTATACAGCACGAAGGGCAACTGGGAATGTCCACTCGAGGTGTTGAGCTGGATTCGCGGTATATCCACTACAGTGCCCTTTCTTTCTCCTGTGATGATCTGTCCTGTCAACACTCTGCAACCTATTCTTCTCACCAAGATGCGGGTACCGTTGCAGAGTCCGTCGGCTATTGAAACATTTCTTATCAGCATCACGATGCATCCGACTTTTAACTTGAGCTTGTGGGGTGGCATTCCTGACGGGGTGAGCGAGTTGAGATACTCGTCCGCATACCTCAAAGTTGCCTCTTCTTCTCTGGCGTCGCTTCTATCTATTCCACTGAGGGTTGCCTTGTCGATGCTGTGGCACGTAACTTCGTCTCCTGGTATTCTGGAAAGTATCTTCTCGTTCATTCTGTTGACCTCGTCGTTCTGCGGTGATAGAATGATCCTAGTCACGAGATCCTTTGTGACATCTGTTACGTCTTCGAAAAACCAGTCCACCAAATCCGCGCAGACCATAGCAGAAGATTCATCGATGACAAGGGAATCCAAATCTCCGTTTCCGTACTGAAGAAGCCAGTGGGCAAATTCTTCTTCTCCTTCGCCTGCCCGCATGTTGACGTAGAGATGGTGAACTTCGAAAAGAGGCCAGAGGTGAGATGACTTGAGACACTCGTCGATGATTTGTCTTCGTGATGCTTTCTTCACGACGGGAAGGACTTGACGGAAATCTCCTCCTAAGATGAAATTCTTTCCGCCGAAAGGAATCTCGTTGCCCATCACGTCACGGAGAGTGCGATCGATTATCTCGAGGGCTTTCCTTGGTATCATGCTTGCTTCATCCCATATAACGACTTCGATGTCCTGAAGTCGGAGTTTGTCGCGGTTCTTCAAGAGGCAGATGCCTTCCTCGCTCAACTCGATGGGTAGGTTGAAGAAACGATGGGATGTTGTTCCACCAGGCAGTAGTATCGAAGCTATTCCTGTCCAGGCAACGCACGCTGTCTTCTTCTTGAGGCTCAAAAGCTTGTGGTAAATCACGTTGTAGAGGAATGTCTTGCCGGTTCCACCTGGTCCATCGATGAAAAAACATCGTGAAGGATCCTCGCAGTTGTTGGTAAGGGAGTCGATTATCCTGTGGTAAACAGCCTTCTGGTCGGGATTCAGTTTTTCTTCCAATTCCTTGCATGTTGTCTCGTGATGTTCAATGTCTATGTCTTCAGTTGGCAGATTGAAGTCGCTGGGCTGTGGGAGTCCGAAATCTGAGCAGGATCTGTTCTCGGAATTCAGTTGCGCTTCAATTTCACATAGGACGTCGTAGATGGTGCTGTCTCGTTCGGTCATCTGATCCTTGAAATTTTCCCACAGTGTCAGACCGTCCGATGGTTCGTCCCCGACCAGGTAGTACACGAAGAAGCGTCTGAACTGTTTTGGCATCAGGGTGGTTGCAGCTTCTTGCAGAACAGCTGTAGCTTCGTCGCTGTCTTCGGTGATTCCCATGGCGATCGCAGCTTCTCTGTACGTGGCATGGATGACCTCTTCGTGGGTTCGAAGGTCCGAGTAGCAGGTAGCACCGGGTACTCGGTTTAGCAAGAGCTTCAGATGAAATCTCTCGGCATCTCTAGGCGACACGTTGACAATCCGTCCGACAACTTTACAGGCTTTCTTGCGGGGAATCCACTTCTTTTCTGAGGCTTTCCAAGAGTAACTCTCTGGCAAGTTACCGTAGAGTATGTTCTTCGCATCGGAGTCTTGCTGGTTCAACTCAAACCATCCCATCAACATGGTGGTGCAATTCTTTTCGACGGCATTCTCTTCTTGTCCCTCTTCGAATGTTACATACTGCTGTCCGTCCAGATGAACAGGGAGTCTTACTACAGTGTGACTTCGATTGTGTAAGGGTATCATGTTCAATCTCCACGCTGCTTCCATCGGTCCCACGTATCGGCTGTCGATGTACTTTTCCACTTCGTTGGATTCCAGGTGCTTCATCTCCATCCTTGCTCGATCGTGTCCTTTGTGAATATACTTGTGTATGTACTTCGCTGCCATTGCCGATGCACAGTATTCGATGTTTAGATGACAATCAAATTTCTTCAATAAGTATGGGTTGTGTGGCACGACCATCCGATTGTCGACGTAGCGGACTCTCCCTTTCACCTTTCCATGGTACGCATACATCTTGCCTGAGTTATCTCTTCTTCTGTACTTTGGAAATCCCTCTCCGGTCATGTCGGTTTCTTCACAAAACTGTTTAGGGAAATTCTTCGAACAAGTTTTCTTTTCAGAATCCCAGCAAAGAAGACCGTCTGTATGGGGTCCATGCATCATATGGCGAAGTTGGTAGTAACGAAGAGAGGGGTCTTCGTCGGACAGTTCTGCAGTGATGAACCTATCTATTTCTTCTGGTGTCACTAATTTGCAGTCCGTTCTCAGAGCAGCCAGGATGTGCGCATGGGGTAGTCCACGTTTCTGGAACTCGATGGTGTAGACGTATGCTACTATCGGTCCTAATACTTGTCGCTCAACTAAATCTTGAATGAGTTCATTCACCTTGCTCTGGAAGATGTTCGTCACGATCGTCGGAATGTCGTTGGCAGTCGTCCCTTTAGTGAAGTGCTGATCCAAGGTCTTCGTTATTTCAGGCCACTTGGGATTGCAGGTCATCGTGATGAAGAAATCCGGTCTTCCGACTTTACGGCAAATCGCCATGGCATCCTGGTATAGTTGCTGTAAACACCTTGGAGATCCAATGTACGTAGCAGGCAAAATTACAGCTGTGCCGAGACGCACTTCAGTGGCCGTGTTCAAATCGTTGTTTTCTACGTGGTCGACTAACCCTTGGTAGCATTCCATGCGCAGAGATTGTTGGTTATGTCGGATGAAGTCCAAGCGTTGCCGTTCCACCATCACGTAGCAGTTGATGACATACTGCTGCGTCAATCTTCCAGCCTTCAGCAAGGGATTGAAAGCTCCACCGGGGCGTAAAGCCAGTCGATGTCCATAATACTGCACAGGGGTTATTTTCTTTCCTTTCTCAGTGCTCATGTTGTAGGTCCATCCAAAATCACCGTGAGGGAATAAAAGAGGGAACGTCATCGGATCAGCATGCTGAGATGTCTGCTGCATGATAGTTGTCTCGCGTCCATCTTCCTGCTTTGGATAAACTTTCAAATCTGCACAAGGGACACATCCATCTTTGGACTCGATTATCATGGCCACTTCTGAAGTTGTCGGTTTGTTGTATCTACGCTTGTCATCAAAGGCATATTTCACGAAACACAGCTGAAATTCCTCTCCCGAAACTGTCATCTCGTGCAGCATTCTGTACTTCTGTGCGTACGGGTTGATTTCGCGCAGCAAGTTTTCAAGTCGGATATTCAATGCAGGGTTTTCTAAATCCACCCTCATCTTCGCTGCTTCTTCCACATTGTCGTATATGTAGATTTGGCCGTTTCTCGGTACATTTCCTTCCACGTTGTCCAAAGAAGTGGTAGCGTGATGATACACCTGCCCTTGGATCTTGATCAGTGGTGGACCTCTCCCATGAAAGTCTTGGAAGCGGGCTCCAAAAGTTGCGAAAGCAAACGATGCATTGTAGGCTCGGATACGTTCCCTGAACCGTTTAGACTCTTCATCTTCTGATGTAAGCAATGACTGTAAGAGGGGGGGATACTCATTCAGAGGTGGAATCCTCACTTGTCCGTTGTGGCAACACGAATTAACACTTCTTCCCTTCTGTTCAGGGAAACGAACGGCTCCACAATGTGCACACTCCACATTCATTTCTCCCATCGTGTACTTTTCAACGGTGAAATAAGCACCCATAGATATATCTCCGGCCAATTCAAAATCCTTTCTGGATTTCCTTTTCTTCTTTTCTACAGCTTCTGATGGCTCACACTCTTTTAATGTGGTTGGTTCTTCGGGCATTTCCCCCTTTGTAGTTAACAAATCCATATCCTCATCTTGCAAAGGATTTCGAGGAATGTTTACAGTTTTTTCTCTTGACCTTATTGCTGAAATACCAGTGGAAGTCGTTGGACTTTGATAATCATACTTATATTCAACAAACACTTCTTGGTCATCCTTTAAAGTATCTCCTTGCAACTTCAGCTGATAAAGTTTATTGGCGATTCTTGCCTTTTCTCTTCTTGCTGCCAGGCGAGCTATCGCATCCTCCGTTGGTCTATCTTCGTTGTGTAAATTACTTCTATTAGCCACACGTTTAGTCTTTATTCTTCTTTCAGGCACGTTTTCAACCAACTGTGATAAACGTTTTTTAAGTATCCTTTCTACAGGCATCATTGAAGGGAGGTCCGACTCGTGCTTCTTCTGTAACCTTTCTACACGCATCTTTGAAGGGAGGTCCGACTCGCGTTTCTTCTGTAACCGTTGTTCTGGCATCTTTGAAGGGCGATTCAACTCAAGCTTCTTCTTCAACCTTTCTACAGGCATCTTTGAAAGGAGGTCCGACTCGTGCTTCTTCTGTAACCTTTCTACACGCATCTTTGAAGGGAGGTCCGACTCGCGTTTCTTCTGTAACCGTTGTTCTGGCATCTTTGAAGGGCGATTCGACTCCAGCTTCTTCTTCAACCTTTCTACAGGCATCTTTGAAAGGAGGTCCGACTCGCGTTTCTTCTGTAACCGTTGTTCTGGCATCTTTGAAGGGCGATTCGACTCCAGCTTCTTCTTCAACCTTTCTACACGCATCTTTGAAAGGAGGTCCGACTCGCGTTTCTTCTGTAACCGTTGTTCTGGCATCTTTGAAGGGCGATTTGACTCGAGCTTCTTCTTCATCCTTTCTACAGGCATCTTTGAAAGGAGGTCCGACTCGTGCTTCTTCTGTAACCTTTCTACAGGCATCTTTGAAGGGAGGTCCGACTCGTGCTTCTTCTGTAACCTTTCTACACGCATCTTTGAAGGTAGATCCGACTCGCGTTTCTTCTGTAACCTGGCCTTGGACATATTTAAAGATCTATTCGCTGATCTTTTATGTTCAATCTTCTCTTCCTCATTTCTTTCCTTGCTATCTTCTCTAAGTTCTTTAGCATTTTCCTTCTTTCTTCTAGCAGATTGCTTCCTTTTTGGAAGTGGCATACTGCACTTGCCTGTGTTATTAAAAAGGTAACAGAGATAGATAAAGTTAAAATATATTAAATGCAACCTGAAACAAGTTCAGTGGTAAACAAAAATACAAATTACACTATGTGCACTATACATACATGGAAATTATTACTTCAGTTATCCGAATCAACAATTTTTCGAATCGCTTTGAAACACTCACAGAGTACCAGGACAGAGAGTCTATGGCCATAGGCGATAAGGGAAATCGAAAACGCATTAGGAATGTCTTGTGATAGAACCCCTTTTTGCCCTGAGATTGGGTCAAATTCTCGCTTTCCAAATGTCGTCACGAGAGATACGTTACGATTTAATCCAAAACATTGGTTTTGTACAATGGTTCAATTGTTTTAAACTTTAACAATGCAAAGTGATTACTATTTGTTTTCACTTTAAAGCAATCCCGAAGATCTGACGTCCTTTAATTTCTTGCACGAAACAAGTGCAAAAAAGATTGTCGAAATTTATCTTAAAAAAAAAATATTGAATTAATTAATTTTTTAAAACTTTTCTTGTCAATTTTTAAATTTAGATCTCTTGTCTTTTACTGAAAAAATAATGCATTTTTTCTGTTTTAAAAAAGGGCTAGTATTGCCCATTGATCTTGCCCGGCACAAAGATCGAACCCCAAACCTCTGAAAAATGATTTACACCTTAAAAGCTATGTATATGGAACAAACTTATGTACTTATCTGAAACACTTATTTAAAACATCCTGTATTTTCTTTTTGTAGTATCTATAATCAATATTGAAAATTAACAAGCTAACAGGCATATATTTCTACCATAACCTTCTTTGCATTGGAGTTATAGAATCAGGATAAACTCTGACCGATTCTACACACAGGGGTAGAAGTGACCAAATAAAAATACATAGGATTTTTCAAAAACAATATGTGGGACAAAAATCAACTTTCAATAAATAGTGTTAGGTATTTAGGCTTACTATTCTTTAGTTTAGTAGTATAAAAAATGTACCAAACTATTAACAAGCACACAATTATACTATGTAACTTTACAAGGGGTAAACAAGAACAAAACCTAATACTGCAATGTGAAAAAAGCATGTGCAAATGCAAAAAAAAAACTTTCTGGAGCTATATTGCAATTAAATATTTTTATTAATTTTCTAACAAATGAAACTTTAAAACAAAATTGAGGCACTTAATTTTAAAAAATATTATAGTAAAACCGTGGTTAATTTTACCTATAAAGCAAAAAGTAAAAACGTATGAATGGAAAATATAAAACTAACATTTGTTCAAAAAACAAATTCCAGTAATTTTTAAATTAAAAAAATACTCAGATAGTATGTTTTAAAATTGCTTCTCTGATTAAAAAAAACTATTGAATAATACTTTATAATATAAACTTCTTGGTAGACCTTTTAATAGGCCTGCTAAAACAGTCCATATTTGAGACACATGTAAACATTTCTTTCAAAACCAAGTTTTAAAGTCAAGAATATCGACATGAAACCGCATGAAACACTAAAATCACGATCATGTGAGCCAATAAAGTTGCTCTTTCTCCCCTCATCGAATCTGAAAAACCAACTTTATAGTCAAGTGCCCAAAGAATAATTGAAAACTGGTTAACTTTCAGAAGAATTCCACATTGTTACATGATTTTGGGACTGCTGTTATGATCAGTAAACATTCTGTAATAATTATAAAGCCATCTAATTTTTTTTTAATTTTAGGCATTAAATAAATATTTAAATATTTTTCAAGGATATTCAAGACATGAAATTTAAATTTTGAATACTGGAACTTGAAAGTAGGGTCGTATGATGGAATATAGGATTATTTTTTGAAATATAGGATTTTTAGGATGCTTTTTTCATGTTTTTTTTAAATATAGGATTTATAGGAAATATAGGACGACTTCTACCCCTGTACACATTGTTTAAAAGTTGTGTAAGCAATCAAAAAATATTTTACGATCATATCTCGGGTCCGCCATGTCTTCGTAGTTGAATGCAAAAAAGGTCACAAAAATCAAACTGTCAAAACTTTGCTAATTTCATCAAAAAAAATTACTTTATTACATCAATTCCTGGTACATCTCGGGGGTGCTCTTAATTCAACCAGATTTCCTTGCAATCAAATTTTAAATAAATGATAATTACGATTTTTTAAATTAATATCTTTTCCCAATTAATTTCGTAATTTACATAGGAGAAACATCATTCTTATGATGCACGAATTTTATTTAAACATTTTATCCATTTTACTTTATTAGACTATTTAATTTGGATCGTGCATGCCTTATTTTTGGATCTTATACCACTTAAAGACATCAAAATTGCCTTTTTTCCGACAAAAACTGGTAGTTAATCTGGTATCTTATCAACCCCGCATTGAGGATAAACCACATCGGATCACGATACTTAAAATTATATGTATAAAATCAACCGTTCAAGTTAATAACATTTATTAGTAAACTTTTGGCAGCAGTTCAAAGTTCAAAAGTGATCCGATTCCCCCCGTTTTACAGAATTTTGTAAATTTCTAATCTTTTATTTGCACCAAAATAATTTTTTTGGATTTGATAATTTAATAATTATGCATGAATATATAATTTATTTTCAAGGTAGAAATATTCCTACCTAAATAATCAAACAAGCATAAGAATATGTTAAAGCAAACGTGTATTTTTTATTAATAAATTAAATTTTCTATGTTGCGATTATTGCCAACTTTATCTAAATATTATCATACACTTTACTATTCCTTTTAGAATCATTCAGTTCGTCAAATGCAAAATGACCGATCTGCTGTTCTTAATTTTGATTTTAAACAAAAGTTTGAACTCAGAATACAAACTCCTTTATTCTTATAAATTGCTTAAATTTTATGTCTCAATAGAAATTTTCTGCAGCCTCCACACATATTTGCAAGAATCCGAACCAGAATAACAACAAACTATGTGCGTAAGCAGTACTACATTCAAGTCCGCTGTTTTTTTTTGGCTAATGGTAGCTTTTAATTCAGAACACATTATGTAATTTATCAATTATCAATAAATTTGCGTTTTATGTGAAGAAATTCTCAATGGTTAGCATTATAATACCAAAATCCAAGTGATTTAAACTAACAGAAATATCGCCAAAAGTTTAAAGCTAACTTATTACAATATAACTTTAACATTGATAAACAAAATAAAATTCGCATTCACGCGCAGTTGAACCAGAACATTATTAACATATTTTTTATTTATAGTTTAAAATATAAAATTAAATGTTTTATTTCGTCTTTTATTCTTGTATTAAGTTACAATGAACATAATATTTCTAAAAAATAAGTTAATTCATAAACGTTGTAAAAAGAAACATAGTAGAAAATTTGAAACTCACTTTTTCCAAACACGAACTATATCCATAAAATAAACCTCGCTGAAACAGTACACTATTCTATGAGAACAATTTAAGTAATTCAGTAGAAATAAACATAATATAGTAGAAAATAATTAAGAAAGAAATATAATAGTAGAAAATTAGTAACTAACCGTTTTTAAAAACTTGATTTTTTCTTAAAAAACAACCATCACTGGAACTTGACTTCTACAGTAGAATCAAATCTAGCTAGTTATGATATAAATTTTACTGAAACGATTTCTACTTAAAATTAACGCAAACGAAAAAAACCAATTAATACAAACGATTTCTATTAAAAACATCTGAGAGGTTTAAATATTTTTTCTTTATTCTTCTCATAATTAATTTTTCATTGTTCGGAAGTGATTATTTATAAAAGTTGGTATGAACGCTTCTTGTTTGCTTAATTAATTCAATTAAAAAAGATAAATATACAGAGACGAACAAAGTAAAACTCTCGATAAATTAAGAATATTTTAATTCACTTATTAAGATTTTTGGTTTTTACAATCAATCAACTCCGATGACACCCCTCATCCGTATAGAATGCTTTTCTAAAACCCGAAATTTAATTGTTTTCATTTCACCTATTTATTAAAAATAATGAACTTAACAGCTAATCTTTCGCAAAAAAATACAATAAAATATCAAGCAAGTCTACTAATAGCAATCGTCAGCAAACTTGGAGAGGAACTTTTAATTCCTTGCTCGCGACTACCTAATTAACCATTAAAAATAAGAGGGAGACATTTAAATAAAAATCTTACAGGTCCGATGAAAGTCTCTAGTAAAACTTTGAAAAACTTAAACTTTGATGCTTAATAATTCCAAAACCAATTCGAATTTGTTAAATAAATAAACGCCAATCTTTTTCTAAAACGTAAGAGTACAAGTGTTTAAAAAATTATATTGATACCACTCCAGAGTATTAGGCTGCCAAAAAACATAGTTCTGCTACTAATAGATTACGCTGAACTGGATTACGCGGCTAAAAAAGAAAAACTTAAACTTTGATCATCAATAATCAATAATTGAATCGGTGGGGGCTACCGCCCCCTGCTCCCTATCGCTCTCAACCCCCCGTAACTGATACGTATCTCTTTACAGATCGCTTCGCGATCTGAGCGAACAAAGCTCGCTAGTTACATTTTACCAGCTATAATGACAACCCTCAGCCGCATAAAAAACACTTTTCTAAAACCTTATTATATTTTCTTCTCTTATCACTAATTTCTCCAATTCTTATCACTGATTTCTTTATTTAATCTTTAGATGAGTAAAACAAACTTCCCGAAAATCCTCTTCCTTTCATTGACACAAATAACACTCAAAAAAGCTAAATTATTTATTTCTCAAGTAGTTCAAAAAATATTGGGATGTATTTAAAAGATTATTAACCAAGTCTACTACTATCGCTAGCAAACTTAGAGAAAAAACGTGCACATACAAAACTTTTAAATTTAAATATCCGTGCTCGCGACAATCTAGTAAACAGACAAATATAAAATTTTAAAACATTAAACACGTCTGATAAAGACCTACTAAAACTATGAAAAAAATAAAACTTTGATGCTTAATAATTCCAAAACTAATTAGAATTTTTTAAAGAATTAAATGCCAATCTCTTTCTAAAAAAAGAGAATATGAGTGTTTAAAAAATCATATTGATACCGTGATTAGTTTTCATTTTAGATAGAAAAAAACGAAAAAGTGTCAAAAATTTCGAAAATTAAAAAATTAATTACTCTAAACCAAATTCGAAATTCGAAAAAAGGGCGACGTAGTGCACATCTTCATACTTCAGAGTATTAGGCTGCAAAAAATCATAGTTCTGCTGCTAATAGATTTTGCTGAACTGGATTACGCGGCGAAAAAAGAAAAACTTCAACTTTGACCTTAAAAATACCCCATTACCAATTATCACATCAGTTAGCTTTTTGTTCGAGAATGTGCCCCAAATATTCCTCTACAAACGTTTCATATTTCATAAATTTCTATCGAGTAGTTTTTGCGATATGAGAGTTCAAGGAGTTGAAAAATTGAATTTTCTGAAACAGCGGCGGCGGCAGCGGCAGCGGCAGCGGCGGCAGCGGCGGTGACAGTAACTTTTTTTTAATATAGAGAGATTAATTTCGTAATTTACATAGGAGAAACATCATTCTTATGATGCACGAATTTTATTTAAACATTTTATCCATTTTACTTTATTAGACTATTTAATTTGGATCGTGCATGCCTTATTTTTGGATCTTATACCACTTAAAGACATCAAAATTGCCTTTTTTCCGACAAAAACTGGTAGTTAATCTGGTATCTTATCAACCCCGCATTGAGGATAAACCACATCGGATCACGATACTTAAAATTATATGTATAAAATCAACCGTTCAAGTTAATAACATTTATTAGTAAACTTTTGGCAGCAGTTCAAAGTTCAAAAGTGATCCGATTCCCCCCGTTTTACAGAATTTTGTAAATTTCTAATCTTTTATTTGCACCAAAATAATTTTTTTGGATTTGATAATTTAATAATTATGCATGAATATATAATTTATTTTCAAGGTAGAAATATTCCTACCTAAATAATCAAACAAGCATAAGAATATGTTAAAGCAAACGTGTATTTTTTATTAATAAATTAAATTTTCTATGTTGCGATTATTGCCAACTTTATCTAAATATTATCATACACTTTACTATTCCTTTTAGAATCATTCAGTTCGTCAAATGCAAAATGACCGATCTGCTGTTCTTAATTTTGATTTTAAACAAAAGTTTGAACTCAGAATACAAACTCCTTTATTCTTATAAATTGCTTAAATTTTATGTCTCAATAGAAATTTTCTGCAGCCTCCACACATATTTGCAAGAATCCGAACCAGAATAACAACAAACTATGTGCGTAAGCAGTACTACATTCAAGTCCGCTGTTTTTTTTTGGCTAATGGTAGCTTTTAATTCAGAACACATTATGTAATTTATCAATTATCAATAAATTTGCGTTTTATGTGAAGAAATTCTCAATGGTTAGCATTATAATACCAAAATCCAAGTGATTTAAACTAACAGAAATATCGCCAAAAGTTTAAAGCTAACTTATTACAATATAACTTTAACATTGATAAACAAAATAAAATTCGCATTCACGCGCAGTTGAACCAGAACATTATTAACATATTTTTTATTTATAGTTTAAAATATAAAATTAAATGTTTTATTTCGTCTTTTATTCTTGTATTAAGTTACAATGAACATAATATTTCTAAAAAATAAGTTAATTCATAAACGTTGTAAAAAGAAACATAGTAGAAAATTTGAAACTCACTTTTTCCAAACACGAACTATATCCATAAAATAAACCTCGCTGAAACAGTACACTATTCTATGAGAACAATTTAAGTAATTCAGTAGAAATAAACATAATATAGTAGAAAATAATTAAGAAAGAAATATAATAGTAGAAAATTAGTAACTAACCGTTTTTAAAAACTTGATTTTTTCTTAAAAAACAACCATCACTGGAACTTGACTTCTACAGTAGAATCAAATCTAGCTAGTTATGATATAAATTTTACTGAAACGATTTCTACTTAAAATTAACGCAAACGAAAAAAACCAATTAATACAAACGATTTCTATTAAAAACATCTGAGAGGTTTAAATATTTTTTCTTTATTCTTCTCATAATTAATTTTTCATTGTTCGGAAGTGATTATTTATAAAAGTTGGTATGAACGCTTCTTGTTTGCTTAATTAATTCAATTAAAAAAGATAAATATACAGAGACGAACAAAGTAAAACTCTCGATAAATTAAGAATATTTTAATTCACTTATTAAGATTTTTGGTTTTTACAATCAATCAACTCCGATGACACCCCTCATCCGTATAGAATGCTTTTCTAAAACCCGAAATTTAATTGTTTTCATTTCACCTATTTATTAAAAATAATGAACTTAACAGCTAATCTTTCGCAAAAAAATACAATAAAATATCAAGCAAGTCTACTAATAGCAATCGTCAGCAAACTTGGAGAGGAACTTTTAATTCCTTGCTCGCGACTACCTAATTAACCATTAAAAATAAGAGGGAGACATTTAAATAAAAATCTTACAGGTCCGATGAAAGTCTCTAGTAAAACTTTGAAAAACTTAAACTTTGATGCTTAATAATTCCAAAACCAATTCGAATTTGTTAAATAAATAAACGCCAATCTTTTTCTAAAACGTAAGAGTACAAGTGTTTAAAAAATTATATTGATACCACTCCAGAGTATTAGGCTGCCAAAAAACATAGTTCTGCTACTAATAGATTACGCTGAACTGGATTACGCGGCTAAAAAAGAAAAACTTAAACTTTGATCATCAATAATCAATAATTGAATCGGTGGGGGCTACCGCCCCCTGCTCCCTATTGCTCTCAACCCCCCGTAACTGATACGTATCTCTTTACAGATCGCTTCGCGATCTGAGCGAACAAAGCTCGCTAGTTACATTTTACCAGCTATAATGACAACCCTCAGCCGCATAAAAAACACTTTTCTAAAACCTTATTATATTTTCTTCTCTTATCACTAATTTCTCCAATTCTTATCACTGATTTCTTTATTTAATCTTTAGATGAGTAAAACAAACTTCCCGAAAATCCTCTTCCTTTCATTGACACAAATAACACTCAAAAAAGCTAAATTATTTATTTCTCAAGTAGTTCAAAAAATATTGGGATGTATTTAAAAGATTATTAACCAAGTCTACTACTATCGCTAGCAAACTTAGAGAAAAAACGTGCACATACAAAACTTTTAAATTTAAATATCCGTGCTCGCGACAATCTAGTAAACAGACAAATATAAAATTTTAAAACATTAAACACGTCTGATAAAGACCTACTAAAACTATGAAAAAAATAAAACTTTGATGCTTAATAATTCCAAAACTAATTAGAGTTTTTTAAAGAATTAAATGCCAATCTCTTTCTAAAAAAAGAGAATATGAGTGTTTAAAAAATCATATTGATACCGTGATTAGTTTTCATTTTAGATAGAAAAAAACGAAAAAGTGTCAAAAATTTCGAAAATTAAAAAATTAATTACTCTAAACCAAATTCGAAATTCGAAAAAAGGGCGACGTAGTGCACATCTTCATACTTCAGAGTATTAGGCTGCAAAAAATCATAGTTCTGCTGCTAATAGATTTTGCTGAACTGGATTACGCGGCGAAAAAAGAAAAACTTCAACTTTGACCTTAAAAATACCCCATTACCAATTATCACATCAGTTAGCTTTTTGTTCGAGAATGTGCCCCAAATATTCCTCTACAAACGTTTCATATTTCATAAATTTCTATCGAGTAGTTTTTGCGATATGAGAGTTCAAGGAGTTGAAAAATTGAATTTTCTGAAACAGCGGCGGCGGCAGCGGCAGCGGCAGCGGCGGCAGCGGCGGTGACAGTAACTTTTTTTTAATATAGAGAGAAAAAAAGTGATGAACGCTCGATTTCTCCCACTACTGCTTTAAAGATAATTAACTTACCGAAAATAATTTGTTATGGCCATTTATCCCGGAAAACTTAATAAATTACTCATCAGGTCATGGAAGTTTTCATCAATTTATATTACCGAAAATAGTTTATACCAAATGAAAGATCATTTCATTTCCTACAAAATGCACTATTTTACTTTAATTTTATAATAATAAGTATTGTAGCTAGAGTGCACTGAATTACAGCTGTTTATTAACTTCACGAAAACATGATTAAAACAAATTAAGTTAATGATTTACCGGGTTAAAATGTTAGAATGAATTCAAAATAACAAGCTGAAAATTGGTGTAGAAGTAAAAGATAATGTCCCGATCATTATTCCAAAATTACCAAAAATTACACCAAGGGAAAATCCACCACTTTGAAAAAACCACCGGCATCTTTGACTCTCAATTTAAGCATATTGATAAAGGAGTTCCCTCTTTACGCAGCAAAGAATTTGCCCCAAAAAAGCATTATTGTAGCTGGATTCTTGTTTTGAGATAATCGAGAAAACCTGTATAAAAACTCGCCACATTTTTATGAAAATGTTTATTAATTTTTTTTCTTAAAGTAGACCTTAATTGAATATTTTTCACGCAAAAAGAAATTTTTTAATGTTTTTATTCTTGTCAGAAAAATACAAATACAAATTAAGTCGACCAACTACAGGCGTAAGCCCAGCAAGGTTGGTCCAGTCTTTTTAACCCACACTACCGGAATCCCAGTATCTGTTAATTTTCCTCTTGAAGAAAAAAAATTAAAAAAAATTAAAAAAATTTGCATTTGACAGATATCTGCAATAAACAAAATATTCAAGCATATTTCAACAGTTTAACTTTACATGGTTAAAAGTTAGTTTATGTGTTGTTAAAAGTAGGAGTATTAGTTGAAAATAACATTTTCTTGTAAAATACTAACCCATTAAATTATTATAGAATTATTTATATTTTTTAAACGCTTTTATTCTACTTGCTTTTGGCGGCGTTTTACGGGTGGAATTTTAACACTCGATTTTCGGGCACTTCCCGATATGTCAGGGCCCCGAAACTTTGAATATAGGTGTAACCCTCATGACACTCCAATATCCAACCATTTTCTAGTCAAACAACCAAAGGATTAAGTTAAATAACGAGTATTTTTAATTAACAGAAAAACCAGAACTTGAGACCTTTCCCAAGGGGCTATTCTCCCTAAACCGTGCACAATTGTTTATAAGGCATAACTTCATCATATTCAAAAGTCAAAACGAGAATTGCCCAGTAATTACGATAATTATAGACGAATAATCACTTTTTTCTTTCCGGATGCTTGTACATAATATTTCAGGCACTTCCAAACGATATAAAGTTCTGAAACTTTGCACCGTGGTGGAAACTCGATGACAATGCAATATTCAATCATCAACTAGTCAAAACCTCCGTAATTTAGGTAATTAACGAGTGTTTTTAGTTATCCTTTTAATTCATATTTGAGACACTTCCGTGAAGCCAATGGCTCCCAAAACCTGTAAGATAATATACTAGGTATATAACTACAATATTTAATCTTCAAAACGTGATTTTTTACCTTCCAATTAACAATTAAGATAATTAGCGATTTAAGATAACCGCGAGAAAGAAATCGCCAGAAGAGCGAGAAATCGCCGAGAATTGGTGCCCATCCCGAGGAATCGCGATGCTACTTTTATAATTTATTGACTACTGAAAAGACTGGATGGTACTGTTACTGTTTACTCCTTAAACAAACACACACACACTAATTCTGAATTTTTTACGATTGGTTATTTTTTTTACTTTTATTGAATGCTTTTCTTTTTCTTGTGAATCTTTTTGATATCGATGGATTTCATCGGCGAGTGAGGGGATGCGAGGAATATTCTTTGTGGGAGGTATTTTTCCCGCTCAGCTCTGTTATTTTAACGTACCCAGCAAAATTAAATAGATTTTAATTAACTTTGGAGTTGATTGTCCTGCTGAGTCGTCAGAGGATTGTTCTACTTTGTCAGATATGTGAAAAATTTTTGTTTTCATGAAACTAAAATTCCATCCTAACATAACATTAAATATGGTTGAAATAAATACATTTTTTCTTGTGAGTTTTTGTTAAAAAATACCATGACTAAAAAGTAAAAAATAAAATAAGTAAAAAAAAGATTTTTTAAAAAACGCTTTTATTGAAGTGTTCTAAAAGGTCAAAAATAATTTTTTCGGTTTGACAAATAGTTTATTGGGAAGTAGAAAATAACTTTTTGGTAAGTAAAAAAAATGATTTTCTAATCACTAAAAATAAAAGCGTGGGCGCTAGTAATTCTTAATTCACTATTTATTCTAACTTCTTTATTCTATGTTCTATGACGTTAAATTTACAAATTTCTCATTCATGAGTTTTGAGTGGGATGGATTCACTTTAAATTCTCTGTTAGGTATTTTTATTTATATAAAATTATACATAAAAGCCGACATAATGGCCTAGTCGTTAGAGCATCTGACTGATGCAAAGCCGTACGTCTGGGGTTCGAATCCCCGTTTGGCAAGGATGTTAGTGTCACTGTCCTGTAAAAAAATTTAAATTTAAAAAATATTAAAAATTACTAGCGCCCACGCTTTTATTTTTAGTGATTAGAAAATCAGTTTTTTTTACTTACCAAAAAGTTATTTTCTACTTCCCAATAAACTGTTGATGTTGATGGCTGGTAGTAAGTAGGCTTTGGTAATCACAAACATTTATTACTTCACAAACACATAATTTTGGAATTAGATACGTTTTGTCTCTTCGCAGAGAGAGAGTCTACACAACAGGAGAAAGTGAGTTCGTCCGTCTCTCGCGCGGGAAAGTTTCAGTTCTCGTTTTTTTTAGAGAGAAGGGCGGAGCTAAACGCCGCGGTTAAAGTTACAAAGTTTGGGAGCCGTGGACACAGTTACAACCGCTACAGCACTCCCCTACCAGTGTCTCAGGACACGATGAACTGGTCGAAACTTTGAGGGAAGCGGACTCGACGTCCTGATCGAGTTCTTGGTTCACACACAACTGTCTGTTCCGGAGGTTTGGGCGGAGGTGGGCACGGGTGCTTCTCCGTCCTGTCTTGCAATAAAAACGCAGGCTTCAACCGGTCAACACAAATGCAGCGGGATACCCCTTTGATGTCGACCGTGAAGTATTTATCGGTGCGTTTAAGGACTTTGAATGGGCCGTTATACACAGGTTGAAGGGGCCCGCGGGAAGCATCGTGACGTACAAACACCTGAGGGCAGTCTTTTAAGTCAGGGTGTACAAAGGTCTTTGCCTGGCCAACCCTTGTTGGCACCGGTTTCAGCTTGTTCATAGCATTTTTCAGGGTGTCCACAAAGCTCAGGGGTTCCTGGTTTGGAGTGGAACCCAATAAGAACTCACCAGGTAGCCTGAGAGGGGAGCCGTACACCATCTCAGCTGCAGTCGCTGGTAAGTCCTCCTTGAGGGCGGAACGGAACCCGAGGAGAATCAGAGGGAGGACATCCACCCATCGTTCAGTCATGTGGCTACGGATAGCAGCCTTTAGGGGTCGATGCAGTCTCTCAATCATCCCATTGGCTTTGGGATTGTAGGCTGTTGTACGCAATTTCTCGATGCCCAGGGTATTGGCTAAGGCTTTGAAGAGGCGAGCCTCAAATTGCCGGCCCTGGTCAGTAGTGATGCGAAGCGGAACACCGAAGCGGGAAATCCACCCAGTCACAAAAGCTTGTGCGACAGAGTCAGAGGTGATGTCTTTCATCGGGATTACCTCGGGCCACCGTGTAAATCGGTCAATAAGCGTCAAGGCATAGGAGTAGCCTTGGGACGGTGGCAGCGGTCCCACTATGTCGAGGTGGACGTGCTCGAAACGTTCCGAGGGTGGTACGAAAGATCCAATGGGGCTGAAGACGTGCCTGTTTACTTTGGCGCGTTGGCAGGGAACACACGCACGTGTCCAAGTCCTGCAGTCTTTTTGCATCGAAGGCCAAACGAAGCGATCAGCGACGAGTTTCGCAGTCGCTTTTATGCCGGGGTGGGATAGGTTGTGCAAGAAGCTGAACACTGCATACCGGAACTGCTGTGGGATGTAGGGACGGGCAGCTGCGGTGGAACAGTCACAGTAGAGACTTAATGTCGAGTTTGGCAGTGTGACCTTTCTCAGCTCTAGAGAAGCTTCTTGCAGGAGGGATTTTAATTCATCATCCACCTCCTGAGCCTTTGCAATGGCCTCGAAGTCGACAGGATTTGGCACTTCTATTGACGCTATACGAGAGAGAAAATCTGCGACAACATTATCCGAGCCCTTTATGAAACGTAGATCAGTGGTAAACTGGGATATAAAATCAAGTTGTCTGATCTGTCTTGGGGAAGCTTTGTCTGAGATTTTATTAAATGCAAATGTTAAGGGTTTATGGTCAGTATACACACAAAATTGACGACCCTCTATCATAAACCTGAAATGTTTAATGGTTGCAAATACCGCTAACAACTCCCTATCATAGGCACTATATCGTAGCTCTGTAGGGGATAGCTTGCGGGAGAAAAAACCTAAGGGCTCTTCTTTACCGTTGTTTATTTGGTTCAGTGCACCCCCGATAGCAAAATCTGAAGCATCTACACTTAACACTAACTGAGCAGTAGGGGATGGGTAAGCCAACAATGTCGCCTTGGCCAACTGTCTCTTAATCTCTAAAAAAGATTGTTTAGCGTCTTCACTTAAGTCAAGTTTTTGTAAGTCATTCTTTTTAGGACCTTTCAAATAATCATTTAGTATGACCTGCTGTTCTGCCGCTTTGGGTATAAACCTGCGGTAAAAATTAACCAGTCCCAGAAAAGCGCGAAGCTCTCTCCTAGTTTGGGGTTCTTTATAATCCTGAATTATTTGAACCTTATCAGCAAGGGGTTGAATTCCCTCCTGGGAGATTTTATGCCCCAAAAAGGATAGATCAGAAACACCCAAAATACACTTAGAGGTATTTAGTTTTATCCCATAGTTTAGCAGTTGTTGGAAAATAAGGTTTAGATGACATTCATGTTCTTCAGCATCTTTAGAAAAAATCAGTATATCATCTAAATAAGCAAAGCAAAACGAAAAATCCCTTAGAATTTCGTTTATAAATCGTTGAAAAGACTGCGCTGCATTACAAAGTCCAAAATTCAAAAAGGGAAATTCGAATAACCCGAAAGGTGTGGTTATTGCCGTTTTGGGGATATCGCTTTCATTTACGGGGATCGCATGGTAAGCCCTGAAAATATCTAACTTGGAAAAGAGTTTCATTCCATGCAGAGCCTGGGTAAAGTCCTGTATATGGGGAATGGGATATCGGTCAGGAACTGTTTTTGAATTCAGACGACGATAATCCCCCACAGGTCTGATTCCCCCAGTGGCCTTAGTAACTACATGTAAAGGGGCTGACCAGGGGCTCTTCGATGGACGACAAATTCCCTTCTCAACCATAAACTGGAACTCTTTTTTTACAGCCTCATAGACTTTGGGATTTAACCTTCTGGGTCGGCTATGGATTGGGGGGCCAACAGTTTCAATGAAATGTACTGTGTTGTGTTTCACAGAGTTGAATGAAGGGGTTGGGTCAGTTAAAGCAGGGTATCTTTGCAAAATGGCATGGAAACTTGTAGTTTCAACTATAACTTTTACCGAGGTATGTTGGGAGCGATCAAAAGTTCCTGATGAGCTTAAATTCGTAACTCCATCTACAAGTCTACGGTTTTTTAAATCAACAAGTAGGCCAAAATTTTTCAAAAAATCCGCGCCTATGATTGGCATAGACACGTCGGCTATGATAAAATGCCATTTGAAATCACGCCGAAGACCAAAATTCAAATGTAGCAACTTTTTCCCATACGTTTTAATTTTTGACTGATTTGCCGCATACAATTCCAAGGAATCTGGTTTTGGCTTACTTAAGTTGACCGGTAAGGGGATACAGGACACATCACTACCAGTGTCAACTAAATATTTACAATTCGTGGACTTATCATAAACACACAACCTATTACAAAGGGGGTTTACATTAAAATCGCTACCACCCACGTCCGATTGAGTGGCAGCGTTTAGGAGTTTCCCTGGTCCTTATTATACGTACAGGGAGGTCGACAGTCCTTAGCTTTGTCTCCAAACCGACTATGATAGAAGCAGTAGTCATTCTCAGAAGAACGTTCAGCTGATCGTCCCCTATACTTTGAACTAGACCGCTTTTGGTTTCGAGCTAAACGCTCCATTTGTTTAGAAAGTTTATCAATTTTGCTTTTCAACTCATTAAATTCATTTATAGAGACCGTGGGTGACACATGATCCGCGGTAGCGAAAACCTGTGGGGCCTCGCAAGTAATTTCATGGACCCGATCGGCCATTATCGCTAACTGTGACAGAGAATCATTAGAAGGAGCCAAAACAGTCTGTATATTCGTAGGCAGCCTTTGCATCCATAACCCTTTAATGAAATCTTCACTAACTGATTGCCCTGCTACCTGGCGCATCTCTCGGAGCAAGCCAGAGGGTTTATTATCCCCTAACTGCAGATCACTTAACAACTTTTTTAACTTTTTGTTTTCAGAATCCGCGAATTCTGCAATGAGCCTAGCTTTCAGTGTAGTATACCTATCAGTGTCAGGGGGGTTCAAAACCAGGTCGCTAACACTATTCAAAGTATCGGCGTCTATAGACGCAACCAAACTGGCGTACTTAGTTTCGTCAGTAGTAATACCCGACAGAAGAAAGGATGATTCTACCTGCTTGAACCACAATTGAATATTCTGTCTCCAGAATACAGGCATCCGTAACCCAACCCGATGAATTTCGGTTTGTGCTTGGGCAGGACCATTAGCATTATTTACCGGGGCAGGGGGATTCGAAACATTAGGATTATTTACCGGGGCAGGGGAATTCGATACATTAGGATTCATGATGACAAAAGGGCTCGAAAAATACAGTCACAGAAAGAAAAATCACTCTCTCGAATAGCGAAAACAGACTAACCTGTGAATGCCGGCGCCGAGACAACCGTTACCAGCCGCATGCGAAAACGAAACAAGACTCCAGGAATGCCATCAGAAACGCATTCTTCAAACAAGGTCACCACTGTTGATGTTGATGGCTGGTAGTAAGTAGGCTTTGGTAATCACAAACATTTATTACTTCACAAACACATAATTTTGGAATTAGATACGTTTTGTCTCTTCGCAGAGAGAGAGTCTACACAACAGGAGAAAGTGAGTTCGTCCGTCTCTCGCGCGGGAAAGTTTCAGTTCTCGTTTTTTTTAGAGAGAAGGGCGGAGCTAAACGCCGCGGTTAAAGTTACAAAGTTTGGGAGCCGTGGACACAGTTACAACCGCTACAAAACTATTTGTCAAACCGAAAAAATTATTTTTGACCTTTTAGAACACTTCAATAAAAGCGTTTTTTAAAAAATCTTTTTTTTTACTTATTTTATTTCTCTTTTGGTTAGTAGATGTATATATATACCTTTTTTATAAACGATTTCAACTCCAGTCACAAAAATAGTGGTCAGCCAATCCAGAATATTAGTATAGACACCTTCGAAGTCAATTACATAGGTTTTTTTAGATGGAACTTAGTGGACAGTGAATTGATTTTGCTTTAAAAGGCTATACAATAGGCCGGGTCGAAAAAGACGAAATTCAAAGAATCGAAATGTAATAGTGCGGAAAAGTTGTAACACACTAATACAAGCATAGCGCAAAAAAAATTTTTGAAATCGGTCAACGTTTGACCCTTGCGCAACGCGGTCAAAGTTTTGATGTTTTGGTCATTTTTAGAGAAATTAAACGAAAATCCCAAGATCACGTGATCAAATGATGTCCTTAATTTTTTCATAGTTGTGTACCTTCATTGTTAATAGTTTGTGCCTAGTTTCATTACTTTACATCCCCATATTTTAAAGCAATAAATTTTTATAGTTTTAAAACTCCTGTAAGGTTGTTTTTTCCGCTTTCATAAAATAGCCATAACTCAAGAACAGCTGCAGTTAGAAACTTGCAACTGGTGTCATTCAATGTACACTATTTTTCTGGTTAAAATGGTGGGTATCACAACTATCTTCCTTTATAACAAACATTCAAAATACTTAAAATTTAAAATAAAATTTAAAAATTTAACAAAAAACCAAACTTGTTTTCAAAATTTAAAGTTGAAATTTCAATATTATCTCACTGAAAAATACATTGCCTTCGTCTTTTGTATAGTCTCATAGAACCTTCTTCATGAACGGTTAAGTACTAATAAAGTATTAATAAAAAGTAACAAAACTGATTATTCTATTAAATAAGAAGGACATGTTAGTTTTTAAATTATATTTAGAAGTTAATTATCCTCCATTTTCCCCTTAAAAAGTGCGCACCGCAAGTTCAAAGTCACCTTTGCTTTCGAATGTAAGGCATTTCTTCCCACGAATTGAATGTTGCTCTTATAAAAATCCTTTACGCTTTTGGTGGCCAGCTTTGGTTTTGGTCATCCGAAAAAACGTCTTTATACGGGTGTGGGGGTTCTTCACTTGATTATAACTTGGCAGAGAATCTTATTCGACAGATCTGTTTAAGAAGTCTTTCTACTTTGTCTACGACACAAATCCTCCCCATTCGTTTGTTTCGTTGTTCATATAGAAACCTTACTACAAGTTTTGGTATTCTTTCAAACTTTTAACAATTGCAGTCAATCAACATGCAATTCAACAATGCAATCAACATGCAATTCAAAAATGCAATGTCAAATGAATGTGTATACACATTCATTTCACATTGCATTTTGTAAATGTCCTATAAATATTAAATGCACTTGTAGAAAAAGGGTCAACGCATGTGATTGTCCAGTCCACCATTGATTTACTACAGTTGTTAAAAGTTGAAAAGAATTCCAAAACTTGTAGTTAGGTTTCTATATGAACAACGAAACAAACGAATGGGGAGGATTTGTGTCGTAGACAAAGTAGAAAGACTTCTTAAAGAGATCTCTCGAATAAGATTCTCTGCCGAGTTATAATCAAGTGAAAAAACCCCACACCCGTATAAAGATGTTTTTTCGGATGACCAAAACCAAAGCTGGCCACCAAAAGCGTAAAGGATTTTTTAACAGCAACATTCAAGCCGCGGGAAGAAATGCCTTACATTCGAAAGCAAAGGTGACTTTGAACTTGCGGTGCGTACTTTTAAATGGGAAAATGGAGGATAATTAACTTCTAAATATAAGTTAAAAACTAACATGTCCTTCTTATTTAATAGAATAATCAGTTTTTTACTTTTTATTAATACTTTATTAGTACTTAACCGTTCATAAAGAAGGTTCTATGAGACTATACAAAAGACGAAGGCAATGTATTTTTCAGTGAGATAACATTGAAATTTCAACTTAAAATTTTGAAAACAAGTTCATAGTAGACGTTCAATTGCAATAAAACCTCATTTTTACCAGTTTTCAGAATTTTGTTTTTTTGTTAAATTTTTAAATTTTATATTAAACTTTAAGTATTTTGAATATTTGTTATAAAGGGAGATAGTCGTGATACCCACCATTATAACCAGAAAAATAGTGTGCATAGAATGACACCAGTTGCAAGTTTCTAACTGCAGTTGTTCTTGAGTTATAGCTATTTTATGAAAGCGGAAAAAACAACCTTACAGGAGTTTTAAAACTATAAAAATTTATTGCTTTAAAATATGGGGATGTAAACTAATGAAACTAGGCACAAACTATTAACAATGAAGGTACACAACTATGAAAAAATTAAGGACATCATTTGATCACGTGATCTTGGGATTTTCGGTCAATTTCTCTAAAAATGACCAAAACATCAAAACTTGACCGCGTTGCGCGAGGGTCAAACGTTGACCGATTTCAAAAATTTTTTTTGCGCTGTGCTTGTATTAGTGTGTTACAACTTTTCCGCACTATTACATTTCGATTCTTTGAATTTCGTCTTTTTCGACCCGGCCTACTATACAATCAGTTAATTTGTTCATTATTATGATCTGGGGTATAGTTGTCCCCTTTTCATAAAGGGATTCCTCGATCTAAAATCTCAATCACATGGATGTAATAAAAGGCCACAAGCATAAACATTTTAAATATATAGCTACCAAAACGTCCTTATTCTTGAGATTCGAACAAAAACTTAAAAAATATGGTTTTTACTATGGCTTAATGGATCTAACTAACGGATAAATCTAAAGGATAAATTTTCCAATTGAATATAGTGTTTGTATTGAATAAAAAAGCAGTCCCAAACAGGCTACAGATGAGACGGCATGAACAAAATTCCCCGCAGTTTAAGTGCAGAAACCTGTCAAACGACTTCGTTTGACATGTTTCTACACTAAAGCTGAAATTTAAGATGGTGGAAAACTATTTTAAAATCATGTAATTTTTATAATTTTTACTTCAAAATGTGCGTTTACCCCTAAAGAATCCCATGATACCAATAACTCATTTTTGAAAAAAGTGGCGTTTGACATGTTTCAGAATTAAGCGATTCAATTTTGTCAAATTTATTTCATTTCCTAAATTAGTGAAATCAACAATAATCATTTGCTAATTAGAAAATTTATATTACTAATAAAATATAAATGGATAAACAAAAATTAAAATAGTTTAACCATAAATATTAAATTTACAGCTTATTAAAAGCTAAAAATTTTAAAATAAACTTCTCTCTGCTTCAATAATTAAAAAAAACTAGCTGAAGCCGCAACCCGATGTGTTGCGCCGAGTAAAGATTTAATTATAGTTTTCACGATGCATACTTTAATATTATATTTTTAAAGAAAGAAAATATATGAAAAAGAAAAATTCAATAATTTTCTTACATAACAATCTGTCTTTCCAACATAAATAAAAACTCTGTTTTAACTCTATTTTATCTGCTGTTAGCCAATTGTCCCACCTTTTCCACAGCCTTGAACGGGTGGAGTGCATAAGTGTTTTTTAAAGTTTTCTCAAATTGCATTTCTTCTTTTGTAGATTAGCAATTACCACTATGATCCCGGTATCCCAGGCGCCATTTTCATATTCCGGCGTTCCCGGTGATTTTTCCTCTCCCGGTGTTTCCCCCCATCCTAATAAGTAATTAATTTGAAACCATGATGAAAGATATAGTCATAAGATATAGTAGAAAGATAAATTAGGGGGCTACCGCCCCCTGCTCGCTATCGCTCACCAACCCCCGGGAACTGCTGACGCAGTTTTCCTAAGATTACTTCGCAATCTTGCTCGCTTCGCTCGCTATATCTGATTGGAAGGGGCTATTCATCTCCATTAATGAAAAATATATACACGGGACTGGAGAAGCTCTAATTAAATCGTCTTTTATCCCCATCAGGACCCATTTTGTGGTACCTTAAGTATTTCGTTGGTGTCACAGATTGGTATCATCCACTTATTGTAGCATAAGACGAATACAAACATTTATATGATTTTTCCCATTAAATTGTTATATCCCGATGTTCCTGGTAATTTTTCTACTCCGGTAATTTTTCTTTCTCGGTGTTCCCAGTAATTTTCAAATCAAAGTGTTTTTGCTAATTTTCCAATCCCGGTGTTTCCGGTACTTTTTCCAATCCCGGTGTTCCTGATGATGTTCAATATCTTGGTGCCTTTATAAAGTACCAAATTATAAACTGTAATAAAAAGTCTAGTAAATTAATGAGCCTAGTGAACAAAGTAAAAAAAATTTGAAACTGTGATAAAATCTCTAGTAAACTGAAAAGTCTAGTGAATCGTCACATTTGAAACAATGTTTTATCTTTAAAACTCTCATTCCATGAAAAAAAATATATTTTTCCATAAATATTTTTATTTTAAAGGAATTATCTTAAAATAAAGGAAAATAACGCTTGAAAATAAGTAATTTAAATTTATTTTGTTTTTTACATAGCTGATGGAGTTTTTAAATGGACAATTATCGAGTTTTTCCTATTAAAAATATTTAATTTGGCTGTTTTCAACTAATTTACAATAGTGAGTCAAGCAGGTGTAATCTAGAGGAGAAATGGAGCAAAAGCGAAAAAGAGCAGAAAAACGCAAATAATTCGAAAAGTATTTCGAATTTCGGAACGAACATGGGCTACTCCTGGTCCCTGGGTCATTCTGCGTCTTTTGGTACCTCTGGCGCCCTTCTGCGTTCAGTGGTTTCGGAGGAGATAGATGGACATACACACATACACACATATATACATACGTTTGTTTACTCTCGGATTTTAATAGTGTAGATAAATAAATTGAAAACCGATTTACTAGTTCTGTGGGTTACCAGACTTCAGTACTTGGCGATTGGCGACTAATTCAGATTTCCCGTGTTACTTTTTCGAATTTTAACAGTCTGCCGTTTCTTTTCTTGATGACCAAATTAAGTGAAACTTGGTTTTTAGGGGTTTTGTAGTATGCTCTTTCAAAAAATCGAATAAAAATTGGGGTGTTCTTTGAAAAAATTTGGACTTTTTATTCCTCTGCGCCAGAAGACGACCTCTGAGAGAAAAATAGTCAATTAGTGTTTTCAAGCTTACACTAAACCCTGAAAAATGACACCGAAAGCATCTTTCTAACCCCACCCGTTCGCACGTAAAGTTTACTGTAAAGTTTTTTTTTTGCGGGAGCCATCTAAAATTAGTAATGTATTTGGGAAAACTTAAAAATGAGGCGTTTGCTATCAAAACCAGCTTATTCCATTTTTGGAAATTTTACAGGAGAGACAAAAAACTTCTCACGTCCACAGTTCTAAAGCTAAATATGTTTTTTAAATTTTTAACTGTAGGTAGAATTCGATTAGTTTTTCATTTTCCTTTCAGTTGCATTACCTTGGGCGTAATTACGCTAATTAGGTTAGAATGAGCTGACTTTGATGCAAAAACATGATTTTTCATACTTTTTTCAGTTTTTTTTTGTTCAATTAAGTTGTGAAGTGGTTTTTTCCAGTTTATTGAGTTGGAATGAGCTGGGTTTGAGCTATATCCCTTCGCCAGGTTATGAAGGACCCTCTAAACTTTCAAAATATGCTAAAAAGTGGATTTCAGAAAAATATGGGATGAGCTGGTTTTGATAGCAAATGCCTCAATTAATAAATTTATACTCTTCACCCGTGCAGGGCCGGGCATATCAGCTAGTAATTAATAAAATTAAATTGTTAAATATGTATAATTAATATTTACTAAATATGTTTTAACTGTACATGTTTTGAAAATATTTTTAGGTAAAGATCAAAAATACTATTGTTGTTTTATTTTTACTCGTTTTTTAAATTAATAGTTTTTGTTTTAATTTTTTCCTCATTGGTATATTATTTTACTTTCTTATATTATTTTAGGAAATTTTTTAAGTATTATAACGAACTTTTAATATTTTTAAGGTACACTTTACGCCTAAATAAATTTAAATAAACTTATAGCATTTTTTTCTGTTATTAAAATTATTCCTTGCACACTTTTCTACTAGCTATTGGTAATTATAGAAAACAGAACAATATTTAGAAATAGTGAAATAATCATTTACACATTTTCTTTACATTTCATTTACACATTCATTTGTTCGATATCAACATATCTAGTTCCAAATCTACCTATGAATCACACTGAAACAGGATGTTCTTATCAGAACATTACCTTTTAAGGGTTAGTGAAACCTTATTTTCTCGTAAAAATGCGTAATTATATCGAATTTGATTTCAAAGTATGGTTTCAATTCGTTATTTGCTTGTTTCTCACGGATATTTATCAGAAAGAGAAAAAAATAATGGGTACGCAGCTCTCTAATCTACCATTTTCGAGGTAATTTGTGCGTTTTTTAACGGATATATTGCACAGAGGACACGATTTGAGTTAAATTCAAAATAATATATCCTTTAATGACGGTAAAAAACAATGTTTTTTATTTTGCGCACAAATAAAAGTTAAAAACAGACTTAAGTTTCGGGGATACGTGGATCCTCTTCGTTAGTGAAATAAAAATTTGGTCAACATGATAAGATATAATGCAATGCAATAAAACAAAGGTTGCCAATCCAGAGAAAGAAATAATATTGAAAAATTACAAAAAGCAATAATGGGCTAAAAATTTAGTTTCCAAATAGGTGATATAAAGGGTGCGCTAGACATATCGTTAACAAGAAAGGAGGAAAATTTGTGGATGATTAGGTAGCTTTCGAAAAAATCAAGTACAGGTCTTTATGATACTGGCAGATGTAAAGTCAAAAACTAGTTTCCCATTTTCTGTTTTGTTTTTTTCCTGATAGAACATAGTGAAAAAAGTTGTTATCAAAAATCCCGAGGTCGCTACGACTTTAATTGAATTTCTTATTAATTTTTGATGGTGATGCGCAGTCGTAGTTCTTTAAAACGCGCCACCGCGCAGAAACCGAGATTTCGATCGCGCGTGTTTGTTTTTCCAAAAGAAAGCACGTGCATTCGTAAAAAAGAATGGATTCCGAAGTAATAAAAGTTTATGAATACTGCATTTTGCTAGGATTCACTTCATCGACTGGAAAAACACCAAAAAGATTCTTAATCGTTCCAAAGAAAAGAAAAATTGAGGAAGAAATGGTTCAAGTTCAAAGCCTGTATGCAGTGGCGGATCCAGGATTTGGTTTTGGGGGGGCTAAGAATTTTCCTAATCCAATGCATTCTTCTTGTTAATGTTAATACGGGAAAGGTAGTGAAATATCCTGCTCCAACTTCCAAAAGGAGGGTCTGGGGGTCCTCCCCCAGAAAATTTTTGGAAATTTAAGTCAAAACCCCCACTTTTTCAACCCCTTTTGGTACGCTTCATCCGAATTTCGGCTATAGATTTTTTTGCGTTTTGACACAAACTTAGTAAAATGTAGTTGTAATAACAGAGTTACAAGTGCCAAGGGGGTCTTGGGGTCTCCCCCCAGAAAAACTTTTAAAATTTGACCTTCAAATAGCAGGGTTTAACTCATTTTGGTGCATAAAATGTCATAGTATATAGAGTAAAACTTTTCATTTTGGGGGGTCTTGAGCCCCCTAGCCCCCCCCTGGATCCGCTAGTGCCTGTATGAAAAGCCTGTAGCATTTCTTATTCAAGAGCATTGAACTGCTGTTATTGATTCATATGATATTTACCAGAGAAATTGACACATATTTTGAAACAGCTTTAGAAAGAGTCCTCCAGTTGCCATATATAACAATAGGGTGTCTCAAAAAAAACTTTTTTTTAAAAAAAACCTCGGTCCCCAGGGCTTTTCCCATTCCTTTTGGTCCCAAAAGATTGTGTGTGAAGTTTCAGCCCCCTAAGTTAACTCTAAGGTTTGCCTGTAGAGCCCCAAAGTTTGAAACAAGTGGAAAAAATTACCAATTTTCAGAATTTTTAAAAATTATATTTTAAGATTGATACTGCTATAAAACCGGTTCAAATGTGTCATTTAGGACTTATTTTGGTGGAATATATTTATTTATGTGTATTAACTGTACCCTATAGCCCCTATAATTTCAGATTAAAACGTACCATATACCCTAGTTGCACTCGCCAAAGCTTATAATGCACTACCGGTGGACGAAATGAATTAAATCCGAATTTCTTTGAAGGAACTCCCTCAAATGATGCCATTTGAAGCTAAAATGATATTATAAATTATAAAAACCAGTGAAATAACAGTTTTTGGCCCTTTCACTGAGATTTTAATGTAAAAAGTGTTTTTCTTCAAAATTTCTCGTTTCCAGCTGATAAAACACAAAATTTATACTAAAAGAGAAAGTTGTACTTTTTAGATACCAAACTTTGAAATCTTTAGAGGGGTTTCATTTTTAATAAGTAGAATTAAATTTTAAACCGCACAGATCGGAAATGACATGGATATTTCCTATAACAGATGTGAAAATTGATTTTCTTTTTCAAAGTTAGGATTAATGATTGTGAATCTTGGTTGATATGTTAAAGAAAGAAGTTTTTAAATAAAATTTTCCCCTAATACGTTAAAAGGAAGTAATTTTCCAAACTTAAAAAAAGAAAATCGATTTTAACTTCTGGTAGAGGAAATATCCATGTCATTTCTGATCTGTGCGCTTTAAAATTTAATTCTACTTATTAAAAATGAAACCCCTTATAAAGGTTTCAATGTTTGGTATCTAAAAAAGTACAACAACCTTCTTTTTTAATATAAATTTTGAGTTTGATCAGCTAGAAAAGAGAAATTTTGAAGAAAATCAATTTTTAAATTAAAAGCTCAGTGGAAGACCTCATTATTGTTATTTCAATGGTTTTTATAATTTATAATATTATTTTAGCCCCAAATGGCATCATTTGAGGGAGTTCCTTCGAAGAAATTCGGATTTAATAAATTTCGTCCACCAGTAGTGCATCATAAGCTTTGGCTTGTGCAACGTCCCGAAGTACGTAGTACGTTTTAATCTTAAATTATAGGGGCTATAGGGTACAGTTAATACACATAAATAAATATATTCCATCTAAATAAGTCCTATAGATGCATTTAACCAGTTTTATTAGCATTATCAATCTTAAACATAATTTTTAAAAATTCTGAAAATTGGTAATTTTTTCCACTTTTTTCAAACTTTGGGGCTCTACAGGCAAACCTTAGAGTTAACTTAGAGGGCTAAAACCTCACACACTATCTTTTGGGACCAAAAGGAATGGGAAAAGCCCTGGGGAGCGAGGTTTTTCGAAAAAAGGCTTTTTTTTGAGACACCCTAATATAACAACCAGGGGCGGATCCAGGATTTGGTTTTGGGGGCTTAAGAATTTTCATAATCCACTTGAATCTTTTTGATGATCTTAATATGGAAATGGTAGTGAATTATTCTGCTCCAACTACTAAAAGGGGGATCTGGGGGCCATCCCCTAAAATCGTTTTTGGAAATTTAAGTAAAAAATCCAACTTTTTCAACTCGTTTTGGTACGCCTCATCCAAATTTCGGATATACAGGGTGTCCCACGAGAAGTGGTCCAACCCCTTTAACTTTTGAACCCCTACAGATATAGTCATGAAAGTGGGGTCTAGGTATAGTAAAGTGACCATGCCCTATCCGATGAGATAACTTTCAACGCCCTCTAGCGGAAACTTAAGGAGTTATAATTTTTATTTTAAAAACTATGTGAGGTATGTGAAAAAAGTCAATGACTAAGTTGTAGAGCAGAATCGATTTAGTAGGAAAAGACACCTTAAGCAGAAGAATATCTTGAATAAAACCCCTAAAAGGCACGCTCAATTAGGTTGATTTTACGAAGATTTTACGTCTCAAAACACTCCTCACAAGGCGAAAATGAGAAATGTCTATTTTTATGACTTAGGTAAATGACTAAAAGTATTCTTAGTTCATTAAGTTGAAAATTTCTCATTTTTGCCTCGTGAGGAGTGTTTTGAGACATAAAATCTACGTAAATTCAACCTAATTTAAAGTGCATTTTAGGGGTTTTATTCAAGATATTTTTTTGTTTAAGGTGTCTTTTCCTACTTAATCGATGCTGCTCTACTACTTAGTCATTTACTTTTTTCACATGCCTCACATAGTTTTCAAAATAAAAATTATAACTCCTAAAGTTTCCGCTAGAGGGCGTTGAAAGTTATCTCATCGGATAGAGCATAGTCACTTTACTATACCTAGACCCCACTTTCATGACTATATCGGTGGAGGTTCAAAAGTTAAAGGGGTTGGGCCACTTCTCGTGGGACACCCTGTATATTTTATGGTAGAATTTTTGTGTTTTGACACACTTAATGTGAAATAGAGTTCAAATAATAGAGTTACAATTACCCAGAGGTTCTGGAGGTCCTCCCCCAGAAAACTTTTCAAAATTTGACCTTAAAATAGCAGGGTTTAAACTCATTTTGGTGCATAAAATATACAGTGTAAAACTTTTCCTTGGGAGGAGCAGCAACATGCTTAAGTGTTTTCATCATTTGAGCTGTGGGTAAACATGGAGGCTGGAGGACTCTTTCCCCTACAGTTGTTCCTATATTTTTATCCCAATTTTGATTTGTTTAGTTTTATTATAAAATTAATTCAATTCAATTATTATTTTAATCGAAATGAATATACAAAAATAATAAGCACTATTAGAATAGAATACATAAATCTTATACAGGGTGTCCCACGAGAAGTGGCCCAACCCCTTTAACTTTTGAACCCCTACAGATATAGTCATGAAAGTGGGGTCTAGGTATAGTAAAGTGACCATGCCCTATCCGATGAGATAACTTTCAACGCCCTCTAGCGGAAACTTAAGGAGTTATAATTTTTATTTTAAAAAATATTTGAGGTATGTAAAAAAAGTCAATGACTAAGTTGTAGAGCAGCATCGATTCAGTAGGAAAAGACACCTTAAGCAGAAAAATATCTTGAATAAAACCCCTAAAACGCAAGCTCAATTAGGTTGAATTTACGTAGTTTTTACGTCTGAAGACGCTCTTCACGAGGCGAAAATGAGAAATTTTTATTTTTATGATTTAAGTAAATGACTAAAAGTATTCTTAGTTCATTAAGCTGAAAATTTCTCATTTTCGACTCGTGAGGAGCGTTTTAAGACGTAAAATCTACGTAAATTCAAACTATTTGAGCGTGCGTTTTAGGGGTTTTATTCAAGATATTTTTCTGCTTAAGGTGTCTTTTCCTACTGAATCGATGCTGCTCTACAACTTAGTCATTGACTTTTTTCCCATACCTCAAATAGTTTTTAAAATAAAAATTATAACTCCTAAAGTTTCCGCTAGAGGGCGTTGAAAGTTCTCTCATCGGATAGGGCATGGCCACTTTACTATACGTAGACCCCACTTTCATGACTATATCTGTAGGGGTTCAAAAGTTAAAGGGGTTGGGCCACTTCTCGTGGGACACCCTGTATATTAAAATAATTGGGTTTTTCTTTCGGCCGGCCGCCAGACCGAACCCCCAAACCGATTTGGACAAACTCGGTCTCTATCGAAAGCTTTCCACCCCTAGATGAGCCCATTTTAGGTCGCGTTTCTCCAAAGCCTTCCATTTTTTAATTATACATTTATTTCAATTTGCCCCATTGTTTTCAGTCAATATTTTTACCAACACAGGCAAAACGTCCTTGAAAGAGTGTGAAAAAAATCTACATTGAAATTAAATTTCAAAGTTTTGACGGTTCACTAGATTTATCCCAACGGGATACTAGAGCCGTATTGAATTTATAAAAATTATGTTTGATTGAAGTATTTCTTTTTTCCCTTTAAACAGAATAGTTCAAGATCCCAGATCCCCCAGACATTTCTTATTTTCTCACAAATAAAATATATGGAATAATGTAGTATTAGTATCAACTTTGAGTGTGTGCATACCCGCTAACTAGGCCCGCCGGCCAATTGACAGGTACCAGGTGCTAAAGGTAGGTAAAAACAGTGCTCACTTTTCTCATTTTCTCAAGGATGATTTTTACGTATCATACTCGGTGAACTATTTCAATATTTTTTGTAAGCAGCCAGACCAATCGGATGGGCCAAACATCCCCCCAGACGCACTTATAGTGTTGAATAGCGAGAAATGCAGCCAATCCCACCAAGCCTTACGATCGCATAAAGCTGCAAACAAAATTGTCGGTTCACTACTAGTCATTTCTTACTAGTTACAATGCACTTATATAGCTTTATGTGATTGTTAGTGTTGGTGGGATTGACTGCATTTCTCGCTATTCAACACTATTAGTGCGTCTGGGGGGATGTTTGGCCCATCCGATTGGTCTGGCTGCTTACAAAAAATATTGAAATAGTTCACCGAGTATGATATGTAAAAATCATCCTTGAGAAAATGAGAAAAGTGAGCACTGTTTTTACCTACCTTTAGCACCTGGTACCTGCAAATTGGCCGACGGGCCAAGTTAGCGGGTATGCACACACTCAAAGTTTATACTAACACTACATTATCCCATATATTTTATTTGTGAGAAAATAAGAAATGTCTGGGGGCTCTGGGATCTTCATATAAATATAAAATGAAAAAGCTATGAAACTAATGTTATTTCAATGGGAGCTGGACTAGTGAATTGTTATGAAAAAATTGTGACTAGTTATAATCAGGCAGCTGTTATTCACGAAATTCCTAAATAAACAAACAACCAACGGAAGTGACGTCACCAGGTAACTAAATCTTCCGGTTTGTCTGATATTTACATTGAACAACATTACACTACAGCGCGTTTGGTTTTTTATAATTTTTCTTTTCTTGTTTTAACCCATTACTACCCCAAATAGCATTGTAAGGATGCAGCAACCTTAATACAATGTTGCCGCGCAACCTCCTTTCAGGTTTATCCAAGGTTGTTTTGAAAACCTGCTAACAGTGTAACAACCTAATGCGAAGGTTCCCTAGTTTACATACATAAGGCTGTTCATTAGGGTGTATCGAAAAAAACTTTTTTTCGATTTTGATGACGTAATAGTGCGGAAAAGTTGTCTAAGGTGCCAGAGAGTACCTGTGAATTTTTTCAGAATTTTTGGATAATTTCTTAATGTGCCACATTGGCCCTGAAGTTCCCCATGTTAATCCAATGGGGCGCGCCGCCAAAAAGGCCGAAAATCGGTTTTTCGCCCCTCATTTCTACCCTAATCACACGACGAATGTCTCGTCTCGAGTTATGGACTCTATATGATGTATGCTATCCGATAAAACTTGAATAATAGCCTAAATATCTATATTACGTTTTTTTGTATGCTCAAATTTCGTCGAAAATCGCGTATTTCCTCGTTCAAATCAGAGCCCACAATCAACATAATATAGAGATTTAAGTTATTATTCAAGATTTTTCGGGTAGCATACATCATATAGAGTCCGTAACTCGAGACGAGACATTCGTCGTGTGATTAGGGTAGAAATGAGGGGCGAAAAACCGATTTTCGGCCTTTTTGGCGGCGCGCCCCATTGGATTAACATGGGGAACTTCAGGGCCAATGTGGCACATTAAGAAATTATCCAAAAATTCTGAAAAAATTCACAGGTACTCTCTGGCACCTTAGACAACTTTTCCGCACTATTACGTCATCAAAATCGAAAAAAAGTTTTTTTCGATACACCCTACTGTTCATACCTTAAAACAAGGTTAAGCGAACATTGTTTTAAGCTTTACGTAAGCTTGATACAAGCATAGGGATTAGGTTTTCGTAAGGTTAGCGAAAAAACGTTTTAGAAATGTTAAGATCCAACATTGAAAGGAGGTTAATTTCAGGCTGTTTTTAGGTTATTTCAGGTTGTTATAAGGTATGAGGAACCTTTAGGCAAGGTTAACTAATCATTGTCTGGAAATGTTTTTTTTTTAGGTTTATGAATCACTTTTTATTATTATTTCCAGGAATACTTTTCACAACAGATTCTTCGAGACTTAAAAACTGTTTTAAAATATTCCTGTTAGTTGTATAAATTGCATATTTTTAGCAATATTTTTATTCATACACAAAAAAACTGCAGTTAGGTATAACAATTTTTATACCTAGCAGCAGTTTTTTTTGTTTATGATAAAAAATACTGCTAAAAATATGCATTTTATACAACAAACAGGAATATTTTAAAACAGTTCTCAAGTCTCAAAGAATCTGTTGTGAAAAGTATTCCTGGAAATAATATCAATGTATTACACTAATATAATTACCAGGTGTTCCTTTTAGAAATATTATTCCTATAGGTTGTAAAAATGTACATTTTCCGCTATTATTTTTTAACATACAAACAAAACTACTAGCATTAAGCGATTCTAAAAAACATTAGATCAGGTTTGAATAAATGGCAAGAAAAGCTTTTAAATATTAAGGATCCATTTAAAGACTGAACAGTTAATGTTTATATAGTTCGTGATTATATATACAAAAAAAGTTATTTTAATATGAATACACATAAATATTTTTTTATTTTCTATACACATCTTCACCAATGATAAAGAAAACCCTTACCTTTGAAATATTCTTCTTTCAGCTAAAAGAGATACTGGCAAACTTAATTATTTCTTATTATTAGTTATTTCAAATGAAAGAAAACTCATTGAATGAGACACAATGGGATTTTTTTAGCAATTTATTTAAACAGAAAATGCAAAAGTAAATACAATATTTTTTATTTAAAATTTATTTTACAACTCATCATGCTCCACATGGTATAAGAAGAGGTTTTCAGATAAGTGGGCTAAGTACAAAATACATTTTAAAAAAGAAGCAGAGCAAGATTTCAAATATTAAACTATAATCAAACTGCACAGAACATTTAGATTTTTGGTATACTTTAAACAATGGCAAAACGGGTAAGCAGTACACAAGAAAAACCGAAATTTCTCAAATCCTTTTAAAACTTTTTTTTTGCTAAAATATAAATTATACAATAAATATAAAATATAATGTGTTCTACAGTTTCATTGTCTTGACCACAGGTACAAAGATTATTATTTACTTAATTAAACCTAAATAAGTAGCTATTAAAATTTCCATGTCGTGAAAAACACTGAGGTACCTACGAACGATGAAGTTTTTTTAACACTTTTGTAAAATAGATGATAAAAAAGGCACAGTCTTGATAAGTCTACCAGCCGCATGTCTGACAACCCAAGAGATTTAATTATTAATATCATCCCCCCATTATTAGATCCTAAAATATACCAAACAGGGTTGTTTGGTTTAAATCACTTGATTTTTCATAAAAAAAACCATTGATATAAATAAAAATGTTTAACTGACAATTTAAATAAAAAATTAGTTGTGTGCTTTACAATGGTTTGCAAGATTATTTGCATTACAATTTTTTTTTAAATTTTGCTAAATATGTAAAACTGAGATATTTCAAGAACAAATTTTACTACCAACAAAAATCCTTATGACGAAAAGGGGTAAATAGCAGGGTTTGGAATCAATAATTGTGATAAACTGAATAAGAATTAAAATATTTTAATTTTTTTATCTGGTACATCAATATTTTAAAATACAACCATGTGAATGATTTTTATCGTAAGCTTGCTTTTATAGTTAGTCATGTTTTCCAAACTATTGTTTTCTTTTACATAACTAGGGGGCTCTGCCCCCTGCTCGCTATCGCTCACCAACCCCCGGAACTGCTTCGCAGTTCTTTGAAGATCGCTTCGCGATCTTAGCGAGCAGAGCTCGCTTGTTTCATCTCAACTATCCAGTACAACCTGGAACTTGTCTGCTTATAGTCTGTTTATTTAGAATAGGCGCCTGAAACAGAATCAAAAACGCTCACCAATGCTTAATAACGCTCATCAGACAACTTCAGTGACCGATTGTTTCTACAGTATTTTAACTACTTCTGCTTAGGCTGACTTGTCATTGCAGAAGAAAATTTTTTCGACGATAATTAGAATTATAAATGCTTCTAATACATTACGTCTCAGGCGCTAATTCTAAATGAACAGAGTGTAGTTGATGATCATTTAATATCGAAACTTCTTATCTCTCAAACTTTTCTATAACTTAATTTGGATCATTACCATGAAAATATCAAAACAAAGGAAGTAGGGGGCTACCGCCCCCTACTCGCTTACGCTCACCAACCCCCGTAACTGCTATTCAGCACTTTACAGATCACGAAGCGATCTGTAATATCTGTAATCGATCTTTAGCATCAGAGTAATACAAACTTCCCGAAAATCCTCTTCCTTTCGTCGGCACAAATAGCACTCAAAAAAGCTAAATTATTTATTTCTCTAGTAGTTCAAAAAATATCGAATTATCTTTAAAAGATTATTAACCAAGTCTATACTATATCGCTAGCAAACTTAGAGCAAAAATGTGCACCTCAAAACTTAATTTAAATATCCGTGCTCGCGACAATCTAGTGAACAGGCAAATATAAAATTTAAAAACATTAAACACGTCTGATAAAGACCTACTAAACTATGAAAAAAAATGAAACTTTGATGCTTAATAGTTCCAAAACTAATTAGAATTTTTTAAAAAATTAAACGCCAATCTCTTTCTAAAAAATGAGAGTATAAGTGTTTAAAAAATCATATTGATACCGTGATTAGTTTTCATTTTAGATAGAAAAAAACGAAAAAGTGTCAAAAATTTCAAAAATTAAAAAATTAATTACTCTAAACCAAATTCGAAATTCGAAAAAAGGGCGACGTAGTGCACATCTTCATACTTCAGAGTATTAGGCTGCAAAAAATCATAGCTCTGCTGCCAATAGATTTTGCTGAACTGGATTACGCGGCGAAAAAAGAAAAACTTCAACTTTGACCTTAAAAATACCCCACAACTAATTATCACATGAGTTAGCTTTTTGTTCTAGAATGTGCCCCAAATATTCCTCTACAAACGTTTCAAGTTTCATAAATTTCTATCAAGTAGTTTTTGCGATATAAGAGTTCAAAGAGTTGAAAAATAAAATTTTCTGAAACAGCGGCGGCGGCAGCGGCAGCGGCAGCGGCGGCAGCGGCGGTGACAGTAACTTTTTTTTAATATAGAGAGACTACAGTGAATATAGCTCTATTCTCTATATGCACCATGACTGTCAGTTAGTTGCTTATTTGATTTTATTTTTATTACTAATTATTATTTTAAAGAAATAAGTATAAATAATACTGTTAGTAAAATTAATTTAAATGACTCCAAAATGAGGCGTAGGTTTTTTTTTAGAAATCAGTCACAATTTCTTAAGCTAATATTGATTTCACACAATTGGGCAAAAATAGATACATAGAAAAGATAAAAATTTTAGTAACTGATAGTATAATTGGTCATTCACCATTAGGATGGTGTGGTAATACTGTTTTATGCTTATTATTAAATACTAAAATTATATACTTATTATGGTAAAAATTAATGATGCTTAACAAAATAAGGTAATACAAAACTATTATTCAAATGGTAAGTTAAATTACTAATTAAATTTGAAGAAGAGGGAAATAGTTAAGTTAATGGTGCCGGAGAATAAAGACAAAATTGCACTAGTTATAGTTAATGTTGTGGCCGATAAAAATAAGAAATGAAATGATCGTAAGTAGTGGGGTCACCCAAAGTACAATCTCATACTAAATATTAAAAATAGTTATATTCTATAATTAAAAACTCTTAGTCAAAAAATACCTGCAGATGAAATCGATGAATGCACCCAAATCGAAGAATTTGTTGCGTAGATGATGGAGAAAAAGGCCATACACACACTAAGAATTAGTTTCATTTATTTTGTAGAAGGCACTGCAGATGACACACATGTAGAAAGAAATCGCGATAACGACACAATAACGATGCACTGCAGATGACACAACATGTAGAAAGAAATCGCGAGAATGACACAATAACGATGCACTGCAGATGATACACATGTAGAAAGAAATCACGAGAACGACACAATAACGATGAAGAAGATATATGTAGAAATGTAGTCGCAATGAAGAATTGGCACAAGCACTGGAAATTTTGTGACACTGTCGCTGAACGTATTTTTGGGGATATCTGAATGAAGCGGAATGGGATGAGAAGATACTGATGACTATATTGTGACACTGTCGCAGGACGTATTTGTAGGGATATCTGATCTGAAGCGGAATGGGATGAGGATGAGTAGATACTGATGACTATTGCATATGTTTGACAGGATGAGGTCGCGGACAGTACCGCGCGAGCACCTCACATTGGATTCCTCGGCTGACCCGCGTGGGTCTTTTCGGCGAGCAGAGCAGCAAAGGTTTTGGGGAAAAATGGGAGAGAGCGGAGAGTGTCTAAAAAAATGATGTGCAGCAGGTTAAATACCACAACATAATCAAGGATGGCGATCGCCATAAAAACCACAATTAGCCAAGCGCTAATTGAAGAAAAGGCAAGAGAGGTTACCGAATGGTGAAGTTATCTCTACTTAATTTTAAATATTTGGCAATAGTAAGATTACGTTGGAATGGAAAAGTTATGTCTCGGCCGGCGAAAGAGAGAAGAAAAGCATGGGAATGTTGACAGAATTATAATCTAACGGCCGCAGCAATCCAATAATTACGATTCAGAAATATTCATGAATGCGCGTGATGCAAAAAGCGAACCGTTGCGATGGGAAAAGAGAAAGGAGTGTCTTTAAGCATGAAGAATTAAAGCGGTAATTTTAAAAGTTAGAAAGGTACGAATATCGTTGAAACATACCTTAGATATTCCAGTTTTCATTATCAGGTCGAAATCACAGCCTTCAATATCAGAACTGAAGCTGAAAGAGATGGTATACATAGATTAAAATAAATAAATAATAAATGAATTTTGCTTCCAAAATTGAAACATTTGCTGAAAAGGAATTCTAACAACCGAAAACATATAAAACAAGGCCTAAACACATAACTAGAACATATACCGGAATTATGCAGAGAAAGAACGTCTGATAATCATACAAAACATATCAAATCGGGATCATATGTGTTCTAAAGCTGAAAAAAAAATAAACTTTAAAATAAAAAGAGGAATATTTCAGTCAAAATGTCGGTTGAAAACGAACACTCTTGCTGAAAAGGAATTTTTAGAACAACAAAGATAGATAACGTAAACAAATCAATGCCCATCATGCATCGAACAAAACGCTAGAAAAAAAGCACACAGCATTACGACATGGTGTAAGTAAATAATTGAAAATGAATAAAATGTTAACAATTATTACTCACTTAAAACGCCGCTCATTTTTCCCATGTTCTGATGTCCTCGTAGCTCATAGCTTTGAACTCAGTGATTGAGTGATTTTCGCAGCCTTTTTACAGTATTGCGCATGCGTCAGTAAGTCATTCGCGCCAATAGGAGCACACTCAACATTTAGTTAACGATATACTCGTTAGATGGCGCTGATAGTTGTTGTGAGAAGAATATGTGAACAGTATTGTAAGGTTACGTTAGTTATATTTGCAAAAGTAACCTTGATGCAATAACAGTTCTGAGGTTTTTGAGGCAAACGTTCATTTTTAAAGCCTATACCAATTCAAATTAAATGTTCTCGTAAGGTTACATGCTGACTGGGTACCTGACGTCCCTTCTTAGGGACGTTTTTTAAAAATCCTCCTATTTCTACAAAAATTGTTCCTTTGAATCAAAATTTGCACTGATGTATCTCTGATCTTCATAGAACATAAAAAACACAAGAAGAAAGCAGAATTTAAATTTTTTTTTACTTTTTTAAATTTTAAAGTTTTAAGATAGAATTTTTCAGAAAAGTGCTTTTTTAAAAATTTTAAAAGAAAAAGCTTAAAAATCCTAGTTGTTATTTTAAAAAAATTTCAATGCCGATATATATTACTGTTTGTACATTAAATCAGTTGGGGTGTTTTTTATTTTTCAAAAATATTTTGTCTTGACCTTATTTTGGACCCTCGAAAAGCGTCCCTAAAAAGGGACGTCAGGCACGAATGCCCCCGTGGTTTTCCCCATAGTGAAATGCTAGTGTTTCCTTATTTTTTTCATCAAAACACGTTCGATTCTTATGATATGAATTAAATAACTGATATTTATAAAATTACTTTAATTTTAGCTTATAAATTTATTACTTTTTTTTTTTTTGGAAAATACTGTTATTTCTGCTAAATTAATGGAATAAAAAGTCTTAAATTATAAGGAATTAATTAATTTGTTTTAATTAAAGGGAATAAATTAATTATTTAACTATATTTATTACTTGTGCTAATATATTCCGGTTATATTTTAATTAAAAGTTTAATAATTATTAGTTATAATGACTTTTTGTCATTAAAATTTCCAAAAAAGTAGCTTTTGTGATAAATTTTCGGCTTTCTTTCTAATAAGATGTGGCTAATCATTGTGTTCTATACTGCAGATTAATCTGTATCATCTGGCTTGCTAATGCACATCCCACTGGCTTGATTTTTTGGGAGAAATTTGTGTTCCGCACAATAAAATTAAATAAAATGAAAAAAGTATGGGCATTTGAAAGACTTAAACTTCACAAATTGAGATATTCTGATGGATTTGAGGTGTGTAAAAGTAATTATTACTATATATTAGGTAACATATAAACAAAGAATGCCTTTTTCAATTAAAAATATTAATTAATTTTCAATTAACATAGATTTGGGAGGTCAAAACGTGTTTTAGAGCATAAAAAATGCTAAAATTACGTTAATTAAGGTTAATTTTATGATTAATTGGATAAATAATTAGTGTTTTTGTTCCTTTTGATGTTACAGTATCGTTCCGATCACTTTTGCTGCACTTAATAAGGTAGAAAATGTTTTTGAGGCTTTAAAAAAGTTTTCTACCATGCGCTTACTATAGAGAAAAACAACGGGGGCATTCGTGCCTGACGTCCCTTTTTAGGGACGTTTTTTAATTTTGGTGTAGAAATTAAAATTTTAACCTGGAATTTTTTTCACTATTTTTCCAGTTGTTTTGGGGCTATTTACTATGTTTTTACCAAATATTTAAGAAAAACAAAAAGTTGGGCATTAATGGGTTAAGGAGAAACTCAAAATATGAGTTCTCCATACTTCCGATCATTATCTGAAAATTGTAAAAAGAGATATCTTGATAAGTTATCTGTGAATGGGATTGATTTACCGCACATTTCCTATTCCTATTCACAGCATGGGAAAATGCTTATTTTTGGTGATTTTTATTAAAATAAGAGTTAAAGAAACTTTTAAAACAGTTTATACTGAACACAATTACGAACATGTTTATAGGTTATCAAGTGTTTTGAAGTAGAAAAAAAATTTTAACTCAATAATAACCGATCAAAAATATGAACCTTGAGGTCTACAACGATGTGCTTCAATCTCTCCTCTTATTTATTTTAATTTACTAACTTGTTTAAATGTAATTAAAACAGCTGCTGATACAAAGAAAACAAAATATTGAGCAAATATTCAATCATGAAAAGTTTTCAGAACATTCTTGTTGTGATAAAATTAATATCGCTGTTCTGCTATGTCAAACTTGAATATCCATTGTATCAAAGTAGTTTATTTATTTAGAAACTGAATTTTTATTGTCTTAAAAATATAAAGTACATAAAAACATGGAAAACAAGGGGCTAAAATCTAAGAACTAATTAATTTAATTTAATTATGGATTGATTCAAAATTTTAGTGCATTTACCTTTAATGATCCTACTACATTCCAGTCAGCTTGTTTATTTTTATTTGAGATTCAGAAATATTATTCTTAAAATCGTCTGTCACTTTAATTATCTTTTTAAATATTTTTATGCGTATTTTTTTTAAATAAGTGGGTGATTGTATTCATAAGTTTTAAAACAAACTAAATAATGAATTTCAATAATATCGGACCCAATTAATCCTGATGTATCTACGATCTGTTGCAATGGCGTTGATTGCATTAGCTGAGATTTTCGTCCAATGGATCGGGTAAATCAATCGTACCATTCACAGATAACTTATCAAGATATCTCTTTTTGCAATTTTCATCCAATGCTCGGAAGTATGGAGAACTAATATTTCGCTAATGGAGCTCATACGCTTAAAAATAAGAAAAGAAAAATTATAAAAAAAACAAACGGGCCGTAGTGTAATGTTGTTCAATGTAAATATCAGACAAACCGGAAGATTTAGTTACCTGGTGACGTCACTTCCGTTGGTTGTTTGTTATTTAGGAATTTCGTGAATAGCTGTTCATAGCTGTTTTCAATTGCCTCTCTAGGAGCGAGTTTACAACTTAGAGGTGAGGTTTCAACTCTATTTGTGTTTTTAGACATCGGGGGTCACATAGCGCTAATAAAAAGGGGGGTTACATTGGAATTTTTCAAAATTTTTTTCACTTTAACCGTAATTGATAAAGTTAGACTGCTCCAACTCATACCATTCTCTTTCCCATCCCTCAAAACGTCTTCCATCAAAAAGGCATTCAATTCCGATGAACGGTTTGGCCTCTAGAGGCCCTTAAGCCGGGTTACTTTTTTTATAACCACCCTAGTGATGGGCGATTTTTTGAGGAGTTAACTCAGTGAACTAACTCCTTAAACTGAGGGAAGGATCAAGGAGTGGGGAAAAAGAGTGGTAGCTCAGTTGTACTTTTTAAAATGCACCTTTTTAAGATTTAATTTGCGATATTAACTTGAAATCCTTGTGATGTTACCTCCAAAAAACACTAGATGGCAGCACATCATCATGTATGAGCGAGCGTCGTTGTCCCTTTACGTAATCCGTTGCCATAACAACCCACTTTGATCCGAAAAACTACACGAGGAGTTACGTCTTCCTTAAGGGTCATGACAGACCGGACTTCTTATAGCAGTCGCTCCAATAACTCACACTGTCAATGGGAGGAGCGATAAGGGGAGGAGAGGAGGGGACTCGAGCAGTAGCGGATTTCTAAATAGGCTAGCTAGGCTATAGCCTACGGCGGCAAATTTTAGTAGGCGGCAAATTTTTGACAGCGGAATTTTTTTCTGAATAAAAAAGAAGAAAAAGGGAACACTAAGAATAAGCTCTGGAAAGAGGGAGAACGTTCTTCCAGAAAATCAATTATGTGGTTTACAAGGAACTGTTCTCTTTGTTACCCAAAGAGTCTCAAAATGAGCCAAAACACTACTTTAAACACTCACACCCCTTTTGGGAGAGACGCCAAGGGGTCGCCTGTTTGCGTCTCCAGTTGCGATTAGTGAAAGAAAGAAGCGCTGCACGCTTTTTGTTTGGTAAACGCCAGATGTGTCCACTTCCAGTCTTCGGTTGCAATGTTAGTTTAAGACACAGTAGGGGTGACGATTGACAGAGAATGGGGTAGGACGTGTGAAAGATTTATGGACCAGACGGACTAGGAAGGTTTTGTTCTGCCTGGGGCTTACTTCAAAGGGGGTGCTGTTGTGATAACAAACATTTCAGGTTTCTTGACCAAAGAATTCCAGGAAAATCTTGAGTGCTCAAGGATGGAAAGAACTTTCAATTAGTTCCATTGCCACCTGCTCAAAGGGGTCATAAATAAATCGAAGATAAAGAATTCCGCTTCTTGAGCTCTTCATCAGCTATTGGTTCATTCTACGAAAAACCAATCCTGTGTATTCGGGGGTTGGTTTTCATCCCCTTTCATTGAATGTGTTCACGAGACCGCTTCCATATAAGCTCTGTTTAGCTCCTCAATTGGCAGTAAGAAGAGTTTAGCCTTGAACAGAGAGAAACCTTCTAAATTAGTGTAATGTATAGTTCAAAAATACAAATTGGAACATCGTTTTCTAGTAAGTTCCTATTTCCTTCCGAAAAGAACAACTTAACCGAGATAAGACCCTGAAAGATGCTTGGATGCATGAAACTTGTTTTCAATCAATGTTTTATGTTATTTCCCTTAGTAGTAGTTGATACGAGTGATAATTTATGAAAACATTTACTAGAAACTAGATGAAAGAAAATATTTGTTTATTTCTTAGAAACTATTGCAGATTTTTTTATTATATTTTATGCAATTTTACATGCTGTTTTATAATTTCAATGGTTTCCTTGAGTTAAAACACTAATTTCAAGGATCAAATTTTTTGAAAAAGGAAACAAATTTCTGGTAGAGAACCCCCAATCCCCAAAATTTGGCGTTGGTTTTAGGTAGTGTTTTTCTCATTAAAAATTTTGATGCCTAAATGAAGAGGTCTCCTTTAGGTGTTTCTCCAAAGTGTGTCGAAATAAAGAAGACTTCCAGTTCCCCTCCAAAATTTTACGCTTATTTATGATTATTTTCCTTTAAAATTCAGTGATTTTTAAGGTCTCAAAATGAACTAAAACACTTTTTTCTCCGAGACATTTTTCAAAATTTTTCTGGGGGAGACCCCCCAGATTTACTTAAGCTCACATTAAAAAAATTCGACAATTTGTGCAACACATTCAAGAGCTTCCTTCAAGTGATAATTAACGTTACAAGTACATTAACGTTAAAAACGTTGAGTCAATCCCTCCCCGAAACAAAAGTCTGGTTATAGCCCTAAAATTTTCCCACATAAAAAATTAGACACAAAGGGGTGGTTTCAAAAATAAAGGGGGCGCCATTGAGCCACCTTCGCCCCGGGCTCCGTTTTACCACGGCACGGCTCTGCTCTTTCCATAGATTTTGAAAAGTAGATAAACACAAGTTTAAGGGAAGTTTCCAAATTCATATCCTGGGGGAGGGCCACCGGACCTTTAAGTTCGTCCAAATACAAAAATTCTACCATAAAATCTATATCCGAAACTCGGATGAGGCGTTCCAAAACTAGTTAAAAAATTGGGGTTTTTTAACTAAAATTTCCAAAAAATTTCTGGGGGAGAACCCCCAGACCCCCATTTTAGAAGTCTTTCCCATATTAAGATCATAAAGAAGATTTAATTCAATTATGAAAATTCATAGCCCCCCCCCAAAAAACCAAATACTGGATCCACCCTTGTCACCCTCCCCCCCAAAAAATAAAAACCAAAAGTCAAGTCACGCCGTGTATACAAACTCACTTAAAGTCTTTGCCCCCCTCCCAACCAAAAACTGAAATGACACCCCTGTTTAGTTTTGTAAGAGGTATTGCATATAGGCGGCAAATTTTGGTTCAGCCTATAGGCGGCACATTTGGAAATCCGCCACTGGACTCGAGGGACGATGTAGTAGATTATTCCTGCAGCGGAGGAAAACGGGTGTCATCTTTTATCATCAGGAGTTATCTACTATATCGCCCCCTCGAGTCCACTCCGATCGCCCCTCCTCCTGGTACTATCTTAATCGTTTTTTAATGGTGATGGATCGATGTCACGTCTTATGAACACCAGGTATGACACAAGCCTAAAGGAGTTGAAAGGAGCTGACAGAGTTATCAGAGTTGCTTGCTTCTGGTCTCCCCTCTTTGGGAGTTATCTGCTGTGTGCTCTCAACTCCTTCGATCCAAGGGAGTTGGGATGGGGAGCAGGTGACTTCAGATCGGTCTTCCCGCTCCCACGATCCCACTCTCGGGGATCAGAGAGTTTATAGAGTTATTCCTTACTCCCACTATCCCACTCCCAGGGATCAGAGACTTAACGAGTTAGTTCCTCCCTCCCAGCGGTTTCTTAAGTTCGATGGAGGCCATGATTGTTTATTATACACATCTTCTGTACGGCACTGAACGAGATTCTACATTGTCTTAATCACTATGTTTAGGATGATTATTAACAACATTTACTGCGCGCAATTAAAAAAATAATTATGGTTTTATGTTTTCCCTATTCTCAGTTTCTAATAATCATTTAATATTAAGATACTTCATTAAAAATGTCTACGATTAAAAAAGATTGTGAGAAGAAGAATTTCGTGAAACGAAAGCTGCCATTATGGAAAAGCATGCATTTATTTCTGACGGAGCATTATCATTATTTGAATACTTGTTGATAATAAAAAATACTTGATCTTGAGCAAAAGGCTTGCTGTATAGATTAATATTTTAATGGTTGAGCAATGTTTTAGTTGATTAATGAGGCGATTGATTTGGATTTAAAAATTAAATTTTCAACTGATTTTTGAGAATTGAAACACGAGCTATGCTTGTCTACCTCTACCAGCTATGATGGTGGCTCCAAAGGGCGGGAAGCGAGAACGTTGGCGTCTTGCCAAAACCTTTTGCTCTTAGTAGCGTGTTTTTTGTTTCAAACCCGCCATTTTTTAGATGAATGAGTGATTAAAACTAGATTACTTATTAGAAAAATTGTATTGATTTTTCATTCTGGTGACCATTACTTTCCAGTAAATTTAGAATACTTAAAGTTTGCAGTAGAATGGTCGCGGATTAAATTGGATTGGATGCCTGAATTGTAAGATATGTGGTTATTTTTGGAGTATTTTTTCTTTTGAAATATACCTAGTACTGCTGATTAATATATTAAAAAAATACTGAAATATGCCCCAATGTGCAGAGATTAATATTTTAATGGCTGTTTTGTTATTGCTTGATGTGTTAGTGTCTGAATATTTGGTTCTACGGTCGTTCCCCTACTGGGGATTTTCCTTTCCCCCTTTCTTCTTTTTTGTAGGTAGGTTTTTGTTAGTAAATTGTTAAAAAATTTTCCAGTAGGCGAAATATTGAAGGTTTATTTCAGTTTTCGTTTACAGTTCAATATAAAAACTTTTTATCGTTTGAATGACTTTTCCGGCATACTTTTTAGTTGATGTATGTAGGTAGTTAAGATTAAGAAGTTATATAATACTAGCGCTGACGCGCTAGACACCGGCTTCGCCAGTCCAAATGTAAAAAAGAGCATTTTTTATGTTTATACTACAACAATCGATGTTATACCTTCAACAATTAATATTATATATTACCTTTAATTACAACAATTGGTGGTTTTGCCATGATGTCATGGTTTTAGGAATGAAATATACGGGTTTTTTTAGCCGAAAATAGACCAAAAAAGTTATTGGGATGCTTCAATTTTAAATTATTATTCTTCAGGAGCCTTTCTGAGAGCGAGTAGGGCAACTTGGTATAGTTTAAAAGTGAATGTAGGTTCGAAAAGTTTAAAACTATAACGGACATACATTCAGACGAACATTCATTTATGTATATAGATTTTGGGAGTTACTGAGTTACATTAAAGAGTTAACTCCTTAAGGTGAGTGAGTTACTCAGATCTGATCTTGTAAAAGAGTTGAATCGCCCATCACTAAACCACCCTGTACATAATTTATTAAAGATTTTAAAAACCTTAGAGTTGTTTTATTTATTTCTTCTTAATGTCCATTTCAGCCCTACCAAAGGGCAATGTTTTGTCTTTTGGGGGATATCTCTTTAAAGCACAGATTTTTATTTCACTCATAAAATCAAAATTATTTATATCTACGAACTAAAGGATGTTATTAAAACTGAAAAATATCATTTTTAATTTTTTTCGTAATTACAGTTGCAGTTGTGAGGTGGTAAACATAGTATACCACCATGCTATAATGGACGTAAAAATTCCAATGAACATACACAACTTTTACATTGATTTTTTAATTTTTAGTCTTTAATTTAGTTAAATTAGTATTTAATTTAGTTAAGTATTATTTTTAGTTGATCATCAATCATATTCTCTTTCCATCTGATGGAATTTCATCTCAAACAAGAGCAATATTTTACCGTTACTTTCACTGTTACTCCTTTTTACAATACTATAGAACAGGGGTCGGCAAGTAATTTTACTTGGGGTCCAAATAATTTTGAAAATTTTTCATCGGGGTCCGGAGAAAAAATAGGCTACTATTACTAGTTTAAATTGTTATCTTCAGTTGCACATAATTTTTTACAAAGATGTAATTTGAGTATGCTACCTGCTAAATAAAAGTGTTAAATTTAATATGATTAGAAGTTTTAACATTAAAATGGGGGTCTGGGGGCTTCCCCCAGGAAATTTTTTCAAATTAGACCCTTAAAAAGCATGTCAAAGCTAATATTTGTTCCGTAAAAGTACAAATAAATTATTTTCAAAATGGTATGGCGGTCCAGAGGAAATAACTTCACGCGGTCCGGATGCGGACCGCGGTCCGCCAGTTGCCGACCCCTGCTATAGAACATCTAATATAGTAAAAAAAGTCACAAATTTTGAAAGAATATATTATGCAAAATTTTAATTGACATAAAACCTCATTTACAAGTGTTTCAAGGGACATCAACAAGATATCATTACACAAGTTACCGTTTTGCATGCATAATGGAAACTTACAAGTATGCAGTTTTAATTCATTATCTTCGAAAGGGGTTTGTCTCCGATTTCACATGGCATTGCCACAAATTTATTACATTGAAGTAATTGTCATTTTATTTTGACCGGTCGTCAGCCCAATCCACCGAACCGGATCTGTACAAACTTTTTCTTAAATGAAATCTTACTACCCCTATATAAACCCATTTTAAGTGGCATCCTCCCAAAACTTTCCACTTTAAATTATTATTTGATTTTTATTTGTTTCATTGTTTGAAGTTAAAGGTTTATCCCCTTCTAGATGAAGATCCCAGAGCCCCCAGACATTTCTTATTTTCTCAATCATCAATCATATTCTCTTTCCATCTGATGGAATTTCATCTCAAACAAGAGCAATATTTTACCGTTACTTTCACTGTTACTCCTTTTTGCAATACTATAGAACATCTAATACAGTAAAAAAAAGTTACAAATTTTGAAAGAATATAATATGCAAAATTTTAATTGACATAAAACATCAAACAAGATATCAAATCAAATCAAATCAAATCAAATTTATTACAAAAAGAAAAACATAATATAATAATACAATCACAAATACAAATACAATTTAACAAGTTTAATACATACAAAAGAGAGAGATAGAAAAAAAAGGAGATAATGTCTATCCCAAAGGAGCTACTGCTCGTCCATGGGTCATTACACAAGTTACCGTTTTGCATGCATAATGGAAACCTACAACTTAAGAACACGTATCAGGCTTTAGAGTACACATTAATAAAATAATTTGCACGTTTATCTACTTAATATTAAGGTTTTTCAACTTTGCATGCTTTGCTTTTTTGACTTGCATAAATGCACAATGGTATTTTTTTATTACCGCCTTATGTTCAACAACATTACATAGTTATTATTATAATTAAATTTATTTATCAAATGTACGTATCTTCTATCAACATATCTTTATCTGATATTAAGAGAATTTTGTCAGTGGAACAATAAATGTATACAAGAAGCACCGATGAAATCTGAAGCGAGAGCACGTGCCCGATATTAAGACAGTCTCAAGCGAATTCTATAAATAATTTCCAGAAATGGACAACAACCGCCATCTATATTTGAAGAATAGAAGTGTGTGAACACAAAACACAATTGGTAGCAGATATTTACCCATATGCAAAGACTCAAAAAAATCGTGAATATGTGGTATGTTATGAATACCACCTAGCCCTAAAGAGATCATTGATATTTTCATATGCAAAATTCTAAATGAATTTCATTGGGAAAAAGAGTGTCTTCATTTTATCATTTTGTTCCAGCCAGATAGAGGATCATTTTGTTCCATATATTCAGATTTTCTCCTGAATAAAAAAGAATTTCAAAATAATTTTGGTAAGGGTAGATAGGGACATCCTTGAAGACCTTGAAGATCAATTAATTTGCATCGTTACTGGAAAAAATCGGACATTTTTTCTATTAGTTATCGAGTTTACAAGCACGCTTCTCGAACTTATTTCCCACCGGCCCGGCCTAGAGAATTTCTATTCCTTGAAACTGTTCGCATTAACAAAAACCTATGGGCAGGCATGTGATTTTTGCAGTATGCAATTGTGTAGGGTTAAAACCATATGTTGTGCATCTGGCCATCTGCCGAGAAAACGGCTGCCCGAACCGATGCGGAGATCAACGAAAAATCACACTTGGGTTAGGAAGACAAAATAGGGGTCGTTTTTCATTAATTAAAGTATTCTTTTACCAAAAAAATTTTCGAGTCCTTAGAGGTTCGTCTTCATATTAAATGAAGCATTAACTTTTTCCAATGGGGACCCCCAATTATTATTAGTTTTTCTGAAAGGCCATCCCCCCAAACCCTTAAATACCCAGTTTCATCCAAATTGATTTTTAAAAAATATTCTTTTAAATAAACTAAAAAAAATTTTTAAATCATGAAATATTTTTATGGTAATCGATTCTGGTAGTAATAAATTTCAATCGATTTTATCCAATAGTTTTTGATAAAAACGAATTAATATCTTAAGGGGCCGTATACCGTTGCCGAATGCACACCGTAAATGCTCTTTCTCGTTTGTTTTATCAAAAACTAATGGATAAAATCGATTGAAATTTTGGTTTCCAGCACAAAAATTACTATTACTAGATTGTAGAATCGATTACCATAAAAATATTTCACGATTTAAAAATTTTTTTTAAGTTTCTCTCTATTCTAAAAAAAGTTTTTGGTGAACGGTTACCAGAGAAAGGCTTTTTAATTACTGAACCGAATGACACATATATGGTATCAAAATGAACGGATTCTTTCCGGATTTCCGAGTAGGCCCTTCGATTTTTCAAAAAAAAATTCTCAATTTTAAAATTCCATTTTTTAGATAACGGATAAGGTTGAAGTTACAAAGAAAGTACTGTCAATCAAATTATTATGTATCCAATCACAACGACCGATTGACGCTATATTTTAAGATGAAACATGTCTTTTCACCTTTTAAAAAGTACTTTCTTGATGAAATATCACTCAAAGACTGGTAAAAACATATTCTTAAAACTTACATGTACGCCATTTTATACTAAAATTTCACACTTTTTGTCCAATATTTATAAATTTTAGTGTGACTTTAAAGAAATTAATTGTAAACATAGAGTGATGTTGTGTCTCTTATTATTTTCAATTATTTAAACGGTATTGTTTAACATGTCTGGGTTTAAAAAAATATGAATGATAAACACTAGGCATATAATACAAACGAGTTACTTTATAATAATGGTTTTTGTTTGGTTCGAATATTGATAAACAATTAGAATTAGTTATTTTTATAATCATAGATTAAAAATAATTAAGATGAATATTTTTAAAAACATTTCGTTTAAATTTTTGATATGTTCGAGTTAATACAGGGTGTCCCACGAGAAGTGGCCCAATCCTTTAACTTTTGAACCCCTACAGATATAGTCATGAAAGTGGGGTCTAGGTATAGTAAAGTGACCATGCCCTATCCGATGAGATAACTTTCAACGCCCTCTAGCGGAAAATTTAGGAGTTATAATTTTTATTTTAAAAACTGTGTGAGGTATGTGAAAAAAGTCAATGACTAAGTTGTAGAGCATCATCGATTTAGTAGGAAAAGACACCTTAAGCAGAAAATTATCTTGAATAAAACCCCTAAAACGCAAGCTCAATTAGGTTGAATTCACGTAGTTTTTACGTCTTAAGACGCCCCTCACGAGGTGAAATTGAGAAATTTTTATTTTTATGATTTAAGTAAATGACTAAAAGCATTCTTAGTTCATTAAATTGAAAATTTCTCATTTTCGCCTCATGAGGAGCGTTTTAAGACGTAAAATCTTCGTAAATTCAACCTATTTGAGCGTGCGTTTTAGGGATTTTATTCAAGATATTTTTCTGCTTAAGGTGTCTTTTCCTACTAAATCGATGATGCTCTACAACTTAGTCATTGACTTTTTTCACATACCTCACATAGTTTTTAAAATAAAAATTATAACTCCTAAATTTTCCGCTAGAGGGCGTTGAAAGTTATCTCATCGGATAGGGCATGGTCACTTTACTATACCTAGACCCCACTTTCATGACTATATCTGTAGGGGTTCAAAAGTTAAAGGGTTGGGCCACTTCTCGTGGGACACCCTGTATAATTCAAACTTTTAAGGGAGATTTAATCATGGAGGGGATTTGGTGACGTATTTTTGGAAAGTTGGTTGACGTTTTTTCTGTAGGGTTACTTGGGGTAAGTGGGTCACTGGGGTAAGTGGGTCACCCCCCTAAAACTATAATATTACAGGAAATTTCACACTTACTCGCATTGATTATGTTGCAGCTTGTCACACCGATGAGTATTGCATATATTTGAGATTTGTTTAATTTATTTTTAAGATTATAGAACTAATTTAAAATACATTCCCAGAATGGATTTTTTGGAGAGTTCAAGACGTATTTTTCAAAGAAGTATTTCCAGGTAAGTTTTCATTACATTTTAATGTTTATTGAACTGTTTTGCAGAGTTTGACCTAAATTACATACGGCAATTTGAAATTTTTCAAAATTTTTAATTTTGAAGTGTTTAACAGGGGGGTCCCACTTACCCCATAGTTTTAGCATGGTTGGGGTAAGTGGGACCCCTCAGTGTGGGGTAAGTGGGACCCTTTATTATGATATAAGTGGTTTTAGAGGGTCCCATATGATAAAGGAACTACATCTGAAGACATGGGCGGATTTTGGGGGGATTATAGGGACAATTTCCCCCCAATATTTTCAGAAAATTTCGATTTATAGTAACAAGTAGAAGACCTTTTACTCACCACTTCAAAATTCATTAAAATTTATAAATAGTTTGATCGACATTTTATATCAAATTTCGGTTTTAATTTAAGTTATGGTGAGTAAAGTGAAATATCTCATCAATAGTGTTCATTCTCATTTAGTGTGTATGATTTCTTTTTTATCTTACAATGTGTATTAAAGTGCCAAAATAAATCTTAAACAACCTTATTATGTTCTTTAAACACTATTTTATATGCTAAAGTAAAACATATCCCTTTGGCCTTTCAAAACATTCTTTAAAATACTTATTTTGCTTTTCATTCTATTCTTGCCTTGTCATATTGATTTTGATGTGAGTATATTTCTCACTCATGGACACAGTTAGAATAAAAAATTTTATATTGAAAATTACTGTACTTTTTTAAGTAATACCCACTTACTTCCTTTTAAGTTTTGCTTGCTTTAAATATAAATAAAGAGGGGGTGACCCACTTACCCCATCTCTTGGGGTAAGTGGGTCACCCATCTCATTTTTGATAAAAAGACCAGTTAAGAAAAATATAAAGCTTTAATTTAGAAACTACTGATAAATTTTTGTTTATCGATAGGCTCTTTAGCGAAATTTGTCAACAAGTACAAAATAAACTCTTTCAAATTTTTTCTATGAACCTCCAAAAATGTACTAGGCCAAAAAGGGGTCCCACTTACCCCAAGTGACCCTATATTGTTTAATTGTTTTAAGTTCAGCGAGTTGGAATTTATTGGGAATTGCGAAGCAATTCCAAAAGGTCCTGCGTTAGCAGTTTACGGGGGTTGGTGAGCGATAGCGAGCAGGGGGCGGTAGCTCCCTAGTATCTCTCTATTCTAAAAAAAAGTTTTTGGTGAAGGGTTTCGAGAGAAAAACTTTTTAATTACTGATCCGTATAAAACATTTTTGGTATCAAACTGTGCGGATTCTTTCCGGATTTCCGAGTAAGCAATTGGATTTTTCGATAAAATTCGTAATTTTAAAATAATTCTATTTTATTAAATTACGGATAAGGTTGCAGTTACTTAGCAAGCCACTATCAAACAATTAATTATCCATCCTATCTTAACGACCAATTGACGCCATATTTATGATGAGACAAATTCATATCCCGTTTTAAAAATGTACTTTAAAATAGTACTTTTCAAAATAAATACCTTTCAAATATTGAAAGATGTGTTATAGAAACTTACAAATATACTTTGTAATACTAGAATTTACTGAAGTTTAGAAGACTGAAATTAATTGTTTGTAAACATTGGAGTGTCGTGTAGGTTTTGTCTCTTATTAGCTTCAATGGATTAAAATCTAATGTTTAACATGTCCGGGTTAAAACAAAAATATGAAAAATGAAACACTAGGTGTATTGACGAGTACTAGGTTAAATTTAAAAGATTTATTTAATTATTATTATTTAAATAAGAAACATAATATAAAAATGATTAATAGTACATTTTTCCCCGAATGTTGATTAACTTAGTATTTTGTAGACTTATTAAATATTGAATAAAAAGTATTTTGATGAATTTATTGATAAGTTTAAGAACTTTTAAGAGAGTGTTATTTATGGTTATGGAACGTTGGTTGACATTTCTTCTGCTAAGGTTATAGCAGTTTAAAAGGGTCTCTATAATTTTACTTTTACATAAATGATCTTTAGTAATGCATCAGTCAGATTGTATTTGCGCTGACAATTAATCAAGCTCAAGGACTGACTTGGGGGCCGTTCAAATATTACGTAAGCACCTAAGGGAGGGAGGGGTTTGCTCTTTGCTTATTTTTCCTGACAAGGGGGAGGGGGGATATGAGTAGAGTAATGCTTACGTAAGACACTGAATTTTCGAAAATCTCTTGTTTCTTGCATAAATAACTTCAAAACTCAGCCAAAAATAAATTTAACAAAATTGAATTCGGAAATCTGAAGCACTTTTTTCTGGGGATGGACCCCCAAATATTATGAAATTTTAACCCCGAAAAGTAGTGTTTCGACTCAATTTTGAACCCTTAAGCCGCGTTTACACCAAAGTTTTCCACTAAGTTTTCCACAAGTTCCGGCAATTTGTAGCTTTTTTTACAAAATACAGCAACTTTTTCTGTCTTCCACTTGTGGAAAGGCCAGTTTTCCACTAAATTTTAGTTTCCCGCGGAGTGTCGGTAAAGATCAGAGAAAGTTGACAACTAAAAGTGGAAGATTTGTTGCTGCGCGCGCAACTTAACCGGTAAAAATTGATACCTTTAGTTTTTCAACGGTTTTCACTTGAGAATGACCTAAATAATAACATACTAAAAATCGGACAAAATCGGTTCTCCGGAAGTTTAATTTTTTTTTTAATTTTTAAAAAAAGGCCGAAAAAAAATTAAAAAAATCGAATTATAGCAATCGAGACTTATTATACATGTTTATAGGCTATTTTTCAGGGCTGAATACGAATATACCATTTAAATTTAAAAAAATAAAAATTTCAATTTTTAAAAATTAATTCAAAAATTCAAAATTTGGAAAGTCGAAAAAATTAAAACATCGCTCCAAACCACAATATAATTGCAAAAGAAGTAATTTAAACGGTTTTCAATTAGAAATGACTTAAATAATAACATAGTACTAATAAATGGAAGAAAATCGGAGAGTAAAAAATTAATTTTTTTCAAATTTTCAATTTGTTTGGCCTCAAAAATCGACCTTTATAAAAATTCTTCTTAAAAAAGTTTGAGGCATTTACCAAGGTCATTTTTCCATGGATGTTGTAGGTATTTACCTCTATAACCTAAAAAAACCACAACTAGTGATTAAATCATTATTTAATTAAATAATTTATAAAAATTAACGTTGAAAATACAGGTAAAATCTTTCAATCCAGTAATACAGAACATATTTAGACACTATTTGATAATAAATCATTTTAAAAATAATTAAATTGAAAAAATACAAAATATCTTTCAAAAAATTTAAATTAATTTAAAAATTTTAAATTTTGTAGTATATGCATGTGATACTTGTCTCTAGGCTATATTTAATTAAATGTTTATATATATTTAATTTAAATTAACTGTGGAAAAATTGAAGCATAAAAAACAGAATTATTGAGAAAAGGGCTTCAATTTTTCCACACTTATACTACATTTTACTAAAAAGTTGGCGTGATATTCGTAAACAGCACTAAAATATAGCCTAGAGACATGATGTATCACATGCATATATTACAAAATTTATTTTTAAAAATTTTAAATTTTAAAATTTTTAAATTAATTTAAAATTTAAATTTTTTGAAAGATATTTTGTGATTTTTCCATTTAATTATTTTTAAAATGATTTATTATAAAATAGGGTCTAAATATGTTCTGTATTACTTGATTGAAAGATTTTACCTGTATTTTCAACGTTAATTTTTATAAATTAATTAATTAACTAATGATTTAGGTTATAGAGGTATATACCTACAACATCCATGGAAAAATGAAGTTGGTAAATGCCTCAAAAGTTTTTAACAAGAATTTTTAAAAAGGTCGATTTTTGAGGCCAAAAAAATTGAAATTTGAAAAAAATTTATTTTTTATAGTCCGATTTCCTTCCATTTTTAGTATGTTATTATTTAAGTAATTTCTAATTGAAAACCGTTTAAATTACTTCTATTGTAATTATTTTGTGGTTTTGAGCAATGTTTTTATTTTTTCGACTTTCCAAATTTTGAATTAATTTTTAAAAATTTAAATTTTAAATTTTTTTAAATTTAAATGGTATATTCGTATTCAGCACTAAAAATAGCCTATAAACATGTATAATAAGTCTCGATTACTATAATTCGATTTTTTAATTTTTTTCGGCCATTTTTTAAAAATTTTAAAAAATTAAACTTCCGGCGAACCGATTTTTAGTATGTTATTATTTAGGTCATTCGCAAGTGAAAACCGTTGAAAAACTAAAGGTATCAATTTTTTACCGGTTAAGTTGCAGCAACAAGTTGTTAGTTTCCCGCACTCCGCGGGAAACTAAAATTTAGTGGAAAACTTGTCTCTCCACAAGTGGAAGACAGAAAAAGTTGATATATTTTGTAAAAAAAGCAACAAATTGCCGAAACTTGTGGAAAACTTTGGTGTAAACGCGGCTTGAGAAGAGCAACTTTTAGTTTTCCACAAAAAATGTTTTCAACAAAAGTTGACAACTTTAAGTTGTCAACTTAGGTGTAAACGCGGCTTTAGGGTTATACCCAAAGAGGATAGCTCCTTGTATAAGTCACCTAATTTTCAAGGTGAAAAAACAGTACTTACTAAAAAGGATGTCAAAATTTCGGGGGGGGGGGGTCCGGCAGTTTCTTACGTAATTATGGTGGGGGGGTTGAGGTTTGCTTATCTTTGCTGACAAGGGCAGTGGCGAATCCAGGATTTTTGTCTGGGGGGCTGAGTTTCACAAATAACTTAATTGCTATTATGGGCTGTTCAAATATTAATGTAAGCAACTGAAAGGGGGAGGGGGTTGCAAATGCCATAGCCAAATTTTGGTTTAGGGGGTTACTAAAAATCTTTTCTGAGGTCTAATCTGAGGAATACAAAGTTTTAGGCGAGATGACTTCGTAAGGTTTTAATTTTGGTGCACTTAGTTTCAAAATTGTGTAAAAATGTCAACTCCAAGTAAAAGGGGGGTCTGCGGGGTCCTCCCCCAGAAAAATTTTGAAAATTTGCCCCTCAAAATAGTGTTTTAGCTCATTTTGAAGCCTTTTAGATTCCACCCAAAAAGAGCACCACTCATTGTAAGCAGCAGAATTTTCAAGGGAAAAAGTTTATAGTATAATGAATTGGAAGATTTTTAGGGTGTTTAGGGGTTCATATTCCAGAAAAATTTTTGAATTTTGCCCCTAAAAGTGGCATTTAACTCATGTTGAGACACTTTAGGTTACATCAAAGAGGATCACTCCTTGTAAATCCCTTAAGTTTCAAGGAAAAACCGTACTTATTAGATTCCAAAATTTCGAGGGGGTTTGGGGGTCTTCCCCCAGAAAATATTTGGAATTTTTACCCTAAAAGTAGGGTTCCGATTCACATTTTGAGATTCTTTGGGTAACACCACCGAATGTCCGCAACGTGTTGAAATTTCGTTTTTGGCTTTATTGCTATGAAAACATGAATATCTTATTTCTGGGGGGGGGGGGGCTGCAGCCCCACAGCCCCCCTACTGGATTCGCCACTGGACAAGGGGGGTTGAAAATTAGCAAAAAAGTGCTTACGTAATATTTGAACGGCCCCTTGTGAGACAGTAAAGGAATTAATGTAGATCGAAATTATCTGATCTTTGACTAACTGTAAGATGTTCTTCTTCATCCAATGCCTGTCCTTGGCCTTACGGCCATTAGACGTCGAGCTTCCCAGTAGCGCAAAGACAATTCATTAGGAAGGTGAAGAAGGCCGTGGCAGGTAGACAAGTGGTTACCAGTAGAATGTGCCCCACTTGGTGCCGCGGAAGTGACGTCATACCACGTGACCGGAAGTGGGCGTGGCTTGTGACGTCATACCACGTGACCGGAAGTGGGCGTGGCCTGTGACGTCAGAGGGGGCGTGGCCTCGTAACGACAGAGGGGGCGTGGCTTGTGACGGAAGGGGCGTGGTCGAGTGGAGTTGAGTTGTTTACCTCCTGCTGGTAGGGGGCGCTGCAATATTTTTAATTTTACATTTTGGACTTTAACTTTTTTAAGTTGCGTGGCGTGGCTCCCTATTGTGTTAAGGGGGCGTGTCCCTAATTACCCCTAATTAATTAATTGTCCCTAATTAATTAAGTGTACCTAATTACTTAATTACCCTAATTAATTACCCATAATTACTTAATTACCCCTAATTACTTAATTACTTAAATAACCTAATTAATTTCCCTTAATTACTTAATTACCCCTAATTGGATGATTTATGACCCTAATTAACCCTTTAGTTACTAATTACGGGGACTTTAACTTTTTTCATCGAGGACACATGAAGAGTTGAGTTGTTTACTTACTGCTGGTAGGGGGCGCTGCAATATTTTTTATTTTACATTTTGGACTTTTTTTAAGTTGTGTTTTTTAAAGTTTCTTTTTCCTGGAATGGCAACAGTTATTACCTTTTGGACTTGCAATATTTTAATGGCTGTGACGTCATTGAAACATGTTCGAACAGGGACCAACACGTTCAAGACAGGTTTGAACAAGGACCACCAGGTTCAAGACAGGCCTAGAGTCTAATCACACTTGAGCGGGAAAAATGAAACGGTATGACGTCATTGAAACATGTTCGAACAGGGACCAACACGTTCAAGACAGGACTAGATCCTAATCACACATCTTTCGCGTTTGGCAGGGGGCGCTGCGATTATCATTTTTCAGTTTTACCTTTTGGACTTTAACTTTTTAACATATTTTTAAATTTAATGCATTTTTTAAAAATTTATGTTTTACATTAAATTTTAACGTGACGACATTTAGGAAGTATATATTTAATTACATTATTTTTGTAAAGGACTTTATTTAGCTTTATTTATTAAATTATTAATTTCACAGGACTTTGCCAGAAAATTGTAAATCAATGTGTTGCCGGATTTTGAGAGTTATTTCATTTTTTGTTATTTTACTTCTATGTACATTAATAATTAATAATAATAATATTAAAATTTTTTAATATTTTTAAAATCGATTTTTTAACTTACCAATACATAATAACCACTTTTATTGACAGATCAAAGTACTTGCAGTTTTTATTTAACTTTGCAGTTTTATTTAACAGTGCAAGTATTATTTTATTTAACAGTTCATTTTATTTCGTGCAGTTTTATTTAACTTTGCAGTTTTTTTACGTTTGCAGTTTTTATTTAACTATTTAACTTTTATTCAACTTAAGTACTTACTGGACTGATTCAACTTACTTTGTTTTACTTAATTTTTCTTTTATATTTCAGGAAAGTATGATATTTGTTACTGCTACCCCAACAAGTGAACATATTACTTAAATAATTTCTTCTTTAAAAGTTTTAAAATATTATGCCCTTTTTATCAATTAAAAAAATTCGAACAAACAAAATGCTTCAAGGGATCGCGGAACCGCAAGTAGCTGATACGGTACTTGAGAGGTTTTTTCACTAAACATGTATTAAATTTTCAATCAAAAAATTTATTTTTTAAGTTATTCTTCTGAAATGAGGTATTTTTCTAACTATGTGTTGAAATGTGATCGGTCATGTTAAAAAGAGATAAGTTCTAAACTTCTTTACAATGTTATTGGTATGAGCTGTGCTACTACGGTAGGGGGAGGGGAGGTAAACGCACCACCGAACAAAACGACGTGGGTGTGCGGTAGGGTGGGCCGAAAACACACTTTATTTTTTATTTCTGTTCTAATAGCGCGGAAAGGGTGCCACTTGGGTCCAATAAGTACGGTGTAAAATATTGTTTCGATTGGATAATATCTTCAGCTCCCGCATCGCACTTAAAGTTTGAAAAAATGGATGACTTTTTTACAAAACAACTAAAAAACCAAAGATTAAACTCTCAAATATTGTTCATGATTTTTTCATGAGGAACTAATATAGTTATAGACATAATGTCTCAGGTTCCATTATTCTATCACCTTTCTTTCCTTAGATATATTTTTTTAATGTTCAAAGAAATTTGGTAAAGTTGTTTTTCCTTTATTTTAAACAGCCAATAACTCTTAAACTATACATTTTAAAAACCTGAAATCAGTCCCATTTCGTTCGTAATTTTTTTATCTTTGATTTGATGTGCATCATGACTATCATTTTCAAAAAGTTTATTTCAAAATTTAAAAAAAGTGAAAAAAAAATTATTAAAAAATTTTTTTTTGAAAATTTTTTTGAAAAAATATTAAAAGCCTTTCAACTCTTAAAATGAGCATTACTACTAAATTTCATGAAGAAAATAACATTTAATCATGTATAAAAAAATTAAAATGTTCGAAATTTAGACAAGTCCCCTAAACTATCGCTAAAATTATACAATCACTCATGGAAAAATCATAAACTCGCTTGAGGGTGTTCATATGCCTTAAGACATGCGAAAAATGTCACATTAATTTCAGAAAAGACGACAATTTATAGATTCGGTACAAAATCTTACAGTGCTAGATCCCAACTTTAAGTTAATTCAATGTGCATGAATTTTACCTGAATATTCCTTAGAAATGTGTTTATATCCAATTTTTTTATGTTCTAAAACTTTTATTTACTTTGGTTTGACTTGTTAAAAGTAAAATCAATGAGATATAAGTATAAATTTTAGGAATTTTTAGGAGAAATGCATGCAAATTGAATTAACTTAAAGTTGGGAATTAGCATTGTAAGATTTTGTACGGAATCTATTAATTGTCGTATTTTCTGAAATTAATTTGACATTTTTTGCATGTCTTAAGTCATATGAACACCCTCAAGCGAGTTTATGAATTTTCCATGAGTGACTGTATAATTTTAGGGACAGTTTAGGGGACTTGCCTAAATTTCGAATATTTAAATTTTTTTAAACATGATTAAATTTAATTTTCTCCTTGAAATTTAGTAGTAATGTTCATTTTAAGAGTTAAAAGGCTTTTAATATTTTTTCAAAAAAATTTTCAAAAAAATTTTTTTTATTAAATTTTTTTTTGTCATTTTTTAAAATTTTGAAATTTTTTTTTGAAAATGATGGTCATGATGCACATCAAATTAAAGACAAAAAAAATACGAACGAAATGGGACTGATTTCAGGATTTTAAGTTGTATAGTTCTAAAGTTATTAGCTATTTAAAAATACAGGAAAAACAACTTTACCAAATTTCTTTGAACATTAAAAAATTATATCTAACGAAAGAAGGTTGATAGAATAATGGAACCTGAGACATTATGTCTATTATTATATTAGTTCCTCATAAAAAAATCATGAACAACATTTGAGAGTTTAATCTTTGGTTTTTTAGTTGTTTTGTAAAAAAGTCATCCATTTTTTCAAACTTTAAGTGCGATGCGGGAGCTGAAGATATTATCCAATCGAAACAATATTTTACACCATACTTATTGGACCCAAGTGGCACCCTTTCCGCGCTATTAGAACAGAAATAAAAAATAAAGTGTATTTTCGGCCCACCCTAGTGTGCGGGGGACACACACTACTAAAGCTATAGTAAATACCCCTGCCTTGACAGAGAGAGATAGGAATACACAATGTTATAGTTACGGATCATTAGTTTCTACAAGTGAGAATAAGTAGGAGATTCAACAAAAGGTTCAAAAGAGAGCGAAGTCTTTGATGGGGTGTATTTTAAACCTGCTCAAAATATTTCTTATGACTATCCAACATATATTTATCATTTTGAAACATAACAATAAAAATTGCGAAAAGTTGCGAAGGAAATCTTTACTTATCCACAATTCAAGCATTTTATTTTTATTCAATAGAAGTATACTAGAGAGTAATATTCTAGTAAATTTTTTTAAATCCGATGATTATTTGGGACTTAAAATATTTGAGACATTTTATTTTAAGGTTTGTGTTTTTATATTTCAGACTTGTGTTTATTGTACTTCCTCAAACGAACTTAAACTTGATTGAAATTTTTTTTTACACTGGCTCAGTCAATTTTTTTTTGTGAATGGACATCGCAATGCTTAAACATGTAAAAATTTTTTGGTTTAGACTAACCAATGTTTTTACAATTCATTATTGCAACAGGAAAAACTCAGATTTTTCAAAATTAGTACATTTTTAAAAAAAATTTGTTGCTCATCTTACTGCACACGCAGTTATCAATTTTCAAAAATAAATGCACTGATAATTTCGAATAAAAATTTTTAATTAATTATTCTGATGCAAATCTTCCATTTTTTGAATTAAACTTTTCACAACAATACCTTCTTATCAACTCACATCGCAGACATTTATTATAGACATATTTACATTTTGAACTCGATTTTATAATTTCATTTGTTTACTTACATCAATCTAACTTTTTTATAAATTAATCTTTCTAACATTATATTTTTACAACATACCCTACTATTTCAATATTATTTACTTTTATCATCATAGACAATCATTTAATTTTCAAACACCCAATTAATTAATTTTAAATCAGCCTATATTTTTTCATTTCTATAATTACTGTCAACCCAACATTTCACAGTTAATAAAACAGTTTGATACAGTAGAGCCCCGATTATCCGCGGAATTGGGTGGCAAGGGTACCGCGGATAGCGAAAATCGCGGATAACCCGAAAAAAGACGAAAAATTATGTGAAAACACGAAAAAAATATTTCAGCATAAAAACTATGTTTTATTGTACTTAAACATGATATGTAAAACTTTAAAAATAGGTGCAGTACAGCAGAAACCTTTGCTCTACATCTAAAATGTCTCAAATTTCATCTAAAATTTGCTCTCATCATTAAAAACTTTTTTCCTGGCACTCGCGGATAATCCGCACTCGCGGATCATCCGCTCGCGGATAATCGGGGTTCTACTGTATTTTCATTCTCACTTCTCAACGCATACATTTTACAAAATTAAGTATCAAATTTCATTAATTCAATTTTTAATTTACTGCACAATAACGGTCTATTTCATTACCATCAACCCAACAATTCCTTATACACTTTAATGTTTCCTTCCTTACACTTATCAATTCAACCAAATTACTTTATTTTTCTTAAACAAAAGGAAATAAAATTGTTTTTTTTTAATAATTTCACTTATATCTTCAAATAGCATCCCACCATTCTATAATCAAAATAAAATAAGCACTTTGCTGTTTTTATTCTTACTTTCCAACACCTACCATTTCATCGTTATTTCAAAAATCAATTTTAATTCAGTTTGGTGCTACCCTTTTCTCAACATCTGAAAATCAACCTACCTTTCACTGCTATTACCACCCTAGTATCGATAAATAAAAATTGACACATCTTTAAAAATTGTGCATCATTTGTCTCAACTCATAACTGCTAAATTTAATTTACAAACATATTTATAATTATGTACTGGATTCTGATTCTTAAGCATAGAAAAAGTAAGATCAAATGTTCATTATTTTTCTGGATAGTTGAGATTAAAGCTGGAATGACTTTATTGCGTAAGGGATAGTTACGAATGGCCAATAGAAGATTAATCATCAAAAATACAACATGTTTCAAACAAATTTAAAAATTTTTGTGTGTCGATGAGTTAAAAGTTCAGCAATATCATTTTTAAAATATTAACTTTCCCCACCAAGAAGAGGGTGTTTTCGAAAGACGGAATAAAGAAATCTCACAGGCGAAGAAGCAAATAGAAGCCTCAACAAGGGGTCGTGTTGGAGAAAAACATACCCAGATTTTGCGACTTTCGTATAGCCATAAATACTTTTCAACTGTAACAATTTAACAGGTCGGCCCCCCTTTGAAGTGCAACCGGTCTACTGAAGCGTTGGGAATAGCGTGCGTTAACAATACATGAATAGAAATCCTATACCTAAACAACTGAGAGGTCTTACGAAATGGTTCGACAAAATAAAACAAGTTCGTTTTCCATAAACGCGTAGATCTGTATTTTAAATCTTGCAAATTAATGTCCACCGCAAGTGTTATAACACTTTCGCATAATTTTATTTTTATCATGTGTGAAATAGATGTAGTTAAAGAATTCATTGTCAATTAAATTCAATTACTTATAAATAGGTATAATATGTTATTTAGGAATTAAATCATAAAACTAGAGAGAGAGAGAGAGCACTATGCCATGAATATACTTCACAGTGAAGGAATTTGAAAATCAATGTCCTAAACATCAGTGTCAATTGTTTAGTAAAAACATAATACAATTTTCCAATGACATTTATTTTAGCTTATGAAAATAACAATCTTTGACGAAATCACCCTGCGACAAAGAGGACAAACATTTAAATTTTCAACACATTTTCTACAAGCAACAAGGTGTCCACAAGGTTGAAATGCAACATTCATTTCTAGATTCATACATATTTTACATAAAAATGAATTTCTAACTATAATTTTACATTCATTACTATCAAGGTGTCTATTTTTAGAGATTTCGATTCCAACACGATCTTTCACTTTTTCTAACGAAACAGTAGTCTTTGAAGCACTTATCTTTTCCACTGCATGCTTTTGAGACGTTTTACACACTCGACGGCAATAATTTTCCTTTCTTCTCACTATAAGTTGAATATATTTACAATCAGAGAAAAACTTTCTATGCTCAACCAACGGATCATCAGCATTCTCCCAATCCCCCAATAATCCACCACAAGTAAAACAAACAACAATATCGTCAACGCCTGAATAATACAATCCAGACTCTGCCATGTCCTTAACATCGGGTTTATCTTCAGGCCAATCTTTAAAAGTCTCAAGACGTTTTTCAAAGTCCAACATATTAGGATGTTTTGGGGCAATATCTTTTAATTTTTCAGGTGTTTTAGCTGGTTTAGACTTGTTTTCTAGATGCACGATTGGTATGTTTTGAGAACCAGATATTAGAAATGAGCATTTCGGGGATTTTCTCATGTGCTCTCTTATCGGCTTTTGTCCTCTAACCCAGTAATAACTCGACAAAATGCACACTGTACTTCATCTTTGAATTTCAAGTAAAAAAATCCAGCTGCTGCTAGGTCAGCTGATTTGATGTACGATAGAGGCCAAACTTCAGAAAAAGAAATCATTCTATTCGCTTCATATCTCATTACTTCACATATTTTTTCAACAGTTTCAGAATTGTTTAGTATATGTTCTTCTCCATGAATGTCTGCCATTTCACGTTTGAAATTATTCATTTTAACAAAGTTGCTATGAATGACTACCTATACGTGTACTAAAAACATTTTACTAAAAACATTTTTACAAATTTTTAACTGGTGAACAAACAATTTGGAATCGTTTCTATGTTCATGTAAACGAAAACTTTATTAAAATAAAGTCTAAACCTAAAAATTTTACAATAAAAAAACTAAGTCATATAATGAAGTTAAAAACTTTGTTTGAAATTAACTAGAAAATGAAATATTTTTTACAAGAAATAAAATTCAAAAACTAAACCTTTGCTAAAATAAAGATAAACACAGAAAAAAATATCTGAAAACTTTATAAAATGAACACTAAAGCCTACAACAAAATTACAATATAAAAACTTAAACACACTGCAAAACTAAAATCTTTGTTACAAATTAAAACTAGGAAACGAAAAACTGAAAACTTCCATATCAATGTGCATGGCTAAAAAACGTTGTATATGTTACCGCTAAAGTTGATAATTAGTTATTCTGAAGAATACCTAGGTAAACTTAAGATTAACTTTTTTCTGTCGTAATGTGCGGATTTTTGAGTTTTTCGCATTTTACCTAGGGAATCTACACTATAACGGCCTCTTGATAGTTAAAGTTCAAAATAGTTTGTTTCGTTCAATACTTTCTGTTAAAATATTGAGGTGCTTACTGCGCCATGCGCTTTACCCCTGCGCAGTTGGGTTTCAATACGTAGTTTGTTGTCATATTTGGTGTTTTGATTTCAAATTTAGTGCGTAGCACTGGTAGTTGTCATGTTGAATGCTAAAACAAAATAATACAAGCAAGTAAGTACTGTAAATTTACATGATTAAGTACAGTATATTACTACTAAAACGGGTATTTTGAAACAATTGTGTTGAAGCTCCGACTTCAGAGTGACAGAGATTTCTTTTAACGAAAGCAAATGTCCCAGCTGTTGAAATATCTTTTCAACAAACGTTAATTCAACAATCGCTGGAACCTGGACAAGAATTAACATATGTAATCGATCGCGAATCCTAGCAATAGTTCAGGGCAGGCTGCCAGCCGATTACACCGCGCTTTCATTAAGATTTGTTATTTTAAGTGCTCATTGAAATATGTTGTCAAATCGATCACAATTGATACAAAATCTAAGTTGGTACTTTTATATTCTATTCGTATTAAAATTCCTATTTCAATACTATTTTTGTGTGATTTGCGTGCTTTGTGTAATATCAAAAAGTACCGAGTCCCCTTTTTTGATTCGTCATTGTTACTGTTTACCCCCAAAACGAGTTTGGTTATAGTTAAGGCAGGGGGGTTTGGGGGGGTGGCAGCCCCCCCAACCTCCTTAAACTTTTTATAAAATAAAATAAAATTTTGTACTTTAACGGATCACCCTCGTTAATATGTAAAATAACTGATTACAGGTAGTATGCAGATTAACGAGTGTCTAGTCGGTAGGGTGCAGAATACCTAGGTAATTTCAAGATTACCTAGGTAATCTTAGAAATTGAAAAAAAATTCGCTCTTTAACGGATCACCCTCGTTAATCTGCAAATTACCTAGGTTATCTGTAAATTAACTGATTTCCGGACTTTAACTGTAACATATACACTATCAAAGATATAGTTCAACTCTATCACACCCATGATTAACAAGTTGATAAGATATTTGGTTGAAACACTGATTCAAACATATTTTCACTCTTTTTTGCCGTACTTCATTACATTTCATACTGTTTTTTCTGGCCCACATTATTTGCTGTTACAAAATCATTTTTTAAAATATGCACGACAAAAATATATTACTCCATTTTCTTATATTCGCATTTTTTCTTATGAATTTTAGCCTTTTTTTTGCCAAATTTTTTCAGTTAATTCCTTGCAACTCGCAAAACTTTTTCCAATATTATAGTAGATATTTTCAAATTTTCTGTCAAGTACCCGGCATATCTCTTTTGTTATACTTCAGTGTAAATTATATGAAAATTGCCTTAAGTGAACAAGCACTGGAAAGAATTCTTTGGAAGAAAACATACAATAGCTTAGCATTTTTTGGGATAAAATACATTTCATTGTGAAAATGTCCACAAACATCATATTACAAGAAAAAATATATTTACATATCGCTTGCTTTTTTTTACAATATTGTTAAAAAATTTCCAAATTTTTTCCATAAAAAAACAACAATACAATCAACCAAATTTTTTTTTTAATTTCACAATACACTTTTTTACATGTGTGTGTGCACTCCAACATAATGCAGTTGTTGAATACTTTTTTCTTAAGTGCTAAATATTTTTTACCTAATTGTTTAACTTGAATGTTAATTAATTTTATTTTCACGTGTTAAATATTTTTTAGTGTTGAACTTTTTTTTGTTACTTTTTTTTTTAATTTCAAAATACACTTTTTTACATGTGTGTGTGTACACTCCAACATAATGCAGTTGTTGAATACTTTTTTCTTAGTGCTAAATATTTTTTACCTAATTGTTTAACTTGAATGTTAATTAATTTTATTTTCACGTGTTGAATATTTTTTAGTGTTGAACCCTTTTGTTACTTTATATGCTGAATATATTTTTTAAAAAAATTTACTGTTAAATTTTTTTTACCATGTTAAAATTTTTTTACTTTAATGTTAAATATTTTAAACTATTTAAATATTTTTAATGTTGATTTTTTTTTGTTAGTTGCTGTTTGAACATGTTTTTTAAGTTTTAATGTAAATATTTTTACTACTAAGTAGTTTATTTTTTATAATTAAAATAATTTTAACTAACTTTTAAATATTTTTATTTTAATGTTGAACTTTTTCTTTTGTTGTTGATTAATTATTACTTTCCATGTTGAATTATTTTTACCCACTCTGTCTACTTTTGTTGGAGTTAAACTGGTTTGTTAGAACTGGTTTGGAGTGAAACTACTTTGTTTGGAACATGCATGCATGGTATAAAGGGAGTATTCCTTCAAATACATGGATTCATTTCCAAAAGATTTAATGAAACAAAAACAGCCGAAGAAACATAAATAATCTGAATAAGGAAGAAAATTCCGATAACGAGAGAGAAACTATGTGTTGCAATAATTTCAGCTGAATAATACAGTAATTTGACGATAAAACTGGGTGTTTATCATGATGAGCAAGCTGTTGAAAATTTAAAATTTTACTCAAGAAGCATATGAGATACAAAAAAAAACAATATTGAAAATCATAATTTTTATGTAATTTTTCCAAGCTAGATGAAGAAAAAGTGACTCTAAAAGGGCCCACTCTGTCTACTTTTGTTGGAGATAAGAACATGCATGCATGATAAAGGGAGTCTAATAAAAAGGGAGATAATCTGAATAAGGAAGAAAATTCCGATAATGAGAGAGAAACTATGTGTGGCAATAATTTTAGCTGAATAATGTGGGATGAATACACCAGATATCTGTATACCATACCAATACCATCCTACATACATAACAAGTGATTATTTTATAATTATGCATCTTTAAAGAGAAATAGTGCATTTAGAGTGAATAGGCGTGATATACAGATATCTGGTGTATTCATCCCACATTATTCAGCTAAAATTATTGCCACACATAGTTTCTCTCTCATTATCGGAATTTTCTTCCTTATTCAGATTATCTCCCTTTTTATTAGACTCCCTTTATCATGCATGCATGTTCTTATCTCCAACAAAAGTAGACAGAGTGGGCCGTTTTAGAGTCACTTTTTCTTCATCTAGCTTGGAAAAATTACATAAAAATTATGATTTTCAATATTGTTTTTTTTTTGTATCTCATATGCTTCTTGAGTAAAATTTTAAATTTTCAACAGCTTGCTCATCATGATAAACACCCAGTTTTATCGTCAAATTACTGTATTATTCAGCTGAAATTATTGCAACACATAGTTTCTCTCTCGTTATCGGAATTTTCTTCCTTATTCAGATTATTTATGTTTCTTCGGCTTTTTTGGTTTCATTAAATCTTTTGGAAATGAATCCATGTATTTGAAGGAATACTCCCTTTATACCATGCATGCATGTTCCAAACAAAGTAGTTTCACTCCAAACCAGTTCTAACAAACCAGTTTAACTCCAACAAAAGTAGACAGAGTGGGTAAAAATAATTCAACATGGAAAGTAATAATTAATCAACAACAAAAGAAAAAGTTCAACATTAAAATAAAAATATTTAAAAGTTAGTTAAAATTATTTTAATTATAAAAAATAAACTACTTAGTAGTAAAAATATTTACATTAAAACTTAAAAAACATGTTCAAACAGCAACTAACAAAAAAAATCAACATTAAAAATATTTAAATAGTTTAAAATATTTAACATTAAAGTAAAAAAATTTTAACATGGTAAAAAAAATTTAACAGTAAATTTTTTTTAAAAATATATTCAGCATATAAAGTAACAAAAGGGTTCAACACTAAAAAATATTCAACACGTGAAAATAAAATTAATTAACATTCAAGTTAAACAATTAGGTAAAAAATATTTAGCACTAAGAAAAAAGTATTCAACAACTGCATTATGTTGGAGTGTACACACACACATGTAAAAAAGTGTATTTTGAAATTTAAAAAAAAGTAACAAAAAAAAGTTCAACACTAAAAAATATTTAACACGTGAAAATAAAATTAATTAACATTCAAGTTAAACAATTAGGTAAAAAATATTTAGCACTTAAGAAAAAAGTATTCAACAACTGCATTATGTTGGAGTGCACACACACATGTAAAAAAGTGTATTGTGAAATTAAAAAAAAAATTTGGTTGATTGTATTGTTGTTTTTTTATGGAAAAAATTTGGAAATTTTTTAACAATATTGTAAAAAAAAGCAAGCGATATGTAAATATATTTTTTCTTGTAATATGATGTTTGTGGACATTTTCACAATGAAATGTATTTTATCCCAAAAAATGCTAAGCTATTGTATGTTTTCTTCCAAAGAATTCTTTCCAGTGCTTGTTCACTTTAAGGCAATTTTCATATAATTTACACTGAAGTATAACAAAAGAGATATGCCGGGTATACAACTTGACAGAAAATTTGAAAATATCTACTATAATATTGGAAAAAGTTTTGCGAGTTGCAAGGAATTAACTGAAAAAATTTGGCAAAAAAAAGGCTAAAATTCATAAGAAAAAATGTGAATATAAGAAAATGGAGTAATATATTTTTGTCGTGCATATTTTAAAAAATGATTTTGTAACAGCAAATAATGTGGGCCAGAAAAAACAGTATGAAATGTAATGAAGTACGGCAAAAAAGAGTGAAAATATGTTTGAATCAGTGTTTCAACCATATATCTTATCAACTTGTTAATCATGGGTGTGATAGAGTTGAACTATATCTTTGATAGTGTATACAACGTTTTTTAGGCATGCACATTGATATGGAAGTTTTCAGTTTTTCGTTTCCTAGTTTTAATTTGTAACAAAGATTTTAGTTTTGCAGTGTGTTTAAGTTTTTATATTGTAATTTTGTTGTAGGCTTTAGTGTTCATTTTATAAAGTTTTCAGATATTTTTTTCTGTGTTTATTTTTATTTTAGCAAAGGTTTAGTTTTTGAATTTTATTTCTTGTAAAAAATATTTCATTTTCTAGTTAATTTCAAACAAAGTTTTTAACTTCATTATATGACTTAGTTTTTTTATTGTAAAATTTTTAGGTTTAGACTTTATTTTAATAAAGTTTTCGTTTACATGAACATAGAAACGATTCCAAATTGTTTGTTCACCAGTTAAAAATTTGTAAAAATGTTTTTAGTAAAATGTTTTTAGTACACGTATAGGTAGTCATTCATAGCAACTTTGTTAAAATGAATAATTTCAAACGTGAAATGGCAGACATTCATGGAGAAGAACATATACTAAACAATTCTGAAACTGTTGAAAAAATATGTGAAGTTATGAGATATGAAGCGAATAGAATGATTTCTTTTTCTGAAGTTTGGCCTCTATCGTACATCAAATCAGCTGACCTAGCAGCAGCTGGATTTTTTTACTTGAAATTCAAAGATGAAGTACAGTGTGCATTTTGTCGAGTTATTATCCGTGACTGGGTTAGAGGACAAAAGCCGATAAGAGAGCACATGAGAAAATCCCCGAAATGCTCATTTCTAATATCTGGTTCTCAAAACATACCAATCGTGCATCTAGAAAACAAGTCTAAACCAGCTTAAACACCTGAAAATTAAAAGATATTGCCCCAAAACATCCTAATATGTTGGACTTTGAAAAACGTTTTGAGACTTTTAAAGATTGGCCTGAAGATAAACCCGATGTTAAGGACATGGCAGAGTCTGGATTGTATTATTCAGGCGTTGACGATATTGTTGTTTGTTTTACTTGTGGTGGATTATTGGGGGATTGGGAGAATGCTGATGATCCGTTGGTTGAGCATAGAAAGTTTTTCTCTGATTGTAAATATATTCAACTTATAGTGAGAAGAAAGGAAAATTATTGCCGTCGAGTGTGTAAAACGTCTCAAAAGCATGCAGTGGAAAAGATAAGTGCTTCAAAGACTACTGTTTCGTTAGAAAAAGTGAAAGATCGTGTTGGAATCGAAATCTCTAAAAATAGACACCTTGATAGTAATGAATGTAAAATTATAGTTAGAAATTCATTTTTATGTAAAATATGTATGAATCTAGAAATGAATGTTGCATTTCAACCTTGTGGACACCTTGTTGCTTGTAGAAAATGTGTTGAAAATTTAAATGTTTGTCCTCTTTGTCGCAGGGTGATTTCGTCAAAGATTGTTATTTTCATAAGCTAAAATAAATGTCATTGGAAAATTGTATTATGTTTTTACTAAACAATTGACACTGATGTTTAGGACATTGATTTTCAAATTCCTTCACTGTGAAGTATATTCATGGCATAGTGCTCTCTCTCTCTCTCTAGTTTTATGATTTAATTCCTAAATAACATATTATACCTATTTATAAGTAATTGAATTTAATTGACAATGAATTCTTTAACTACATCTATTTCACACATGATAAAAATAAAATTATGCGAAAGTGTTATAACACTTGCGGTGGACATTAATTTGCAAGATTTAAAATACAGATCTACGCGTTTATGGAAAACGAACTTGTTTTATTTTGTCGAACCATTTCGTAAGACCTCTCAGTTGTTTAGGTATAGGATTTCTATTCATGTATTGTTAACGCACGCTATTCCCAACGCTTCAGTAGACCGGTTGCACTTCAAAGGGGGGGCCGACCTGTTAAATTGTTACAGTTGAAAAGTATTTATGGCTATACGAAAGTCGCAAAATCTGGGTATGTTTTTCTCCAACACGACCCCTTGTTGAGGCTTCTATTTGCTTCTTCGCCTGTGAGATTTCTTTATTCCGTCTTTCGAAAACACCCTCTTCTTGGTGGGGAAAGTTAATATTTTAAAAATGATATTGCTGAACTTTTAACTCATCGACACACAAAAATTTTTAAATTTGTTTGAAACATGTTGTATTTTTGATGATTAATCTTCTATTGGCCATTCGTAACTATCCCTTACGCAATAAAGTCATTCCAGCTTTAATCTCAACTATCCAGAAAAATAATGAACATTTGATCTTACTTTTTCTATGCTTAAGAATCAGAATCCAGTACATAATTATAAATATGTTTGTAAATTAAATTTAGCAGTTATGAGTTGAGACAAATGATGCACAATTTTTAAAGATGTGTCAATTTTTATTTATCGATACTAGGGTGGTAATAGCAGTGAAAGGTAGGTTGATTTTCAGATGTTGAGAAAAGGGTAGCACCAAACTGAATTAAAATTGATTTTTGAAATAACGATGAAATGGTAGGTGTTGGAAAGTAAGAATAAAAACAGCAAAGTGCTTATTTTATTTTGATTATAGAATGGTGGGATGCTATTTGAAGATATAAGTGAAATTATTAAAAAAAACAATTTTATTTCCTTTTGTTTAAGAAAAATAAAGTAATTTGGTTGAATTGATAAGTGTAAGGAAGGAAACATTAAAGTGTATAAGGAATTGTTGGGTTGATGGTAATGAGATAGACCGTTATTGTGCAGTAAATTAAAAATTGAATTAATGAAATTTGATACTTAATTTTGTAAAATGTATGCGTTGAGAAGTGAGAATGAAAATACAGTAGAACCCCGATTATCCGCGAGCGGATGATCCGCGGTGCGGATTATCCGCGAGTGCCAGGAAAAAAGTTTTTAATGATGAGAGCAAATTTTAGATGAAATTTGAGACATTTTAGATGTAGAGCAAAGGTTTCTGCTGTACTGCACCTATTTTTAAAGTTTTACATATCATGTTTAAGTACAATAAAACATAGTTTTTATGCTGAAATATTTTTTTCGTGTTTTCACATAATTTTTCGTCTTTTTTCGGGTTATCCGCGATTTTCGCTATCCGCGGTACCCTTGCCACCCAATTCCGCGGATAATCGGGGCTCTACTGTATCAAACTGTTTTATTAACTGTGAAATGTTGGGTTGACAGTAATTATAGAAATGAAAAAATATAGGCTGATTTAAAATTAATTAATTGGGTGTTTGAAAATTAAATGATTGTCTATGATGATAAAAGTAAATAATATTGAAATAGTAGGGTATGTTGTAAAAATATAATGTTAGAAAGATTAATTTATAAAAAAGTTAGATTGATGTAAGTAAACAAATGAAATTATAAAATCGAGTTCAAAATGTAAATATGTCTATAATAAATGTCTGCGATGTGAGTTGATAAGAAGGTATTGTTGTGAAAAGTTTAATTCAAAAAATGGAAGATTTGCATCAGAATAATTAATTAAAAATTTTTATTCGAAATTATCAGTGCATTTATTTTTGAAAATTGATAACTGCGTGTGCAGTAAGATGAGCAACAATTTTTTTTTAAAAATGTACTAATTTTGAAAAATCTGAGTTTTTCCTGTTGCAATAATGAATTGTAAAAACATTGGTTAGTCTAAACCAAAAAATTTTTACATGTTTAAGCATTGCGATGTCCATTCACAAAAAAAAATTGACTGAGCCAGTGTAAAAAAAAATTTCAATCAAGTTTAAGTTCGTTTGAGGAAGTACAATAAACACAAGTCTGAAATATAAAAACACAAACCTTAAAATAAAATGTCTCAAATATTTTAAGTCCCAAATAATCATCGGATTTAAAAAAATTTACTAGAATATTACTCTCTAGTATACTTCTATTGAATAAAAATAAAATGCTTGAATTGTGGATAAGTAAAGATTTCCTACGCAACTTTTCGCAATTTTTATTGTTATGTTTCAAAATGATAAATATATGTTGGATAGTCATAAGAAATATTTTGAGCAGGTTTAAAATACACCCCATCAAAGACTTCGCTCTCTTTTGAACCTTTTGTTGAATCTCCTACTTATTCTCACTTGTAGAAACTAATGATCCGTAACTATAACATTGTGTATTCCTATCTCTGTCAAGGCAGGGGTATTTACTATAGCTTTAGTAGTGTGTGTCCCCCGCACACTAGGGTGGGCCGAAAATACACTTTACTTTTTATTTCTGTTCTAATAGCGCGGAAAGGGTGCCACTTGGGTCCAATAAGTATGGTGTAAAATATTGTTTCGATTGGATAATATCTTCAGCTCCCGCATCGCACTTAAAGTTTGAAAAAATGGATGACTTTTTTACAAAACAACTAAAAAACCAAAGATTAAACTCTCAAATGTTGTTCATGATTTTTTTATGAGGAACTAATATAATAATAGACATAATGTCTCAGGTTCCATTATTCTATCAACCTTCTTTCGTTAGATATAATTTTTTAATGTTCAAAGAAATTTGGTAAAGTTGTTTTTCCTGTATTTTTAAATAGCTAATAACTTTAGAACTATACAACTTAAAATCCTGAAATCAGTCCCATTTCGTTCGTATTTTTTTTGTCTTTAATTTGATGTGCATCATGACCATCATTTTCAAAAAAAAATTTCAAAATTTTAAAAAATGACAAAAAAAAATTTAATAAAAAAAATTTTTTTGAAAATTTTTTTGAAAAAATATTAAAAGCCTTTTAACTCTTAAAATGAACATTACTACTAAATTTCAAGGAGAAAATTAAATTTAATCATGTTTAAAAAAATTTAAATATTCGAAATTTAGGCAAGTCCCCTAAACTGTCCCTAAAATTATACAGTCACTCATGGAAAATTCATAAACTCGCTTGAGGGTGTTCATATGACTTAAGACATGCAAAAAATGTCAAATTAATTTCAGAAAATACGACAATTAATAGATTCCGTACAAAATCTTACAATGCTAATTCCCAACTTTAAGTTAATTCAATTTGCATGCATTTCTCCTAAAAATTCCTAAAATTTATACTTATATCTCATTGATTTTACTTTTAACAAGTCAAACCAAAGTAAATAAAAGTTTTAGAACATAAAAAAATTGGATATAAACACATTTCTAAGGAATATTCAGGTAAAATTCATGCACATTGAATTAACTTAAAGTTGGGATCTAGCACTGTAAGATTTTGTACCGAATCTATAAATTGTCGTCTTTTCTGAAATTAATGTGACATTTTTCGCATGTCTTAAGGCATATGAACACCCTCAAGCGAGTTTATGATTTTTCCATGAGTGATTGTATAATTTTAGCGATAGTTTAGGGGACTTGTCTAAATTTCGAACATTTTAATTTTTTTTATACATGATTAAATGTTATTTTCTTCATGAAATTTAGTAGTAATGCTCATTTTAAGAGTTGAAAGGCTTTTAATATTTTTTCAAAAAAATTTTCAAAAAAAAATTTTTTAATAATTTTTTTTTCACTTTTTTTAAATTTTGAAATAAACTTTTTGAAAATGATAGTCATGATGCACATCAAATCAAAGATAAAAAAATTACGAACGAAATGGGACTGATTTCAGGTTTTTAAAATGTATAGTTTAAGAGTTATTGGCTGTTTAAAATAAAGGAAAAACAACTTTACCAAATTTCTTTGAACATTAAAAAAATATATCTAAGGAAAGAAAGGTGATAGAATAATGGAACCTGAGACATTATGTCTATAACTATATTAGTTCCTCATGAAAAAATCATGAACAATATTTGAGAGTTTAATCTTTGGTTTTTTAGTTGTTTTGTAAAAAAGTCATCCATTTTTTCAAACTTTAAGTGCGATGCGGGAGCTGAAGATATTATCCAATCGAAACAATATTTTACACCGTACTTATTGGACCCAAGTGGCACCCTTTCCGCGCTATTAGAACAGAAATAAAAAATAAAGTGTGTTTTCGGCCCACCCTACCGCACACCCACGTCGTTTTGTTCGGTGGTGCGTTTACCTCCCCTCCCCCTACCGTAGTAGCACAGCTCATACCAATAACATTGTAAAGAAGTTTAGAACTTATCTCTTTTTAACATGACCGATCACATTTCAACACATAGTTAGAAAAATACCTCATTTCAGAAGAATAACTTAAAAAATAAATTTTTTGATTGAAAATTTAATACATGTTTAGTGAAAAAACCTCTCAAGTACCGTATCAGCTACTTGCGGTTCCGCGATCCCTTGAAGCATTTTGTTTGTTCGAATTTTTTTAATTGATAAAAAGGGCATAATATTTTAAAACTTTTAAAGAAGAAATTATTTAAGTAATATGTTCACTTGTTGGGGTAGCAGTAACAAATATCATACTTTCCTGAAATATAAAAGAAAAATTAAGTAAAACAAAGTAAGTTGAATCAGTCCAGTAAGTACTTAAGTTGAATAAAAGTTAAATAGTTAAATAAAAACTGCAAACGTAAAAAAACTGCAAAGTTAAATAAAACTGCACGAAATAAAATGAACTGTTAAATAAAATAATACTTGCACTGTTAAATAAAACTGCAAAGTTAAATAAAAACTGCAAGTACTTTGATCTGTCAATAAAAGTGGTTATTATGTATTGGTAAGTTAAAAAATCGATTTTAAAAATATTAAAAAATTTTAATATTATTATTATTAATTATTAATGTACATAGAAGTAAAATAACAAAAAATGAAATAACTCTCAAAATCCGGCAACACATTGATTTACAATTTTCTGGCAAAGTCCTGTGAAATTAATAATTTAATAAATAAAGCTAAATAAAGTCCTTTACAAAAATAATGTAATTAAATATATACTTCCTAAATGTCGTCACGTTAAAATTTAATGTAAAACATAAATTTTTAAAAAATGCATTAAATTTAAAAATATGTTAAAAAGTTAAAGTCCAAAAGGTAAAACTGAAAAATGATAATCGCAGCGCCCCCTGCCAAACGCGAAAGATGTGTGATTAGGATCTAGTCCTGTCTTGAACGTGTTGGTCCCTGTTCGAACATGTTTCAATGACGTCATACCGTTTCATTTTTCCCGCTCAAGTGTGATTAGACTCTAGGCCTGTCTTGAACCTGGTGGTCCTTGTTCAAACCTGTCTTGAACGTGTTGGTCCCTGTTCGAACATGTTTCAATGACGTCACAGCCATTAAAATATTGCAAGTCCAAAAGGTAATAACTGTTGCCATTCCAGGAAAAAGAAACTTTAAAAAACACAACTTAAAAAAAGTCCAAAATGTAAAATAAAAAATATTGCAGCGCCCCCTACCAGCAGTAAGTAAACAACTCAACTCTTCATGTGTCCTCGATGAAAAAAGTTAAAGTCCCCGTAATTAGTAACTAAAGGGTTAATTAGGGTCATAAATCATCCAATTAGGGGTAATTAAGTAATTAAGGGAAATTAATTAGGTTATTTAAGTAATTAAGTAATTAGGGGTAATTAAGTAATTAGGGGTAATTAATTAGGGTAATTAAGTAATTAGGTACACTTAATTAATTAGGGACAATTAATTAATTAGGGGTAATTAGGGACACGCCCCCTTAACACAATAGGGAGCCACGCCACGCAACTTAAAAAAGTTAAAGTCCAAAATGTAAAATTAAAAATATTGCAGCGCCCCCTACCAGCAGGAGGTAAACAACTCAACTCCACTCGACCACGCCCCTTCCGTCACAAGCCACGCCCCCTCTGACGTCACGAGGCCACGCCCCCTCTGACGTCACAGGCCACGCCCACTTCCGGTCACGTGGTATGACGTCACTTCCGCGGCACCAAGTGGGGCACATACTACTGTTACCGTCCATTCTGGACGACTGGCAGAGAGGGCATATGTCGTCAGCGGCCAACCCGAGGCGGTGGATATGAGCCTGCAGGTAGTCATGACCTGTGGTTGTTCGAAACTGGGCAACCACTGAGGGTCTATCAAGGTATGATGGGATAGGCCCTATAGTGGCCAGACTCTCCCACGGTTTGCCGCTGCTTTGGTTTTTCAGGATGGTCTTGGTCATTTTGTTAATGGCAAGCGTTATTTGGTTTTGAGCCGCTCTAAGTGTAGTTGGAGTTACTGGTTGTTCTGAAGCTGCTCCCCGCTTCGCCAGATTGTCGGCTTTTTCGTTGCCCGGGATGTCTACGTGGCTTGGAATCCATTGGAGGTGAACACTCCAGCCCATCTCGATCAGTTCCGCCAGCCCGGCTCGACAATCAAAACAGTACGGTGACAGTCTGTAGGTCTATTATTGCTCAAAGCGGAAATGGCAGCCTGGGAGTCAACGAGGAATACAACATTGCCAGCAGGGGCCGATGAGGTCTGTAAGTTGATCGCCGCCTCGAGAATTGCGCAGATCTTGCCTTCATAGTTGCTTGCATTCTTTCCCACTCCTCTAAAACCCTCAAACAGATTGGAGTACCAACCAGCCCCGGCCCCGTTCAGCTCTGGTATGAACGATCCGTCCGTGTAGATATGTATCCATTCTGCGGCTGGGTATAGGTTATGGATAGTTTCTAAGGCCCCTTGACGTAATTCAGGGGGGTTTGAGTCACTCTTTGAGCGATCCAGGTACAGAAGATTAAGTCTAGTTGTGGGCAGGGCCGATGCAACTGAGGTGTAGTGCCGTAGAGGAGCGGGCGAGTCCATCTCCAGATGGTATTTCTGCAGCAGTGACTTGGCGTGCAGCATTGGAGATACCTGAGTCTTAAGACGTTGGGAGGCAGGTCTATAACTGCTCCAGTAATTAGCATCTACTCTTTTGGCCCTTTCCCAGAATTTCAGAGTGTACTTGTCTCTACGAGCTTCAAGGGGCTCTATTTCTGCTTGGAGTAGCATCGCAGTTATGGGGGTCGATTTGACTCCTCCTGTAATAATTCTAAGGGCATTGTTTTGAACCACGTCGTACTTCTCTAGGTTGGTTTAACTGTAAGATGTAATAAGATTGATTTAAAATTCAATATTGCCTAGGCCAAAGAGAGGAAAGACGTGTAGTTAGAAACATTGTTTGTACGATTATTTTATAAAGTGAGTAAGTGCAGCGCTTTTGTGAGGATTGCGAAGCGATCTGGAGGGTCCTGCGTAAGCAGTTAACGGGGGTTGGTGAGCGATAGCGAGCAGAGGGCGGTAGCTCCCTAGTTTTAAAAAAATAAAAAAAATTTTAATCAGTCTGGATGAAACTGGGTATTAAGGGTTGGGGGGATGGCTTTTCAGAAAAACTAATAATAATTGGGGGTTCCCATTCGAAAAAAAGTTAGAGTTTAGTAGTAAAAAAGTTGAACATTTATCTCTTGATAGAAACATATTTTCTGTAACTTTATGATGAAATAAACATTTATTCCAGACAATTTTCCAATAGACTTAAAATTATAGATGTTATCGAATTATCGTTGCGGAGTCTGGGAGATCCCACGTCCCTTGCTTCGAGTTAATATGCTATCCCCCGATCCCATCTTAAATGCTCAAAAATGAGTCAAAAGATTACTTTTTAAGGAAAAATTTCAAAAAAATTTATGGGGGTGGATCCCCAGACCCCCTTTTTCTCCGAGACGTCATCCAAGTATTTTCAATAATAGACTCAAATTTTCTAAATTTTTCTGGGGAAGAACCCCCAACCGTCTTAAAATGGGGTTGCCCCCCAGGCCCAGGCTGGATCCACCACTGTGTTTAACTGCTGGCCGCTGGTCAGGTAATGTAGCACAGAACCCGGCCGTTTTAGTCTTTAGTTCTCGATGCATCCCCTCACACTAGTAACTCCTTTCCTTCCAGTCACCGTGGTCATATCCTTCTTCATCTGCTGGTCGCCTTTCCAACTCTTTAGGCTCCTTTCCATCTACAACACCGAACAGGAGCCCACCGTGTTCATCCACAAAATCATGTACTTCATCTCTCAGGTTACCTACTTACTGAGCGCCACCATCAACCCCATCCTCTACCAGCTGATGTCGGTCAAGTTCCGGCAAGCCTTCAAGGACACCTTCAGCAGATGTCTGCGCCGCGAAAGCCTAGCTGTGCAACAGGATCAGCTGTCGTAGAACAATAAGGAGAATCTGGCCAGTACTGTCAGCTGGATATGCGAGACCCCCAATATGCGTCGGTCGGAGCTGCTGACGGTACTTTTCTTTGTTTTTCTTCAGTGTTGAAAGTACAGTTTGGGGGAAAAACGACTTAGTTGCGATTAGGAAGACAAAGGAGGTGTCATTTTTCATTAATTAAAGCAGCGTTTCCCAAAGAGTTCCGCGAAGCTTCCTCAAGGGTTCCGCGAGGGATCGGAAAATCTTTTTTTTTTCTGATTTACATTTTAGAACAACTCTAAATCAATTATGGATCAGTCAGCCAAATTCAGAAAAATCAGAAAAAAAAACTCAAGCGAACATAATCTTTGTCGGAACTGTTTTTTGATAAATTTGTCAAAACTGAAACCGTATGAAATAATAGCTGAGTGGGAATGTATTCCAAACGAAGATATTAATAACTTGTATTACATGTTAACGCTCATTTTTATTGATATAAAAAGAAAAACTTAATTGACCACATTTTAAAAAATTGTTATGCTGTATTTTAACTAATATCCACTCAAAAGGAGTGAAAACACTACTTTTGAGGGTCAAATTTCAAAAGAGATTCCCCAACCCCCTTAAAACTTTCACGTTTATTTTTAACTTTTTTTCTTTAGAAAATTCTGTGGTTTACAAGGAACTGTAGGACCACAAGCCGAGCTAAAACTCTGAAAGCGTTTGAAAAGGTGATAAAACAGTAGATTAAAGGAGAAATTTCAAATTAAATTTCCCTTAGCCCCCTTGAAATTTTGACGCTAATTATAATTCTTGACGCTAATTCTAATTATAATTCTGTGTTTTACAAGGTATTGCTTTCTTCAGATGTAACCCAAAGTGTCTTAAAATGCGCTTAAACGCTACTTTTAGCGGCAAATTTTGAAACAATTTCTGGGGAAGAACCCCCAAACTCCCCTCTTAAATTTTGATGGCTATTATGCAGTGTTTTTCCCCTTGAACATTTTGCGGTCTCAAGAGGCTTTTTTTCCTTGTGTGTTCCACAAAGAGTTTGAAAAGGGGATAAAACACTAGCTTAAAAGGAAATTTTTTAAAAATTTCTGAGGGAGGACAAAATACGAAAAAAAATATTTTTGCATGGACGCAAGGGGTTCCCCGGAACTTGGACATTCTCAAAAGGGTTCCGTGAGAGTAAAAAGGTTTGGAAACGCATAATTAAAGTATTCTTTTACCAAAAAAAATTTTCGAGTCCTTAGGGGGTCGACTTCATATTAAACGAAACACTAACTTTTTTTCAATGGGGACCCCCCAATTATTATGAGGTTTTCTGAAAGGCCATCCCTCCAAACCCTTAACCTTGTTTCATCGAGATTGATTCACAAAAAAAAATTATTTTTAAATAAAATTTTTTTATTTTTTAAATCGTGTAATATTTTTATGGTAATCGATTCTGGCAGTAATTTTATGTAGAAAGCCAAAATTTTAATTTTTTTTATCTAATAGAGTCTGATAAAAACAAACTTCAATCTTAAAGGGCGGTATACCTTTGCCGAATGTTCTTTCTCGTTCTTTTTTATCAAAAACTATTGAATAAAATCGATTGAAAATTTGGTTTTCTTCATAAAATTTTTTCCAGAATCGATTACCATAAAAATATTACACAATTTAAAAAAATAATTTTAAAAAATTTTTTTTTGAAACACAACCTGGATGAAACTGGGTATTTAAGGGTTTGACGAGATGGCCTTTTAGAAACCTCATACCAATTGGGGGTCCCCATTGAAAAAAATGTTAGAGTTTTGTTTAATATGAAGACGACCCCCTAAGGACTCGAAAAAATTTTTTTGGTAAAAGAATGCTTGAATTAATGGAAAATGACACTTCCTTTGTCTTCCTAACTCAAGTGGTTCGCCAGAAATCGCAACTGAGTCGTATCCCAAACTGTACGTTTGGCCGGGTCGAAAAAGACGAAATTCAAAGAATCGAAATGTAATAGTGCGGAAAAGTTGTAACACACTAATACAAGCACAGCGCAAAAAAATTTTTTGAAATCGGTCAACGTTTGACCCTCGCGCAACGCGGTCAAGTTTTGATGTTTTGGTCATTTTTAGAGAAATTGACCGAAAATCCCAAGATCACGTGATCAAATGATGTCCTTAATTTTTTCATAGTTGTGTACCTTCATTGTTAATAGTTTGTGCCTAGTTTCATTAGTTTACATCCCCATATTTTAAAGCAATAAATTTTTATAGTTTTAAAACTCCTGTAAGGTTGTTTTTTCCGCTTTCATAAAATAGCTATAACTCAAGAACAACTGCAGTTAGAAACTTGCAACTGGTGTCATTCTATGCACACTATTTTTCTGGTTATAATGGTGGGTATCACGACTATCTCCCTTTATAACAAATATTCAAAATACTTAAAATTTAATATAAAATTTAAAAATTTAACAAAAAAACAAAATTCTGAAAACTGGTAAAAATGAGGTTTTATTGCAATTGAACGTCTACTATGAACTTGTTTTCAAAATTTTAAGTTGAAATTTCAATGTTATCTCACTGAAAAATACATTGCCTTCGTCTTTTGTATAGTCTCATAGAACCTTCTTTATGAACGGTTAAGTACTAATAAAGTATTAATAAAAAGTAACAAACTGATTATTCTATTAAATAAGAAGGGCATGTTAGTTTTTAACTTATATTTAGAAGTTAATTATCCTCCATTTTCCCATTTAAAAGTACGCACCGCAAGTTCAAAGTCACCTTTGCTTTCGAATGTAAGGCATTTCTTCCCGCGGCTTGAATGTTGCTGTTTAAAAATCCCTTACGCTTTTGGTGGCCAGCTTTGGTTTTGGTCATCCGAAAAAACATCTTTATACGGGTGTGGGTTTTTTTCACTTGATTATAACTCGGCAGAGAATCTTATTCGAGAGATCTCTTTAAGAAGTCTTTCTACTTTGTCTACGACACAAATCCTCCCCATTCGTTTGTTTCGTTGTTCATATAGAAACCTAACTACAAGTTTTGGAATTCTTTTCAACTTTTAACAACTGTAGTAAATCAATGGTGGACTGGACAATAGGGTGGGTCAAAAAAAAAATTTCACATTTTCCCAGGGGCACAGCGACAAAAGGGTGCCAAATAGTCTCAAACTGACGTGTGTAAAATATTATTCGATTATAATAACTCTTTTTGCCTCCGGATTGGCCTCAAAGTTTCGATTAATATAGTAATTTCATGTAAAAATGGACAAACGAAAATCAAGTTTTTACCTCGATTTCTCGAATCCGTCATGAATGTAAATGTGCACAATGGTATAAAAATCATCATTGAATACTATAAAATAATTATAAATGAAACCAGAGTTGAAATACTTGAGTTGTAATACAACATATTTTAAAATATCTTAATGGTTAGAACTGGCAATCAAAAATTTCTTGCTGGAATCATGAAAATGTGCGAAACTCTTATTGCCGGTTGAGTAGGATTTTAAAAACATTAAACTTTTAATAAAAATGGATGTGTCAGATGGTGGGTACCTTTTTTGGGTTATATTTCAATCTCAAGGAAAACATTTGGATAATTGTTTAAAAGTTGGGGTTTTCCTTGAAATTTCTTTGGCATATTCTATCCCAAGTGACCCCATATGAACCACTAATGTCCAAAAATAAATTAAAACCACATTTTAAGAGTCAAATTTTGAAACATTTTCTTAAGAAGAGCAGTAGATCCCCGTTTTTAGCATAAAGCTCAGTATTATCCCCTAAGTTTTAAAATAAGCTACATTACTTTTCAAAACTTACTTGTAATTATCTAAAACAGTCAAATTTGCTATATTTTAACTTTTATGAACGCATAAGGGAATGCTAAGGAGCCATTTTGAGTCAATCCTCCCTCCATAGAAGTATAATTTCATGAGCCTGGGTTTCAGTCTATTATAATAAAAAAATTAGGTAAATCATGACTGAGGTGAATCATAACTGATATATTGCCTAATGAACGAACTATCCATTTGACAATTGTTTAAAAAAATTTTCGATCATATTTGGATCCCAAGACCAGCCAGTGAAATAACTGTCAGCTGAATTTTGAAAGCGCAGCATATTTATGAAAAATACAACTATTCCTACTTTTAAAAATTAAAAATACCACTTAGTACTGACCAAACTTGAGGGAAAATGTATCTGAACTACCAATATTTAAAATATGTACCACTGAAAATCCACTGTTTGTTGGCAAAAAAAGAGCCTCCTATTCCACGGCTATTGTTAATATGATAGCATATTACATTGCCACTTACATTGTTTTTGTATTGATAATACATAAAAGTGACTAATGTGATTAAAATTGCTTTTAAAGACCCTTATTTGCGAGCTTTAAGAAGTTATTGACAAAAAAAAATTTAATTTATATAATTTTAAAAAAATATGAAAAATTACATATTTTTGTTCTATTTGAGGCCAATCCGGAGGCAAAAAGAGTTATTATAATGGAATAATATTTTACACATGTTAGTTTGAGACCATTTGGCACCTTTTTCTTGCTGTGCCCGATAGAATTAGCCATACGAAAATGACCCACCCTACTGGACAATCACATGCGTTGACCCTTTTTCTACAAGTGCATTTAATATTTATAGGACATTTACAAAATGCAATGTGAAATGAATGTGTATACACATTCATTTGACATTGCATTTTTGAATTGCATGTTGATTGCATTGTTGAATTGCATGTTGATTGACTGCAATTGTTAAAAGTTGGAAAGAATACCAAAACTTGTAGTAAGGTTTCTATATGAACAACGAAACAAACGAATGGGGAGGATTTGTGTCGTAGACAAAGTAGAAAGACTTCTTAAACAGATCTGTCGAATAAGATTCTCTGCCAAGTTATAATCAAGTGAAGAACCCCCACACCCGTATAAAGACGTTTTTTCGGATGACCAAAACCAAAGCTGGCCACCAAAAGCGTAAAGGATTTTTATAAGAGCAACATTCAATTCGTGGGAAGAAATGCCTTACATTCGAAAGCAAAGGTGACTTTGAACTTGCGGTGCGCACTTTTTAAGGGGAAAATGGAGGATAATTAACTTCTAAATATAATTTAAAAACTAACATGTCCTTCTTATTTAATAGAATAATCAGTTTTGTTACTTTTTATTAATACTTTATTAGTACTTAACCGTTCATGAAGAAGGTTCTATGAGACTATACAAAAGACGAAGGCAATGTATTTTTCAGTGAGATAATATTGAAATTTCAACTTAAAATTTTGAAAACAAGTTTGGTTTTTTGTTAAATTTTTAAATTTTATTTTAAATTTTAAGTATTGTGAATGTTTGTTATAAAGGAAGATAGTTGTGATACCCACCATTTTAACCAGAAAAATAGTGTACATTGAATGACACCAGTTGCAAGTTTCTAACTGCAGCTGTTCTTGAGTTATGGCTATTTTATGAAAGCGGAAAAAACAACCTTACAGGAGTTTTAAAACTATAAAAATTTATTGCTTTAAAATATGGGGATGTAAAGTAATGAAACTAGGCACAAACTATTAACAATGAAGGTACACAACTATGAAAAAATTAAGGACATCATTTGATCACGTGATCTTGGGATTTTCGTTTAATTTCTCTAAAAATGACCAAAACATCAAAACTTTGACCGCGTTGCGCGAGGGTCAAACGTTGACCGATTTCAAAAATTTTTTTTGCGCTATGCTTGTATTAGTGTGTTACAACTTTTCCGCACTATTACATTTCGATTCTTTAATTTCGTCTTTTTCGACCCGGCCTACTGTACGTGCGGTATCATTTGCGTTTTTTGTACTCGGCTGGTTTGTGTTGGTGTTTATTTAGAGATTGAATTTGAAGCAACTGCGATCCCTTGAAGCATGGGCGTCATTTAGGCGGGGGCAGGGGGGGGCAACCGCCCCCCCCTAAGGTTTCCACTGTTATGTGAAAAATGGCTACAAGTCCCTTGGAAATTCTTAAACTTCCACAAAGAGCTTTGGGTGCAACTCAAAAAGTCTCAAAAGGAGTTAAAACACTATTTTTAATGGTTAAATTTCAAAAAATTTTCAAAAATTTAATTTTCCCTTCAGGAGTTCCTCAATGAGTTTGAAAAAGAGATCAAACACTAGTTTAAAGGGGAATTTAAAAAAATTCTGGGGCAGGACCCCTAGCCCCCTTGAAACTTAGACGTTTATTTACAACTCTTTTTCCTAGAAAATTCTGTGGTTTAAAAGAAACTGTTCTCTTTGGATGCAGCCCAAAGGGTCTTAAAATGAGCTAAAACACTAATTTAAGAGGCAAATTTTCAAAATTTTCCTGGGGGAGAACCCCCAGACCCCCCATTTTTCTCGGAGTTCGTGTTGCCAAATTTTGACATTATATGTAATATCCTTCACATACTACATTTCAGTGTTCTAACACACTTAACCTACTATAAATGTGCTCGTTTGGGGATACCTTAAAAATGAAATTTAGGCAACCTTCACAAAAAAGTCTAGTTACAGCGTGGGCCAAGACCCACTTAAAAAAATCCTTGCCCCCCCAAAAAAACTGAAATGATGCCCCTGCCTTGAAGAGTCACATTGTCTTACCAAGGGGGTTTAGCAACCTACTAAAATATCACCGGGTATACGCTTTTGATACCTATAAATTTTTTCGTGGCTACAACATATTTTCCTCGTTAATCATTAAAAAGGAAAGTAAAAAAACGGCAAACAGTAGGCCCTAAAATAGCATTGCCGGGCGACTGGTCCCGAATGTTTGGCATCTCTGCTGATTCAGGATGTTCAAATTGTTTAAGTTTTTTTCCCCATTATACAACTAAAATTGCAAGGGAGAGACGATTTTCGGACAATCACACGAAACTAATGTTAAATAATAACTACAAATAATGTTAAAAATCATACAATGGAAAGTTTTCTTTTATTAAGACCTGGGAATTTTCATTTCCAAGTTTGATTTTTCCTGTTTTATTTCCCTAAAAAAAATTCCCTCAGGTTTTCCCTGACCTTTTAAGTTTTTCAGATCGAGTAGCCACCCTGGTTAACTTTCCGTTTTGGCAATAGAAGATTATCTTTTGGAGCAAATAAAATCCTCGTAAATCCTGGGAAAAAATTGAAATCAAATAGATAATGCAAAAAAAATTCTGAAACGTTACTTCAAAAACTGGGCAGCTGAGTTGCCCATTTTTTTAAAGTAATGTTCCTGGAAAATACCAGGCGACATATAGATAAACAGCTCTGAAAAAACACGCGCAAATCTGATTAACACAAATTAACATTATTTTAAACTGTAGACAGTTAGTGCAAACTTAAGATACCTTTTTAAAAATTATAATTGTGTTATTATGTTATACTAATAAATATTGATGTTCTGTGATACGTAAAGTTGGTGGTTGTATTTTGATGTGGAAAAATATTAAAGTATATATTATGAATATGAAAAGTTTAATATGAGTTATTTGCTACAAAAATGCCAAAAAATTGCAATCAATACATCCAGTATTTCATCTAAAAATATCACAGATTAATTATCATAAAAGATGTATCCGATAAACAAGTGAAGAACAAATAAATAAAAATATGAAAATACATATTTTTGTTTCAACCACAGAGTGTAGAGCAGTGGTTCCCAACCTGGGAGCGATCACCCCCAGGTGGGCGATTTGGGTTATCAAGGGGGTGATAAATAAGTGAGGGGCGATTGGGGGGCGATGAGTATTCAAAGGGGGAAGATAAAATATTACTGTACTGACAGACTGTATTCAGACTTAATGTACCAAAACCAGTTAAAACCTTGTTTCTTGGGTCAAATTTCCAAAAAATTTCTTGGGGAGGACCCCCAAACCCCCCTTTTGTACTTGAAACTTAATTTTTCAAAACTTTTTTTATAATTATTTCATCCAAATCCTACATAAAAATACATGTCCAAAATTCGGAATAGATGTACCATAACTAATTAAAAACCTGTTTTTTGGACCCTTATTTCCAAAAATTTTGTGGGGGAGGACACCCGGACATAAAATTGCTTTATTATTTACACTTTATTTGAAATTAAAATTGGACATACAATGAGAATGAAAAGGGGGCGATAGGTCTTAGTCAACCTCTAGAAAGGGGCGATGGGCCACAAAAGGTTGGGAACCACTGGTCTAGAGCTTAACAGAGTGTTCATCTCCATAGACGCTAATGGCATTTTTTAACAGGGCTTTTCCCATTGAAAAACTTTAGACCAAACGGACCCGCCTCCTTTAATACCACGTCATTCCTGCTAATTCTGTCAATCGCCCCAAATCGCCTATAACCAGAGTTAAAATCAAATCAGATACATTTCGCGTTCTCTGATTGGCTGCTAAAGAACTGAATTATAATCTGCGAGCTGAATTAAATTAATTACCTAAAGAGGAAAACGGCCGTTTGGCATCTCTGTTAAGCTCTATACACTGTGGTTTCAACCCAGAATTGTTGAACAATACAATTTAAGGCCTTTGGAAATAATAGGAGATAAAACCTAGATGACACTTAATGTGTAAGGTACAGTCGTAGAAAAAAAAAGTGAGACAGTTCACATTGTGAGCGAACTACTAGGGTTAGGATGATACTTTTTGTGTCATTTTTCATGATTTAACTTCTCCTTAAAAATAAAATATAGTTTATGTCCTTAGGGGGCCGTCTACATATTAAACGAAGCACCAACTTTTGTTTTTCCTATGGGCGACATCAAAGATTATTCCAGATTCTGAAAGAGCACCCTCTAAAACCCCCAAAAACCAAGTTTCGTGTCGATTGGCCTACAAACAAAGCCAGGAGTGGGGGTTGAAGTTCGTTGAAATTACGTTGAAATCTCGTTTTTCATAGATTTTGATCCTTTCAACCATTAACCCCGCGCACACTGTAGGAAATTTCAATTAGAAAAATTTGCGCCAATCTCCTATCGCCAAAGACACACAACCTAGGAAAATTACAGTAACCTTACGGTAACCATAATCTACTAACTGAAATCAACACATTTATTGTTTAAACCTTGATGTTGAACGTAGCCGTGTGGTCTAACGGTTAGTGTGCCTGGTCGCAAATCTCTTGAGCCAAGTTCGAACCCCAAAGCTTCCGTGTTCTTGTTTTGCTTTTGGAAGTTTGTGGATGCGTCGAACTTAAACTACCGATAGAGTTAGAATTAATAAGTTCTTATTTTTTACACTATTAATTTCAGTAAAAGGGAAAATTAACCTACTTTTTTGTGCATGCAATATTTTTTATTTGTTTTTAAATTTTGATGATATTTTTAAATAAAAGTTTACAAATTAAAAATATTTAAAATTACAATTTTTTCAGATGAAAAATTTCGAAACAAACTTTACATTATTCGACTAAAAATTTCGCCTGCATTAAATTTGAAATGTTTTTGAATTACATGAATACAGTTTGAAAAAAGAGTATTCGGTATAAAGATTCGAATTAATTACAGATTTCATAAAGATATTTGTGGTTTTAAATATAAATCTAAGATCAAGAAAAGTCGTCACTTAATAAGAACGGTCTCATATTGCATGCATTGTTTATTAAAAGGAATTCAACGTTTTATCTTTGATATTACATGTTAGGAAGACATGAATTAAATTACCCAAGACAGAAATATTATCGAGTGGTTTTCAGGAGTAAGGCAAACAGCGTAAGCGTATTAATACTACCTTACGCAGCCAGAGGTCTCAAAGCTGGGAATAAAAGTTGACTTACATAATTAACTAATAATAAATAAAATAGTGGTGACTACAAAATAAAAGATTAACACTATAATAACAATTTAGCTACCACTTTTTAATTTAATGTTATTCCTTATACGTATAGTCAATCATTTATTGCATTCAACCTGGAATTGAGAGCTCAGCAGATCCAGCCGCTATTGTCACCAAACATATGGATGATATCGTTGGTTCTCACCGGTACTGGATTTAGAAACTAATTTTGACAATTTTAAACTAGTTTAAGTGGGATAGATGAGGTTAAATAGAAATAGGGACTTAAACAGGTTGAGTTTGTAAAATTTACCATTAATTAATATGCTGATCTTTATTGAGGCTCAAGAAAATAATCAGTGAAATTAATCGAAATTATTCGAAGGTAATTTATTGAAAATTTATCAATGGCCACACGATGATGCATTTTTCATTTTTTCCTTAAACCCCCAATTGTTTAAAATGTCAAGAAGCTTCAAATCGTCGATATGATTAAAGTTAATCAAGTTTATTAACTTTGAAATTTAATGATTGACTAGTCAACATGTTTCATATTGATATTTTGGTATCTTATTCATCAAGCACATAGGTTCAGAAACTTCAATGTTTATCCTTAAAAATAAATAATAAACTCTGTATCCAACCAAATGAAACATAACTCGTAATTAATTATTAAAAACACGACAGCAGAATCATTAAAATCAGTATTCGAAAATTTTTCTATTCCTATTTAAATTGCAAATTTTGCAAATTTTAAACTTTGTAATTGCTTTAATTTTTCAAGATAAGTTAGTTGTCGTAGGTGGAAATTGAAAATTATTAGAAACATCAATTAAATATATGCTAAAAATACCTCAAAAAATCAATCAAACTATCTGTATTAAAGTATTTTTATAGGAATTTTTGATCCGCAAAAATATGATTTATTGTTTCATTAATTAGTTAAATTTCTAGCTCTTATCAACGAAACCACTTTCATAATTTAGCGTGATTATTTATTACCTTTATTAAGATTTTTATTCCCTTTTTTCCGGAATTATAAAAACGTTATTTTTAAATAATAACTATCAATAAATTATTATTATTTATAAACAAACGGCAATAAAAATTTTATAAATTTGTTTTAAAGGCTTTAGATTTGAAAAAAATATTCAACATCTATTCATCTTTGTGTTTGCCTGTATCCTTATATAGGTTAACCTTGAACAATGAGGCATGCAGAATTGCGGGGCAGAACCTGCAACCTATTGATCACGAGCTTCTTACACCACCAAGTAGGCTACCACTATAGGGTATTCTAATTGAAAGACGAAATCGCGCCAAAATATAGATAAATAGCCGAATCTACTTTAACTTTTGTATGAATTGTGCCAAACACAGATAAGTAGCCAAATCTGCTTTAACTTTCGTAAGAATTAAGCAAAATTGTTGCCAATCTTTCCTATTAGAAGTAAACTTCCCAAAATTTTCAAACCCCCTTCCTGGCTTTGTTTGTGGGCCAATCGACACAAAATTTGGTTTTTGGGGGTTTTAGAGGGTGCTCTTTCAGAATCTGGAATAATCTTTGATGTCGCCCATAGGAAAAACAAAAGTTGGTGCTTCGTTTAATATGTAGACGGCCCCCTAAGGATATAAACTATATATTATTTTCAAGAAGAAGTTAAATCATGAAAAATGACACAAAAAGTATCATCCTACCCCCAGTAGTTCGCTCACAAAGCGAACTGTCTCACTTTTTTTTTCTACGACTGTACCTGTGCCTAATATGGACATGGACACCCTAAGGAAAATGTATTTTTTTCACACCCTTATACACGTCATAGGGCTCCAAAAATTTATGACCACTATCCCTGGACTGTTGACTATCATTATTAAAATTAGTGAACTTTAATTATTCTGGTTTAATTTCTATGATAAAAAAAATGTTTGCAAGTGTCCATATTAGGAACCACCTGTCCTTATTATGGACAGGTGGCAAATTATTGATATTGACCTTCTACACAGGGTGTATGGAAGAACCACTCTTCCAAGGGATTTTAGAGGAGAGGGGATAAAAAAATATTTCTTTAAGTATTGCGGGGGAGGGGGGCACAGTTTATATACGGATACTAAAATTAAGATTAAAAATACATATAAACATTAACTTATTATGAATTACCTAAATAAAATAACACATCAAACAGAAAATTATTTTTAAAATTTCTGAATCTGAAGTTTCACTCGCTGTTTTTACAATGTGGACATAAGGTGTCCATAATAGGAACAGGGCGTAGTTTTACTAAATCTTGTTATAAATAAACAAAGAAAACATTTTTAAGCAATATACGCAATAGCAAACGAAAATATATTTTATCCGCTTTCTAAAACACTCTACTTTTTAATATTTAAAGTAATTTTACCATTTCTAATAAAAATTTAAACTTAACCTGTAATTACTATCAGCACACCATGAAAACACAAATTTCCTTCAAAATGGCGAACAGCGAGCTTTTTTGCACTTTAAAGAGTAAATTATCTTTTAAACTGCTTTTCTTCATGAACACGCGTAGTGCCAACCCTCCATCAAGTTTCTTACTTTTTAAGATATTAGGGGTGTCCATATTGAGAGCCCTGTCCATATTGGGTACAAGTACCTTACTATTGATTTCGATTATCAGACTAAAAATTATGAATTTTTAGACAAATGTGTTAAATTTTAGCATGAAAAATCATACCTGTAAGTTTTTGAATACCTTTATCAATCTTTGGACAATATTTAATTTGGAAAGTACTCTAAATTACATTTTTAAACGTGAAAAATTTTGTTTCACCATAAAATATGGCGTCGATTGGTTATTGTGATTTGTTGCATAATAAGTTGTTTGACAGAATTTTCTTTGTAACTGCGACCTTAGGGGCCGTTCAAATATTACGTAAGCACTTTTTTGGTCATTTTTAACCCCCCTCCCGCCTTTTCAGCAAAGATAAGCAAACCTCAACCCCCCCACCATAATGACGTAAGAAACTGCCGGACCCCCCCCCGAAATTTGGACATCCCTATTAGTCAGTACTGTTTTTTCCTTGAAAATTATGTGACTCGTCCTAGGAGCTGTCTTTTTTGGGTGTAACCCTAAGGATTTAAAAATGAGTCGAAACACTACTTTTCGGGGTTACAATTTCAAAATGTTAGGGTGGTCCATATCCAGAAAAAAAGTGCTTACGTCAGATTTCCTAATTCAAATTTTTGTTATGATTATTTTTGATTGAATTTTGAAATTATTTATGCAAGAAACAAGAGATTTTCGAAAATACACCATCTTACGTAAGCATCACTCATATCCCCCCCCTTGTCAGCAAAAATAAGCAAAGAGCAAACCCCCCCCTCCCCCCTTAGGTGCTTACGTAATATTTGAACAGCCCCTTATCCGTAATCTTAAAAAATGGAAATATTTTAAAATTGAAATTTTTTTAGAAATTCTAATGGCATATTGCACAAATGCACATTCTCAAAAGAGTCCAAAAAGTTTGATACCAAAAATGTGTTATACAGATCAGAAATTAAAAAGCCTTTCTCTGGAAACCATTCACCAAAAACTTTTTTTAGAATAGAGGGATACACCTTTACTATTTACTATTTTATTTTGATTACACCTTTAATATTTGTAAAAATAAGATCAAAGTAATGAAAGATCTTTAATCATAATATACTTTCTTGAGTAACTTCTCTTTTTTGGTTTAGATAATTTTTATTTATAATACATCACTATTTTATCTAAAAGTTAAATTTAGAAATAAATGCGTACATGATCTAAGCCATTTTGGTATTTCTTCAACATTTGTTTTGTCCGTTACAAATGATAGGTTATAAAGTTTACGAATAAGCTTATAGAACTTGATGAAAAATGCTCAATACATTTTTATTGTTTATAAATAAATTTTAAATATCCTTTACTCATATATATTCTCCAGTTTTGAACAAAATCAAACACATATCGTGTCTATAGTTTTACCTAATTTATGATTGTTATGGATTGTTCTATATTCCCAATATATTGCACAGTTGGGGGGAAAAACGACTAAGTTGAGATTTCTGGCAAACCACTTGGGTTAGGAAGACAATTGAGGTGTCATTTTTCATTGTTTAAAGCAGGGGTTCCCCAACTTTTTATGTCGTGGAGCCCTTTTCAGGTGACAAATTCTTCACGGAGCCCTTCTATAAAGATAAATTTTTCAAGGTATAGAACAGGGATGGCGAACCTATGGCACCCGTGCCACTGGGTGGCACGCGACCTGTATTTCGGTGGCACGCGACATTCACTAAAAATGACACAAAAAACTTTAGTACTGTGGTGGACTCAAACCCAAACGTTGAACCAGCGGACTCGAACCTGACTCTATACGTAACTTAGATGAGTATGTGCTAATTTAAGGATTTACTTTCTTAATCGATCTCTGTTGTTGTAACTGAAGTTGTAACTGTTCACAACATTATATATAGTGTTTCTGTTGTGATGTGCTTCTCTCTCTTTTCCCGCACGTGGCGGTATTTTTTAGCCCTTTTGGCTAGCATAGTCTTTTAATAGTATGTTGTTGTTGAATAAAGTTTAATGTTTTTACAATATATTTAGTGGTCATTCAACATTAGGCTCTTTAGCCTTAATCACTAAATATTGGTGACCTTTCCTGTGAGAGATCGCACGCAACCGAAAGTTGCTTTGATGATACCGGTGTAGAATTGGTTTCGTAATTTTTTTTAAAATTTCCCCTCGTCTGTGCTGTGCCTTGTTTCCCACGTCCACTTAGGCCCACCCCTTGAGATACATTTGATCCTTCCCCTTGACTTACAGTATGCCTCCGCCTGTCACGGTAGAAGCCGCTAACCCTACTACAGTAGAAACCGCAACACCTGTTACGGTCGATTCTCAGGTCGCTCATGTGGCAATTAAACCACCTCCCTTCTGGAAGAGCAACCCAGCTCTTTGGTTCGTACGCTTAGAAGCTCAGTTCGATCTCGCCAAAATTACTGTTGACTCTACTAAGTTTAACTATGTCCTTTCGTCAATTGAGTCGGACATTCTAGATTCGGTCAGTGACTTAGTATTAAATCCTCCCGTCGATGATAAATACAAGTCCCTTAAAAAACGTCTAATTGATGTACATTCAGAAAGCGAAGCATCAAAATTTCGAACTCTTCTTCATGGTCTAGATTTAGGTGACCAACGACCCTCACAGCTCTTGAGTCGCATGCGTTCGCTTGCTGGGGAAAACATAAAAGAGTCCCTATTAAAGTCCTTATGGCTTGGGCGCTTACCTATTGGAACTCAGACAGTCATAGCTGCTCTTGATGGAAACTTAGATAAGTTGGCTGATGACGCGGACAAAATTAACGACCTGCCTTCCTACCAAGGGATCAACTCCGTTGCCGCTGCATCGGGGAATGGGACCTCAAGGTTAGAGCTACAGGTGGCGAGCCTTACTGAACAGGTTAGTAAGTTAACCGCAATGGTACAGCGTTCCCGTAGCCCGGAACCCAGTCCCAACCACTTTCGCAGACGCAGAGACTCCCGGAATCGTAGCAGCTCCCGGAATAGGTTCAGGAATTATCTAGAGCCGTCCAACAGTAACTGCTTTTACCATACCAATTTTGGCAAGGATGCCAGGAAGTGTATTGCCCCATGCTCTTTTTGTTCGGAAAACAAGGTGGGCGATCGTCAGTTGGCCAGGTTCCCGATCGCCTCATAAACAGAGTTCTATTGGCCGACTCTTCATCTAAGATGACCTTTTTGGTGGACACAGGCGCGGACGTCTCAGTAATCCCAAAATCCTATGCTCCCCATTCTAAAGTTCAACCGGACTTGACTTTGTACGCTGCAAACTATACAAAAATACCAACCTTCGGTACAAAGCGGATCATACTGGACTTGGGCTTACGACGCCGATTCGCTTGGTCTTTTGAAATTGCAGAAGTACGTCAACCAATCATAGGAGTTGATTTTTTAAGACACTTCGGGTTACTAGTAGACGTTAAAAATCACAAAGTTATCGACGCCCAGACCAAAATGTCTTCTAACGGCAAGTCTCTAACCATTGGTTCTGTGCCAGCTAACTTAGCAATCCTAGTAGGTAATTCTAAATTCGATAACGTGTTAAGTCAGTATCCAGAGTTAATCAACCCCTCACAACCAGTGAACTCTGATCGGAAGAATGAGGTTTTTGATCATATAGAAACCAAGGGCCCGCCTGTGTTCTCAAAGCCCCGTCGTCTTGCTCCTCACATTTTAAAGGCAGTAAAAAAGGAGTTTGCCCATCTCATGTCTCAGGGAATTATCCGACAGTCAAAGAGCCCCTGGGCGAGCGCCCTGCATGTGGTCAAAAAGTCTAATGGAGAATATCGCCCTTGTGGTGATTACCGTAGACTGAATGCAATCACTGTACCCGATCGCTATCCTGTTCCCCACATACAGGATTGCACTCAAAGCTTGTCTAGGAAAACAATATTTTCTACCCTCGATTTGGCAAGGGCGTACCACCAAATCGCAGTAAACCCTCCTGACATTCCCAAGACTGCAGTTACCACACCCTTTGGCCTTTATGAGTATGCTGCCATGCCTTTCGGCCTTAGAAACGCTGGCCAAACTTTCCAGAGGCACATACACCAGGTGTTACGCGATCTTGATTTTTGTGTTCCCTACACTGTAAAAAAAAGAACGTCTTTTGACGTATTATTTTCCGTGAATTTTTCATGGATTAATTCCGTAAACTACAAAACGGAATTTTCATCGTGAAGTTTCCGTTTTTTAATTTTCCTCTCCTCACGCATGCGTATTGTACGATTTCTCCACTAGTTCTGGTGAGACTCAAATATAGTTGTAAATAAGTAATGGAAGTTTGTGCAAGCGTCTTCAGGTGAAACGAACCTTCAGCAAATTTATTATGGGTAAGTAAGTTAAATATATTGTTTTTATTTTTTGTATTATTGGCCGTAATCGGGAATGACTAGGCTGCCGACGGGTAACCGTTGTGCGCATGATCAGGTTAAAGGCGTGGCTTTAAAGTATTTAGGATGGAACCTAGCGTAGCTCGAATGGGATTGTGGTAGCACGTCAGTCTAGAGTGCACATGGTTGTAGGTTCGAACCCCAGTAATTGTTTTTCAGTAAATTTAATTTTAAATTTTTATTATTCCATTAAAAATTGCAAGAATTAATTTCTCTTGTTTAACAGTCATTCCTTATTTAATTAAATTCATTGTGTTTTTTTAAATGTTTTACTTAGTTATTTCAGTAAATTTAATTTTAAATTTTTATTATTCCATTAAAAATTGCAAGAATTAATTTCTCTTGTTTAACAGTCATTCCTTATTTAATTAAATTCATTGTGTTTTTTTTAAATGTTTTACTATATCTAATTTTTTTTAAAAAAATTTTAATTATTAATTAATTGAAAATAAAATTATTTCGCTAAAATATTTTATAGAAACATCAAGAATCAAGTCCACAAGGATGCGCATTGCTAATAAAGTATAAAAATCTTGCAGGGATTGTGAAATACAGTACAAAACAGTACGTCGGCAGCCTAGCAACGGCCGTAGTAAACGTTACCGTGCTTTAAAATAGAAATACTCTGATATACTATTTTTAAACAGATATTTAAACATCGTACGATCGCTTTCTTCACCACGTAGCTGAAGTCTTAAAATATTGCATACCTAACTAGTCTTATTAGATCGCAAAAATGTGATCTAAATAGTTGTGATAACTTGTAACTTTTGATTAGACTTGTATTACTGTGATCGGTAGTGTAAATTATTTAAAAGAATCGTCTATTTGGATTTTACGGATTGTTTGTCATTTTTTTTCAAAATTATAATCAGGAATATACTGAATCACAATAATATTAGTAATAATACGAACAATCCCTAAAATAACGGAAAGTTCCACTCCAATGACGGAAAGATATTAAACGAACGTTCTCTAAAATAACGGAAGGTTTCCCTCCTTTCACAGAAAAATACAAAACGGACATTCCCTCAAATGACGGAAAAAGAAAATACGGATACCTTCTCAAATGATGAAAATAATCCGGCAGCTGTGCTGCCGGGAAATTTACGTTTATTGAAGAAAGATTTTTTTACAGTGTACTTCGATGACCTGCTCATAGCTTCCTCTTCAGAAACTCAGCACCTTGATCATCTGCATCAGGTCTTTTCTCGCTTGAGGGAATACGGTCTAAAGCTAAACCCTGGAAAATGTGTATTGGGAAAGGCCTCGGTGAAGTTTTTGGGTTGTCTGATAACTTCGGAAGGAGTTAAACACCTTCCTGATAAGGTTGACGTCATTGCCAACTTCCCTAGGCCTGATACTATTTCTCAACTCAGGCGTTTTTTGGCCATGTTAAATTTCTACAGACGTTTTTTGCCTCTTTCAGCCGAAATACAAATACCCCTTAACAAATTACTCGCGAACTGTAAAAAGAACGATAAACGCCCGGTAATTTGGAATGAGGAGGCGGAAAACGCGTTTTCCCAGTGCAAAACAGCGTTAGCTGAAGCTACAACTTTAGCTTACCATGACCCTGAATCGCAAATATGTTTACTTGTTGATTCCTCGAGTACAGCAGTAGGAGCTGCTTTGAACTGTTTAACATCAAAAGGCCCCAGACCAATTGCCTTTTTTTCCCGTAAGCTAAGTCCCTCGGAAACAAGGTATAGCACATATGACAGAGAACTTCTGGCTGTTTATTTGGCTATTAAATACTTTCGGCAGCAGCTGGAAGGTCAAAATTTTACTATTTTCACGGACCATCGTCCGTTAATTTTTGCATTTTCTAAAAATTCTGATTCTGTTTCCCCACGTCAGTTAAGACATCTTGACTTCATATCACAGTTTAGCACAGACATAAGGCACGTGTCTGGCACTGACAATGTTGTCGCTGACACATTGTCCCGAATACAGCAAATAAAGGAGGTTCCCCTGGACTTCCATGAATTGGCTGCCGCTCAGCAGGATGACGCAGAACTGCAAGCACTCCTGGTTGATGATAGATGCTCACTAAGGTTTCAGAAGTTGTCTTTAGCAAAAGACCTCGAAATTATTGGTGTAGAAACCAATAATAGGATCCGACCCTACGTGCCCTTGCAGTTTAGGAAGTCCATCTTCAGGTCTCTGCATAACCTGTCACATCCTGGCGTCAGAGGTACCAAGAAGCTGGTCTTGGAGAAGTACGTCAGGCCATCTGCATCCAAAGACGTCGCGGAGTGGACTCGATCCTGCTTGGATTGTCAAAAATCAAAAGTCACGCGTCATACTGTTAGTCCAATTCAGCCTTTTCCTCCACCATCTGCTAGGTTCGACCACGTCCATTTGGACTTAGTGGGTCCTCTACCACCTTCCAATGGATACTGCTATCTGTTCACCTGCATAGATAGATTTTCAAGATGGCCTGAAGCAGTTCCCATCTCCGACATCACCGCCGAGACCGTCGCCAGAGTTTTTGTGTCTAACTGGGTGTCCCGCTTCGGGGTCCTTTCCGTGGTCACTACTGATCAGGGAAGACAATTCCAGTCATCTTTGTTCTCAGCCTTGACGAGATTGCTTGGGGTAAAGAAGATCCGCACCACACCTTATCATCCAGTCAGCAATGGCTTGGTTGAAAGGTTTCATCGTTCGATGAAACAGGCTCTCAAGTGTCACGACAACATCAAATGGTCAGACACCCTACCACTTGTCCTGTTGGGTCTCCGCTCTGCCTTCAAAGAAGATCTCAAGTGTACGGCTGCCGAGCTCGTGTATGGATCAACCTTGCGACTACCAGCAGATTTCATTTCTCCAACTCCGATGACTGGCGAACAAGACCCAGCGGCCTTCGTCCAGCATCTAAAGACCACCATGCAGTCTTAACCCCAACGCCAGCATCTGCTCACGGTCAGTCGAGGTCTTTCATCCATCCAGCTCTGTCCAGTACCACCCATGTCTTCGTGCGCCACGGAGGTGTCAAAAAACCCCTCCAGCCACCCTACGATGGCCCGTTCGAAGTAGTTGAGCGTTCGACCAAGCACTTCAAGGTTCTGATCCGTTCAAGACCCACTACCATCAGTGTGGACCGCTTGAAGCCATGTTTCATGACCGCTGACGGCGCTACCCCCTATAAAGCGGTCTCCAGAACATCACCAACATCAACGGATTCCTCATCTACTTCCCTTCCCACAAGACCGTCCGTAGATGTCAAGGACACTCCAGTTTACACCCGTTCTGGTAGGAAAATCAGATTTGCCCCTTGCTACACCTGACCTTCCGTGCCTTTGGCACTGGGGGGGAGTAGTGTGGTGGACTCAAACCCAAACGTTGAACCAGCGGACTCGAACCTGACTCTATACGTAACTTAGATGAGTATGTGCTAATTTAAGGATTTACTTTCTTAATCGATCTCTGTTGTTGTAACTGAAGTTGTAACTGTTCACAACATTATACAGGGTGTCCCATAAATAATGGGCCACACTTCTAGAGGGGATAGTAGACACCTAGACGAGTCAGAATCACATAGGAATCGGGGGTCCCAGACCAAATCCCAGGGAGTTAAAAATGGAGCGACACCACAAAACAATTATTGAAAAATTCAATCTGTAGAAGAACTACTATTGGTAAAAACTTAATCATGGTCTCACATTTTGTGGTTTAACATGATCTTTAAAATCATTGTAAAAGTTTTCATTTTAAAAATTTTTTTTACTACGAAATAAAGTCAAAAACCACAAAAATATGTGAAAAATCTGCCAAAACTTTATTTTGTATTTAGAAATCCTTTCTTTTGATTTGATAATCTGAAAGATCATTGTTGAAAACCCTTAAGTCCAAAGTTTCACGTAAATACCATCAATATTAAACGCTTGAGATCTAATTAAAGTTTGATTTTTGCTTGCGAAAACAGATCCTGAAAAGAAACGTTGAGGGAAAATCTACGAATTACGGATTGATGCTCGCTAAATTTCTCGCCATTATTTGCGATACGAGATTCCTCGCCAACTTTCGCCAACAACAAATCGCCCAAGCTATCTTGGCGATCTGTAGGAGCTTGGTATGTTTCGCCAAACTTAGAGCGAAAAGAAAGTTAGCGATTATCTATCCGTAACTCGTAGATTCTCCCTGAACGTTCGTTTTCTGGAGCTGTTTTCGCACTCAAAAAACAAACTTTAACAGGATCTCAAGCGTTTAATATTGATGGTATTTACGTGAAACTTTGGACTTAAGGGTTTTAAAATATGATCTTTCAGATTATCAAATCAACAGAAAGGATTTCCAAATACAAAATAAAGTTTTGGCATATTTTTCACATTTTTTTGTGGTTTTTTTACTTTTTTTCGTAGAAAAAAATTTTAAAGTGAAACCTTTCAGCATAATTTTAAAAATCATATTAAACCACAAAATTTGAGACCATGATTAAATTTTTACCAATAGTAGTTCTTCTACAAATTGTATTTTTCAATAATTGTTTTAGGGTGTCGCTCCATTTTTAACTCCTTGGGATTTGGTCTGGGACCCCCAAACCCTATGTGATTCTGACTCGTCTAGGTGTCTACTATCCACCCTAGAAGTGTGACCCATTATTTATGGGACACCCTGTATATAGTGTTTCTGTTGTGATGTGCTTCTCTCTCTTTTCCCGCACGTGGCGGTATTTTTTAGCCCTTTTGGCTAGCATAGTCTTTTAATAGTATGTTGTTGTTGAATAAAGTTTAATGTTTTTACAATATATTTAGTGGTCATTCAACATTAGGCTCTTTAGCCTTAATCACTAAAGTACTAAACCAGATCCCCAAAACCATATTCAGAACACTTTTTGGCTAGCTGAAATTCAAAACATTTTCGGGGGAGGACCCCCGAACCCCCCACTCACCTCTTAGGTGCCGTTGGGCCGTTCAAATATTACGTAACAACATTTTCTTGGTCATTTTGGACTCCCTCCTCCCCTTTTGTCAGCAAGGTAAGTAAATCCCAACCGCCCTTATAATAATTACGTAAGGAAACTGACATTAAGCCGTTAGAAAACAAAATCATGGATGCAAAAGGATCCTGATTACTTTACGTAAAAGGGGGCATATAAGGGGGGGGCGAAGGGGCCCTGCCCCCCTCCGAAATTCGGACAAAGTATACCAAAACAAGTTAAAACCCAGTTTCTTCGGGAAAAATTTTGAAATATTTTTTGGGGGAGAGTTTCTACTTCAAACTTTTTTTATAATACTGATGAAAATCAAAATCCTGCCTAAAAATGTCTGAAATTCGGACTTGGATGCACAAAAAACTTGTTCAAAACCCTGTTTTTAGGGTCAAATTTCCAAAAATTATCTGGGGAGGACCCCCAGGCCCCCTTTACTTGGAACTTCATTATTAACATTTTTCTTGATTAAATTCTAGAAAATGCAAATTCTACCAAAAATGTATTAAAAATCTGCATTAAACCTATTAAAGATGCATGGGAGGGACTGAGGAAAAATTTTTAGCCCCTCCCGAAATAAATTTCTATATACACCACAGACTTACGTCCCACCACTCGCCACTTGAGCACATTAAGTTATAAACTCCTGTTCTAAACTATTGACCCTCAAAAATGGATTTCATTTTCCAAGAGTTTAAAGATAATTTATTAAAAAATAACAAGTGGCTTACTTGACACCTGAAAATCATAAACCGTAATATAAATGGCACACTGATTGAAAAGGTTCGCCATCCCTGGTATAGAAGCATAAATGCAGTAGCGTATCTAGAAATTTATTTCTTGAGGGGTTCAAAATTATTCATCAGTCCCTCCAATGCATATTTAGCAGGTTTAATGTAGCTTTTTAAAACACTTTTAGGTATAATTTTCATCTAAGGGAATTTAGTGTAAGAAAAATTGGGATTAATTAAGTTCGAATTATGATAGGGGAGTCAGCTTGAATTTTGTGAAATGTGATCTTTATAAACTGTCTTTTTATAATTGTTTTAGGTACATCATAGTCCAAATTTTGGACATTCATTTTTGAGAGACAATATTATTGACAATAAGAGTTTTAAGTACAGTAGAGGGTCTGGGGGTTCTCCCCCAGAAAAATTTTGAAAATTTGACCTTAAATAACATGGTTTTAACTTGTTAGTCCACTGAAAATAGAGTTGAACCTCGGACAAATTGCAATAAAAGGTTTCTAAACGGTTTTCACTTAGGAATGACCTCAGTAATAACATACTAAAAATCGGCCAAAATCAGCCGGGGGGAAATTTAATTTTTTTTTATTTTTAAAAAATGTCTGAAAAAAAATTTAAAAAAACCCAAAACAATAATATAGACATGTGATACATTTTTATCGGTTACTTTTGAGTTTTAAAACCGAATATTGCCTTTAGTTTTGAAAAAAAATTGAAATTTCAATATTTAAAATTAATTTGAAAAATTAGCTATATGAAAAATTAAAAAACCCCTAAAAACCTCACAAACACATCAAAAAAAATAAATCCAACGGTTTTCATTTAGAAATGACCTAAATATTAACATACTAAAATTTAAAAATTTTACGAGTTAAAGAAGTTTGATTTTTTTTAAATTTCCATTTTTTTTGCGAAAAATGCATTTTTTTTTTCAAATTCGTGCCAAAAACTTTAGAGGCTTTTGAAAAGGTAATTTTTCTGTGGATATTGTCCTCAGATAGTTATATAATAGAAAATTGGTGAATTTAACCCTCAATGAATTAGTAAATTATTTTATTTAAAATTTTGAAATTGGTAAAATGTAGTAAAAAGTGAAAAAAGGTAATACTTTGGCATATTTACATCAGAATTTAAAATAATTATCTAATTCATTGAGGGTCAATTCCACCGGTTTTCTATTATATAACTATCTGTGGACAATATCCATCGAAAAATGACTTTTTCAAAGCCTCTAAAGATTTTGGCACGAATTTGAAAAAAAATGCATTTTTCGCAAAAAAAATGGAAATTTGAAAAAAAATTCAAGTTCTTTAACTCGTAAAATTTTTTAATTTTAGTATGTTAATATTTAGGTCATTTCAAAATGAAAACCGTTGGATTTATTTCTTTTGATGTTTTTGTAAGGTTTTTAGGGGTTTTTTAATTTTTTCATATAGCTCATTTTTCAAATTAATTTTAAAAAATTGAAATTTCAATTTCTTTTCAAAACTAAAGGCAATATTCGGTTTCATAACTCAAAGTAACCTATGAACATGTATCACATGTCTTTATTATTGTTTGTTATTGGGGTTTTTAAAAAAAATTTTCGGACATTTTTTAAAAATTTAAAAAAAATTAAACTTCTCCCCGGCCAATTTTGGCCGATTTTTAGTATGTTATTATTGAGGTCATTCCTAAGTGAAAACCGTTGAGAAACCTTTTATTGCAATTTGTCCGAGGTTCGGCCCTTTTTTTCGCTATTTTCAGTGGACTATTGTTTTGGTAAACCAAGAAAGACTTGAAAAAAAGACAAAAACCAGAAAAAAACTCTAATCTACAGAGCTCACTTAATTGGAAACACACCAAATCAACTTAAATTTAAGGGGGATTTTAGAGCTCTAAAAAATTTGGGTTGCAAGGAGCAAAAGTAAGTTCTTAACAAGAAACATCTTGCAGAAAGTTATTTATATAACATTTTCAGAGCAGCGCAAATTAGAAATTATCAAAAAATGTATTAATTTAAAATTTCTTCACGGAGCCCCAGGAAATGCTTGGCGGAGCCCTAAGGGCTGAGCGGAGCACAGTTTGGGAACTGCTGGTTTAAAGTATTCTTTAATCAAAAAAATTTTCGAGTTCTTAGGGGGGTCGTCTTCATATTAAACGAAACACTAACTTTTTTTTCAATGGGGACCCCCAATTATTATGAGGTTTTCTGAAAGGCCATCCCTCCAAACCCTTAAATACCCAGTTTCAAACAGATTGATTCACAATTAAATTTTTTTTTAAATAAAAAAAATTCATTTTTAAAATCGTGAAATATTTTTATGGTAATCGATTCCGGTAGTAATTTTATGTAGAATGCCAAAATTTCAATTGATTTCACCGAATAGTTTTTGATAAAAACAAACTTTAATCTTAAGGGGCGGTATACCCTTTGCCGAATGCATACCGCGAATGTTCTTTCTCGTTCGTTTTTATCAAAAACTATTCATTGAAATCGATTGAAATTTTGGCTTTCGACATAAAATTACTACCGGAATCGATTACCATAAAAATATTTCACAATTTTAAAAATTAAATTTTTTTTTATTTTTTTTTTATTTTTATTTGTCAATCAATCTGGATGAAACTGGGTATTTAAGGGTTTGGAGGGATGGCCTTTCAGAAAACCTCATAGTAATTGGGGGTCCCCATTGAAAAAAAAGTTAGTGTTTCGTTCAATATGAAGACGACCCCCTAAGGACTCGAAAATTTTTTTTGATTAATGAATACTTTAAACAATTAAAAATGACACCTCATTTGTCTTCCTAACTCATGTGGTTCGCCAGAAATCGCAACTGAGTCATTTCCCCCCATCTGTACATAGGGTAATTCAAAGACTTAGTAGAACAATAAGCCATTTCTTTAAATATAAGTACTTTTAAGACTAGAACTTTTGCTAAAAACCGTTAGAAAGTGTAACAAATGTGATCATATAAATGTACAGTACTGGAAAAAAACGACACCCTATATCTCCCGAACAGCGGACGGCCTCAAATATTATTATTGGTCCCGAAAAAACAACCCCATTAACCATGGGGGTGTAGTTTCATGCCCCTGCGTCCACAAACAGACCCCCCAAAAAATTGGGTACATACGTACTAAGTTGCCGTGTTGACCGTAACACTGAATTTTGAAACGTCGCCTAAGTCCCCAAAAAGGGGATTTCGATTTACCGCCCGAAACTTTACACATCGGTGTAACCCTCGTGACACTCCAATATCCAACCATTATCTAGTCAAACAACCAAAGGATTAAGTTAATTAACGAGTATTTTTAATTAACAGAAAAACCAGATTTTGAGACCTTTCCCAAAGGGATATTCTCCCTAAACCGTGCACAATGGTGTATAAGGCATAACTTCATCCTATTCAAAAGTCAAAACGAGAATTGCCCAGTAATTACGATAATTATAAACGATTATTCACTTCTTTTACGAGATCTTGTACATAAAATTTCAGGCACTTCCAAATTATATAAGTTCTGAAACTTTGCACCATGGTGTAAACTCGATGACAATGCAATATTCAATAATCAACTAGTCAAAACATCCATAATTAAGGTAATTAACGAGTGTTTTTAGTTATCCTTTTAATTCAAATTTGAGACACTTCCGTGAAGCCAATGGCTCCCAAAACCTGTAAGATAATATATTAGGTATATCACCAAAATATTCTATCTTCAAAATGTGATTTCCTACCTTCCAATTAAGATAATTAGCGATTTAAGATAATAACTGCGAGAAAGAAATCAATCGCCAGAAAAGCGAGAAATCGCCGAAAATTTTTCCCATCCCGAGGAATCGAGAGAGAAGAAAAATATTCTACTTTTATAATTTATGGACTACTGAAAAGAGTGGATAATACTGTTTGCTCCTTGATACACTAATTCTGAGTTTTATTTTTGTCTGGGCTTACGATTGGTTATTTTTATTTTATCGAATGCATTTTCTTTTTCTTGTGTTTTCGCGGTTAATCGCTCCGCTCTGTAATTATAACGGTACTCCTAGCAATATTAAATAGATTTTAATTAACTTTGTTGTTTCTCGTGTGTCACCCCTCCCACAAAATTGGGAAATAGGCTCGGATTGAGTCGCGGGACCATTTTTTTCGTCGTCGCCAGCGCTGAACTGTTGCTCGCGAAGCCATCATATAGTAGAAAACTAAAATTATAAGATTGAACATAAGATTAAATATGGTTGAAATAAATATTTTTTTTAGTTTTTGTTTAAAAAAATACGATGACTAAAAAGTAAAAAATAAAATAAGTAAAAAAAGATTTTTTAAAAAACGCTTTTATTGAAGTGTTCTAAAAGGTCAAAAATAATTTATTCGGTTTGACAAATAATTTATTGGGAAATAGAAAATAACTTTTTGGTAAGTAAATAATAACTGATTTTCTAATCACTAAAAATAAAAGCGTGGGCGCTAGTAATTCTTTATTCACTATTTATTCTAACTTGTTTATTATATATTCTATGTAAAATTATACATAAATGCCAACATAATGGCCTAGTGATTAGAGCATCTGACTGCAAAGCCGTACGTCTGGGGTTCGAACCCTCGATCGGCATAGATGTTAGTGTTACTGAACTTGAATTTACATATACGGGTCCTTCCCTTCAGGTGAATTTGTACAAATTTTAAAAAATAAAACACTTTTAAATTTTAAAAAACATATAAATTACTAGTGCCCACGCTTTTATTTTTAGTGATTAGAAAATCAGTTATTATTTACTACCAAAAAGTTATTTTCTATTTCCCAATAAATTATTTGTCACACCGAATAAATTATTTTTGACCTTTTAGAACACTTCAATAAAAGCTTTTTTTGAAAAATCTTTTTTTTTACTTATTTTATTTTAGTGCTGTAATGGGCTGTATTTTAGTGCTGATTACAGATAATTCATGAAAACTGTGGTTTGAAAATTTTAAATTTTTAAATTTTAATAAAATGATTTAAAGAGGGGTTAATACTACTCTCCTAAAGGATCTAAAAAACGGCAAGTGTCATAATAAGTAAGTAATAATTCAACTTAATTCACTGATATTCAAAAAAGCTGATACGCTCTTTTGATACGCTCTTTGCGGAAAAACCGAAACCTCCGTCTACAGCGCCATCTGCTAAACGTCGGGAAAATCAATCATTGATTTATTTTATTGCCTAAATTTGGCTGTGAGAAATTTAGAATCTAAATAAGATGCCCAAAATCAGTGGCAGATCTATGGGGGGCATAGGGGCTATAGCTTCCCCTTAGGAATTAAGTTCACACTAGATAAAATGGAAATTTTTCGAAAAATTAAAAAAAAAAATTTTTTTACATTTCAAACTGTTCAAAGAGCTTTCTTAAGCATTAGCTCCTTCTAAGATTTTTTCTTAGGACATTTTTATAGCACCTGTGCTTTTTTAGAATCAATGCACATATCAGGGGAAAGTGGGTTTTTACTCCTTGCATTTAGAATCAATTCACTAATATTTAAGGAGTTCAAGAGTTTTAGCCCCTGCATGTTTGTAGATTTGAGTTGCAATTTAAAGTATTCAATGATCTTTATTCGAAATATTAGCCCCTGCAAAACTTTCAGTACCGAAGACTTGTAATGTACTTTGTACATTAAGAATTTACAGAGGCCAATGAGCTTTAGCCCCTACAAAGCATGAGTTCCCTTAAATTTTTATATTTGGTTCACAACTTGATGAGCTTGATTTAGCCCCCTCCAAGATAGATGAGCTTTAGCCCTCATTGCTCTTTTAAAAAAATGAAATTCATAACTTCAAAAAAAAGGTTCCAATAAGCTTTAACTACAAAATCTTTAGCCCCCCTACATTTTAGATTCGATTCTCAATTATAAGGGCCCAATGAGTACCAATGTAAAATTTTATACCTGCTCCTGAACATCTACCCCCCCCCAAAAAAAAAATTTTTAAGTCGTCAGCTAACATGCTGATTTTGTTCCTAATGTCCTGACTAATATAATTTATAATATATATATTGTATAATATATATTATATAATATTATATTATATATATATTATATTATATATTGTATAATATGATTATTTTTCCAGTTTACAGCAAGCCAAGACTCAAATGTTTTTTCGACCCAGCCTAGTAAGCATGGCTGGGTCGAAAAAAGAAAAATTTTCAAAATTCAAAAACCTAGGGGTCTCAAAATTTGCGTCTTGGCTTGCTGTAAACTGGAAAAATAATCAATGAATTCCAAAAAATATCCCTGAAGCATCGGGACTAAAATTTGAGTAAATTGACAAAAATCACCTGGCGTTGGAAACATTCCACAAATTTTAAAATTACGTTTATAAACTTTTAACTAGGTGTTATTACATCCTTTTACAAGGATGTCTGAAGGCAAATAAAAATATTTGAAAAATCTTACTTCACTTTTGGAATTTGGGCAGGAGGCCTATATAAACTTGGTGAATTTCACTGAAAAATCTTAAATTTGGCAATTAAAAAACTAAGGCACTATTGAATGTAAAACACACCAAATGCACTTTTTATTCATGAAAAAACTTCCTTCATACTCATTAGGGTGGGCCAAAAACACACTTTATTTTTTATTTCTGTTCTAATAGCGTGGAAAGGGTGCCACTTGGATCCAATAAGAAAGGTGTAAAATATTGATTCGATTGTATAATATCTTCAGCTCCCGCATTGCACTTAAAGTTTGAAAAAATGGATGATTTTTTTTACAAAATATCTAAAAAACCAAAGATTAAACTCTCAAATATTGTTCATGATTTTATTATGAAAAACTAATATGATTTTGACATAATGTTTCAGGTTCCATTATTCTATCACCCTTTATTCGTTAGATATAATTTTTAATGTTCTAAGAAATTTGGCAAAGTTGTTTTTCCTGCATTTTTAAATAGCTAATAACTCTAGAACTATACAACTTAAAAACCTGAAATCAGTCCCATTCGGTTCGTAAATTTTTTGTCTTTGATTTGATGTGCCTCATGACCATCATTTTCAAAAATGTTTTCAAAATTTAAAAAAAAAATGAAAAAATATTTAATAAAAAATTTGTTTTGAAAATTTTTTGAAAAAATATTAAAAGCCTTTTAACTTTTAAAATGGACATTACTACTAAATTTCAAGTTGAAAATAAAATTTAAGTATGTATAAAAAATAAATTATTCAAAATTTAGGCAAGTCTCTAAAATTATCCCTGAAATTATACAGCAAGAGTGATTCATTAATGGGAAATTCATAAACTCGCTTGAGAGTGTTCATATGACTTAAAACATGCAAAAAATGTCACATATATTTCAGAAAATACGACTTTAAATTACAGATTGCCTAGACATATTGCTATCGATTTAGCCGGCTCGGTCTCCATAGCAACGGCTCCACAGCTTCTCTAGACACCTCCCGCTCGGCGGAGCAAGATCTAGTGATGGGTAACTCAGAAAATTGAGGGAGGTGAGTTGACGGAGGTACTCATTTTTCTATAGTGAGTTGTGAGGCTGAGCAGCCTCCCTTTGAGGTGTAGTAGCTGTAGTTGAGTAGTGAGGTGGTTTGAGTAGTGAGGTGTCGGTGATGTTCTGAGGATTGAGGAAGAAGTTGAGGGTTTGAGTTCACGCAGTCATCTGCATTCTGCGTAAACATATAATTTATGGACAGGTTTTTTTTGAGTGATATGGACATATGGATATTTTGCGTTTTCCCTTTACTTCTAATCGCAAATATGTATTCATAGAATCACAGTTTCAGACCTCACACACCTTAGACCTCATACCTCACACACAACTCAGTCTCTCACAGAACTCACTTTTTCATATGATGTAAGTGAGTAAGTTGAGGTAACTGAGGGGGCTCACTTTTTCGTCATGACAAAACGTCGAGGTGAGTCACTCAAGTGAGGTAACTCATACCTCATTTACCCATCACTATAAGCAAGATCGCCTGTTGCGCCATAGCCTGTCCCATGGTTGTTCCTATAGTGGTCGCCCTTTTCCCTGGGAATCTATGTTGTTGTGAGTAGTACCCTTTATGTCATCCAACCTTTTCACCTTCACGGAATCCTTATTCAGAGATGTAAAGGCTGGAAAAAACCGGGTTTATTCCCGGGAATAAACCCGGTTTTTTGGGATGGGAATTTTGAATATTCCCATTTCGAGATTTTAAAGTGAAATTTTGGGAATTTTGATTCTTTAACCTTTTGTAAAAGGTAAGTGATTTCAAGTATTTTTCATTTATCATATGTATAATTTTAAGGTTAATTTTAATTCTAAGACCTGGATTTCGGTTTAAGCTAAAAACAGAAGGTAACTATATAATATTATAAACCTCCTGAAATAATCTAAATAGTTTATAGAAAGAACTATCAATTACTAGTGTTTGATAATATTTAAAATTGTCTTAAAACTCCTCAAAAGTCCTAGAAAAGGAAAACTGATGGTGAAATATCTTTGTGTTTGTTTAGGTCAAAATTCCCAATATTCCCCTAAAATTCCCGGTTTATTCCCGAAAATCCCGGGTTTTTTCCTGCCTCCCAAAAAATGTGGGAATTTTACATCTCTATCCTTATTGTGACAATGTTTAGGGGCAACCTACGGCCCGCGGAACATTTTAAAAACTGTACTCGAAAAATCACTCTGGTTTTTGTCAATAATAGCGAGAGACGGAACTTTCCCTCGAATGAAACTTAATTTTTGAAGTTAACCCTAAAGTGCATACTGTTGGCAACACGAAATTTCCCCCCATTTCCTACTAGAATTTCCTTTTCCAAACGACAACACCATTCAATAAGTACAATAAATATAACATTTCATTGTATTAGCACTTTAGATTGCCAGTAGATCAGTGGTCCCCAACCTTTTTACCACCACGGACCGGTCAACATTTGAAAACTTTACCGTGGCCCGCTGGAGGGGGGCGTTGATTGTTTACATTCTAGATTATTTTGATTTATTTATTTTAATTTAATTGTATTTAAACGTGCTTTCAAAATAAAATACAGTTACACCAAAAAATAAATATTAAGTGATTTATAGTTAATTTCATTCATTAATTTGGAGTATAAAACTAGGAATTTAAATTCCTTTTTCAATGAAATGATCGGCCCGTGGACCGATAGCATTTGATCCACGGACCGGCACCGGTCAGCGGACCGGGGGTTGGAGACTACTGCAGTAGATTACAGCAGAGGTACTATTTTGAGACATTTGTTAGTAGCTAGTGAGACGAAAGTCAAGACACAGAAAACGCCAAAATAAAAGGACCATATAAATTAAAATAAAATTTTTTTCAGCTTGAAGAAAAAATGTTTTGAAAAGATAAATTGTTTTTTTATGTTTTTAGAGCATTTGGTTTTATTTCACTTCACAATTAATTCACAAGGGACACAAATTAATTTCACAAGGACAAAGTTTTTTGTCAATTAAAAGTAGAAAAATTAAATTTGTTTAGTATTTTCGTACTAATTTACACCATATTAGAAGTCACATAAATGATTTTCAAGTGAATTTAAAAAATCATGCATTGTAGGGTTAAACTTGCTGCACAACTGCTTGTTGTGCTGTATATTAATGCCGCTCGTCATTTCGAAGAATTGTTGGCTTTACAGTAGTGATTCCCAAAGTGGGTGGTACGGAAACGGAAACGTCAACAACGTTATCAAACGGAGTTAAATAAAGTTTACGGATCTATTTTCATATGAAGCTTGGACTGAGTAATATTGCTAAAAATCTTTCAAATTAAAATTAAGAGTGTTTTTAGTTTAATGCATAAATATAGAAAAAATAGGACTAATTAAATTATTAAACAGAATGAAATTTATTTATTTATATAGTTTAATAACTGCCAATTGAGTCAGTGAAACACTGACAAGATATAAAGTAAAAATTTCACATGCGTCCACATCAAAATAAATGATTGAAAAATAATTTTATTTGGCATAAATTACCAAGTACCCTCCCCCTATTTTTAAAAATTTATTATTGAGATATTTACTTTAAAATTCTGGGGGGGGAAATTAAGTACGGAAAAATCTTGGGAAGGGGCAACTACCCTGTCCCCTTTATTACGCCACTAGACTACTATGAAGGTCTGAAGATGGTTCTTTTCTGCTTCAACACTAAGTATTTAAAAAATATATTAAATTTTAGTCCATTTTACAAAAACTCATGGGTTGATAGAGATTAAAAGTGCTTAAAATAAACATTTAGGTAAGACTATGAAATTTTGAATATGTTGAAAAATAGAATTTAAAAAATATTTCTAGGATAATTGGTCTGTTCATATAAATTCTCTTGACCAGGATTGATTGTCGAAAAATGGTATTAACATTAAAAATAGCCAAGCAGCTCACTCGACTTGAATCCGATGAAAAACACTTGGGGGTATGGAAAAGAAAAGTTGTAACGTGACACAACTTATTTTCACACTTTTCACACAACTTTTATTATTAGAAAAGTAGTGGAAAAAATTTAAGTGAAACTTTGTGACTTTAAATGTGAAAAATGAGAATAGTTGGTTTAGTGAAAGAGTAAATGCTGGAATCAAATCAAAATGAACACTAGGTTTGTCAATAAGCTTTTGTAGTCAATGCCCATACTTAAAGGGGCTGTGTTTTTAATAAAACCCTGTTTTTAAAGTTAAAAGATAAAAAAAATTGGTAACAGTATTAACTGGTTAAAATTGCTTAACGTTTTTTCATTTAATACGATTTTCTTGTCGTCAATTTAAAAATAACTGTTATATCATTGAGGGGTAAAGGACAAATATGCGCAGAAGTGTAGGAAGCTATTGGTTTTTAAAACATATTTTAATTTAATTCAAAAATTATAAAATTTGAAATTCTCAATTTGTTATAGCAAAATATTACACTTTTAAAAAATCAAAGAAAATTTTTCTTCTTATTTCTTTTAACCTAAATTATTAAAGAAGCAATAAGTATTGGTATTAGTTTTACTCACATGTGTCAAATCACAAAGTTTGATTGTCAGTAGAGAAAGGAAAGGTGTCTTTAAAGGAGGGAAGAGCGGAAAGAGTGGAAGTTCAAAAGATCAAAAATATATTAATTTCTTAATTTTTTTTAAAGAAGGTATGAAAATTTTTAAAAAACCTCGCATTTAACATTTAAATTATTACAATTTCTGTGCGATGAACACATAACTTTAATTTATTTTTTTAAAAACTATGGTGTAATCCTTTTCGACATGGTGTTATTCTCATCCCTTGCTAGTTTTCTTAATTTTATAGAGCTGTTAATCATGATGTGTTATCTGAAATGTTCTATTCAATAAATTAAAATAGAACATTTCATTTTTTTTCGGTCCCGCTCACTTTCCCTTGTAGCGAGGGTCATAGATTCCCCCCCAGGATGTCATATTCCGTTAAGTTTAAGTATCAGGTGAAATCGGTACTTCAAAAATTCTCTTTTAAGAAACTTCAGTTATTAAGTGAAAGAGTAAAAATTAAACCTATCCCTGTCATATTTTATCCTTCTAAGGCACTAGAAAGGCTTTTAAACGTGGGTGCCCACACTGAATTTTCTCATTTAAGGAAATTTTATGACTTAAATTACTATGGAATGAACTAAATAACAATATTTAACTTTTCTACCCCCTCATTTTACTCTCTCTCTCTCTCTCTCTCTCTCTCTCTCTCTCTCTCTCTCTCTCTCTCTCTCTCTCTCTCTCTCTCTCTCTCTCTCTCTCTCTCTCTCTCTCTCTCTCTCTCTCTCTCTCGAGTCTCCATCCTTCGCACATTCTACACCATTTAGTATTAATTAAAATATTTTCGATTAGATATATCCAAATTTCGTGATTTTTTCTTCTCCTGTTAAAATCCCCGTTGAATTTTTCCAGATTTCAGTTGCCAGAATTTTTCCTCTCTTGAAGGAAAGGTATAGAATAATACCCGTGATAGTAATTTGAAGAATTTATAATCCCCTCTCTGGTATTATGGACAATGTGACAAAATTAAAAGCGTAAAAGCATTTTGACCACGAATAACACAAAATCATCGATTTTCTTTTTCTGCTCCGGTCACCAACCCTTGTCGCAAACCATATGTGTCCACCATCGTGATTTGTAAACAGCAGGGCCTGTGATAGAATGCCTCTTTACCAAAATCACACCGAGTTATTTTTCGGGTAGTTTGAAAACTAGTAAAAAACAAACAGCAAGACTCGCCAAATCATCGATAAATCGCCAAGCCTAAAAAATAACTGTAACCCTTTTTTTTACTCAGCTGTACCAAAACGACTTGAAAATCTGCTTTTTTGACTTAAATTTCCAAAAATTTTCTGGGGGAGGACCCCCAGACCCCCCTTTAGAATAATAAACGAATAAGACGATTTTGATATTAAATTCTTAGCTACCTCCAAAAACTAAAACCTAACTTTAAAAAATATTAATTTCATTTAAAGCTACATAATAATTGTGAAATAAGTTGAGTGGCTATCTGATGTGATGTAACCATCGACCTTAGAACACAGATAGACGGAACATGCGCGCGCATCCCCATAGCGGTGAGCCAATGCTTGTGTTGAAACATCTTCCATCCCAAGGTCACGTGTAATAAGAGCTCTGGGAACGGGATTCGTAGGTTTAATTCCGGCCAGCTGGCTTTATCACGTGATCGGCGTCACGTGATTGAAATGCTCCAATATCTATACCTACTAGGTCACGTGGAATGGGGAAAACGGCGGAACATGTTTCAACGCAAGCCAAGCCCGCTTGCTCCGTCTATCAATTCCAAGGTCTATGGATGTAACCCCCCATGAGTCAACTCTAGTCAAGGACGGATTAAGGGGGGGCGGTGGGGGCGATCGCCCCCCTTCTTGCCCTGAGACGAAAAAATTTTTTTGGTTTCAAATAACAAAATTAGTTTGTAATAAATTTCGAAGAAGTAAAATAGCTTTCAGTAAACCACGCAAGTGAAGAAGCTCCTGTTGGATGGGTTGAAAAAGGTCACCAAACAGGCCCCCTTTAACCTTGGCTGTCACCTTTATCTGCACTCCCGTCCCCTATGTTGTTTTAGGGTTTCTTTCCTGTTTCCTCTGAGGAACTGGGAGAGAGGGGATATTAGGTGGCAAGGAATGCAGGGAATTCTCGGTAAGGGGATATCGCCCCCCCTTCTAGTGAAAATATTCACGTGAGGTGCTTCTCAAACCCCAGTGGTCACTGCCTAATGAGACAATTTCAGTGCTTCGGGTCGCGAGTGAAAATTGTCATTGCTGTTGGAGAACTTTTGAGCTGTGTGTGGCTTGTGGGACATAAGGGGCATTTTATCTTCAAGCGTTTGCCTACCAATTTATATATTTTTCTATACGCAAGGAGAAAAATGTAAGTTTATACTCAAAAGAATGTTTGTTTCATGTATTTAAAATTATGAGTAGGTCCTGGAAGTTCCATGTTATTACATTTATTTTATAATTATTATTTTGAAGAGTTCTGTTTCGAACATTACACGTTTCAAGGGATTTTCGATCGATTTATACTAGCTTTATGTTTCATACTTCGGTTTATTCACATGTTTTTACATATTTAAGCACTTTGCTACTTATTCAATTCATCCAATTTTAGATTTGTCATCAATAATCACAAATTTTTAAAATTAACTTTATGAACTTTATAATTATTGTAGATGAAATTCAGTGAACCCAATGCTAAATTTACTAACCAAAAGTTGTGTAGACATAATTAAGAGTAATTGAATGTGTCAATTTTGTTTTTCAAAACTAAACTGCTTAAACGCCTTTCTTTCGTTTAAAAAATGCTTTCTATAACAATCATTACTCCTTCTCTCTCTGAATCATTTCTCTTATATCTATTCATTTTGTTCCTTGCTCATATGTCCTCTTTTTATACTTGAAAAACACTTTTATTTTTTCTACTTGGGAAAATACCCCAGAACGATGGATTATTTAGCCGATCATTAAGTTTTGGCTTTTTAAGCTTGGTATATTTACCCGCTTTATATATTCCGGATTCGGATATAGTATTTGAGGGATTTGAAAACTCTACCAGGAAGATGAACTTTTAACAACGCCAAAGAGTCAATAAAAATTAATTTAAAATCCATAAAACTAATTTTTACACCAAGGGTAATGTTGAGCATTGGTCTATGTTTATTATACTTAAAAAATTATTTTGTTAAGTTAATTATGAATGCTAATTTTATTAAATCCCTTATTTAGATAATGAAAACCCCTCTGAAAATATTCTTGTAAGGACATATTAAGAAAAATTGCTTCAGATTTTGACACAATATAAAGTACATCATGAAGCGATCGTCGGGTATTAAATTTTTCTTAAAAAAAAGAGTAGAACGGGTAAGAGTTATAAAAATTATAATAGAGAGAGAGAGAAAGAAATTAAAAAACCCAGCTTATGAAAATATTTGCATTACAGGAAAGTTTTTTTTGTTGTAAATAAATTATTATGTGGAAGAATTTTATAACATCATGCTCCTATAGAGTCAACAGCAGTGGCGGATCTACGGGGGGGCTTTCGGGCTGAACCCCCCCCCCAAAAAAAACATCTAATATTTTACTAAGTTTGTCAAAAACGCAAAAAAATCTTTTCCCGAAATTCGGATATGAGGCGTACCAAAACGAGTCCAAAAAGTGGGTTTTTTTATTTAAATTTCCAAAAATTTGCTGGGGGAGGACCCCCAGACCCCCCTTTTATTGGTTTCAGTAGGATAATTCACTACCTTTACCGTATTACGATTTACAAGAGGAATCAAAAGGATTATGAAAATTTTAAGCCCCCCCCCAAAAAAAAACAAATCCTGGAACCGCCCCTAGTCAACAGGAGATACGAATGCTTAAGGGGGTATTCTAGTGTAGAGACATGAATTTTAGGTAATTTTTAAAGTGTCGTAAAAAAAATCAATCAATACTTTTACTATCCATTTTTTATCAGTTATTTATTAATGTTTCAAGAGTACAGAAAAAAATTAAAAAACAAAAAAAGTCAAAAATTTAAAAAACTGGCAGCCGAAGAAGTTGGGGGCGTCAAAAAATTGGCAGATGAGTTTTGACATGATTTCAACCCTCCTAGTCATCTGAAATGAAAAAATAAAAAAGATTATTAATCTGCAATGATGTCGCAAGAATCAGAACTAGCGATGAGTGAAAAAATTCTTTTTTGACAAAATGGCGACTGTTTGAAAAAAAAACGATTTTTTTTACCACTTTTTTGAGTTTCTCGAATTTTTTAAAAATAGTCAAAATTGAAATTTGGGGATGAGGCTAGTTCCAATTCTTGAGAGGTCTATAAAGAAGATTCTCTGAAAATTTCAAGTGAATCGGTCCAGTAGAACTCGAGAAATCGTGACAAATATATTGAAAAAGTCTGTTCTGAGAAAAACGCATTTAAAGTTTCGCGTAAAGTTTTTCGCTGTCAAAGTCATGAAATGATATATTATACTTACTTTTATTCAATCTCTGCCATTCCTGCTTCATACATCGGACCTTCTTTCCTGTTAATACAGATCACTTCCGGTTAGAGTTGGACCATTTCCGGTTAAATACGGACCACTTCCGGTTAAATACATACCACTTCCGGTTAAGAATGAAGCATTTCCGGTTAAATACGGGCCACTTCCGGTTAAATGCGGACCACTTCCGGTAAGTTGCAGAACATTTCCTGTTAATACGGATCACTTCCGGTTAAAGATGAACCATTTCCGGTTAAATACGGGTCATTTCCGTTTAAATACGGACCACTTCCGGTGACTTACGAACCACTTCCGGTAAGTTGTGGACCACTTCTGGTGACTTACGAACCACTTCCGGTATGTTGCGGACCACTTCCGGTTACTTACGAACCACTTCCGGTTTGTTGCGGACCACTTCCGGTAACTTACGAGCCACTTCCGGTAAGTTGTGGAACATTTCATGTTAATACGGATCACTTCCGGTTAAAGATGGACCATTTCCGGTTAAATTTAGACCACTTCCGGTTGAATTCGGGCAACTTCCGGTCACTTACGAACCACTTCCGTAAATTTACGGACCACTCCGGTAAAGTTGTGGACCCTTCCGTACCAACCCTGAGAATTTTTTTGCACCCCTATATGTACCTTCTGTAATTAATTTATTTGTCTGGTGAAATTATTCGCAATTGAATAATTATTCGTCATCCACGAATAAAGTTAGTTGCGAATGAATTTTCAATTGCGAATAAAAATTCAATCGCCGGTGACAGATAACTTTATTCGCAACTGATTTATTCGAAGCTGAATTTATTCGTACGATTGACGAATAAATTTTCATTCGCGTGAGTGCCCAACTCTGCAACCGAACCAGTTTGGAGGCCGGGTCAGTAAAATGTCTATAGCTCCGAAAATAATTTAAATTTTCAAAAATCCTCTCGTAGACATATTCTTAAATAGTTAAACTTTGAAAATATAACAAAAAAAAATATCGATTTTTTTGAAATTCTACACTAGAATACCCCCTTAAAAGGGTTTGAATAGTTATTTTATGTTTCCTCAATTTATTCTTTAAAATAACCTTCAACATGCAGAACAATCATAAAATTAAAATTACCCTAAAAAAATCGGACCGCCCCCCCCTTGAAAAGTTTCTTAATCCGTGCCTGACTCTAGTTACGCCACTGTGTATTACTTGATTGAAAATTTTTACATGTATTTTCAACGTTAATTTCTATAAATTAATTAATTAACTGAGAAAACTCCAGCTCTCAAGCGTCGCCTCCAACCGTGGACCGGTTTCGCCCTTGTTAGGGCCCATCAGCACGATGCTGATGAACCGTGCTGATGAGCCCTAACAAGGGTGAAACCGGGTCACGGTTGGAGGCGACGCTTAAGAGCTGGAGTTTTCTCAGTTATTCCTCTAACCAGAGGTAGTGGTGAAGCACTCCCTTTTCATAATTAATTAACTAATGATTTATTGTGAACCAATTGTGTTTTTTTAGATTACAGATGTATATTAGGGTGTCCCTTAAAAATCGAAAGTCGGGGAAACTTTTGAGACACCCCCTAATTTTTTTCCTTTTGGTATCCTAAGAAAGTGTGCAAAATCTTAAATCGATCAGAAAATATTAACACGTGCCTCAAACGGCCTAAAGTTGGGAAATTTTGACATTTTACAACGTTTTTATTAGGTCGCTTTCAATCTTGTCTGTCTGTCCGTCCGTCCGTCTATCTGTCTGTTCGGGAGGAATTTAGTAATCAATTTTAAACATACTTCCCCATTAGCTAGAGACTTGAAATTTTGAACATAGTTCAGATCTGGATGACAATACGATATTATCCCGTTAGTTCGGTTCAATTTGCTGTCCCTGAACCCCCAGGGGGACTTAAAGTTTAGAATTTCAACTATAGGACCTTATTGTTAAAAAATCATTGTTTAGTAGTTTGCCTCCTCTCGTTATCAAGATGGCTTTAGAAGTGTTGTATAAAATATTAGTAAAATGAAAATTTGTAAGAATAAAATTAATACACAGTACATGCAGTACTTCTTGCAAGTTTTGTATTTGTAATACATCTAAGGGACTGACTTTATTTATTAGTTACTGAAAAGTTTCTCACCAATATATTTTTAAAACACTTTTTTTATATTACTAGTGTTTCAAAAATTCCAGCGTCATCTGAATAATGATTTTAACAAAACAGTAAAGCCATGTGTTATAGTTAAAGTTCAGAAAAAAACACTTTTTAGTTTTATTACAAAGAGAAAAGAATCAAATTCTTGGAAGGCGTTCAGGTCCCAAATTCTAAATTTTACACAACAAAACTAAAAACCAGAAAATAATTAATGAAAAAAAACCTTTTTAAAGAACAACGTTTTTAAAATGCACTAAAAAGTATAAAATAATTTTTTGCAACTCCTTGTAAAACGAAAAACGTGGGGATCATGCATTAGGTATTTAATCCAACTTAATTTCATCATTAATTTAAATAACTTTTAACTGTGGATATAATGGTAAGAGTAGTGGCTGTAAATATTATTGCATGATCCCCACGTTTTTCGTTTTACAAGGAGTTGCAAAAAATTATTTTATACTTTTTAGTGCATTTTAAAAACGTTGTTCTTTAAAAAGGTTTTTTTTCATTAATTATTTCTCCTTTTTTTCGAAAATTTTTAAAAATGCCTTAAAATATTATATTGTCGAATAATAGGGCTTTAACACATCTAAAAATTCATATTCGACCGTTTTTCATTCCTATCTAGTCGAAACTACCCAGTTTTTAGCCTGGTCATCAATCGGAAAATCGTCAAATTTGCCCATTTTATACTGAGAATAGAGGATACAAAAGTCAGTGGGGAATGACTTATAACCACGTAATTCCATAACTAGGTACCATTTGTAGACGATATTGATGTGCAGATAAATTATCTGGAGCATTAATTAATTTCTAACATTTTAATTACAGGCGCCATATTGGATTGCATTACCTCTAAAAAAAATTCTGCGATAAACGGTATGGGTTTGTTTGGTATTGGGCAATGCGTATTTGAGGTTACTAATCTCAATTAATACTAATAAAATCCTTATAACACATTTTAAAACTCTTTACTCAATTTGAATGACCAGTATATCTGTTATTCTTATTACCATAACTATAGATGATAAAATTCTAAATGCATAATAGGGAAAAGAGAAATTCTAGAAAAATATTGAAACACTAGACGTTTGTTAGTACATACAGAAGTATTGTATTCTGTAACTTAGTTGAAAAATTGAAGTTGGTACAAAATTAACCCGCTCTTCAAGATAAATGAGCCTACTGCACTCAGAATATGTCTTTAACTATGTTTAAAGACTGTTCTAGTATTTTATCATAATTTGAATGCATAAAGAGCATAAAATATTCCTGCAGCATGAAAAACCTATTAGATACTGATATTGTGGTTGAGAATACGTTAAATATTAACAATGGTTGCTGAAACCAGTTCTTTTTTAAAGTCAGTTTTTAATTCAGAGCTACACTTCCCTCTGAAAAATTTATACAGCTTAGACTCATTCATAATACACAAAGGGTTTAAAATCATTTAATTTTATAAAAAAAACTTCTAAAAAAATCATTTCGAAACCTAATTTCTCTTCAAGAACGTTCACTGATGAAAATCGTACAGTGCAAAAAAATGTTATGACTAGTTGAAGAGTTACAGAAACTGTAGTTAGTATTAGAAATATTAAGACAGAAAATGTAATTAATATAGCTAAGAACCAAATATCAATGTTTAATATGCTTTCATGTTACTAATTTGCTGAATTGCCGGTAGTTTTATGTATCCAATAACAGTATCTATAAACATATTTAATGACATGATTAAAAACATGGATAATCTGGGTGTAGTAGGCTCAATCATTATGAAGAGCGGATAATTTTCTAACAACCTCAATTTTTTAACAATACAATACAATACTTCTGAATACGCTGCAGTCTAGTTGTTCAATATTTTTCTAGAATTTCTCTTTTCCCTATTATGCATTTAGAATTTTATCATCTATAGTTATGGTAATAAGAATAAGAGATATACTGGTCATTCAAATTGAGTAAAGAGTTTTAAAATGTGATATAAGGATTTTATTAGTATTAATTGAGATTAGTAACCTCAAATACGCATTGCCCAATACCAAACAAACCCATGCCGTTTATCGCAGGATTTTTTTAGGGGTAATGCAATCCAATATGGCGCCTGTAATTAAAATGTTAGAAATTAATTAATGGTCCAGATAATTTATCTACACATCAATACCGTCAACAAATGGTACCTAGTTATGGAATTACGTGGTTATAAGTCATTCCCCACTGACTTTTGTATCCTTTATTATCAGTATAAAATGGGCAAATTTGACGATTTTCCGATTGATGACCAGGCTAAAAACTGGGTAGTTTCGACTAGCTAGGAATGAAAAACGGTCGAATATGAATTTTTAGATGTGTTAAAGCACTATTATTCGGCAAAATAATATTTTAAGGAATTTTTAAAAATTTTCGAAAAAATGAGAAAAATGTCGAAATTTCCCAACTTTAAGCCGTTTGAGGCACGTGTTAATATTTTCTGATCGATTTAAGATTTTGCACACTTTCTTAGGATACCAAAAGGAAAATAATTAGGGGGTGTCTCAAAAGTTTCCCCTACTTTCGATTTTTAAGGGACACCCTAATATATATACCTACAACATCCATGGAAAAATGACCTTAGTAAATGCCTCAAACGTTTTTAACAAGAATTTTTAATACGGTGGATTTTTGAGGCCAAAAAAATTGAAAATTTGAAAAAAATTAAACTTTTTACTGTTCGATTTTCTTCTATTTTTAGTATGTTATTATTTAAGTCATTTTTAATTGAAAACCGTTTAAATTATTTCTTCTTCTGTAATTAATTTGTGGTTTTGAGCGATGTTTTAATTTTTTCAACTTTCCAAATTTTGAATTAATTTTTAAAAATTGAAATTTTAAATTTTTTAAAATAAAATTAAATAGATTTTTTCAATATTGAATGGGTTTTTCAAAGCTTAATTAATGAGGTAAGGAAAAGATTGTTAAAAGAAACCAGTTTTAACAAAAAACACTGATTTTTTCCAAACCTGATTGATATTGTCTTCAACGAAATAAGTCAATAAGTTCAAATTTAACCATTAAAAATTTTTCTATTAAGCTCCAAAAATGCACTGTCCAAAAAGGGTCCCACTTACCCCAATCAACCCAAATTTTTTATTCCTTTCAGTAAGACAAAACTTTTCCCTCCCCTTCAGATACATGGCAAAATTGTGGAGGTGGCGATAGATAGTGGCAGCATCTATCATCTGATGAGGCAGAAGTCGGACTCCTGCCATTTATGGGCCTCACTTTCTTAGTAGCCGTACCCCCTTTGCCTTGAATCCTTGTGGAGCTTGGGTAGTATCAAGTGGCACACGACAACAACAACAACAACAAGACAAAACTTTAATTCATTAAGATATACAAATATTGAAAGTTACGTGTGTCGTGATTAATAGATTATATTCTTTGATGACACTGGCCTGCGAAGAGAAAAATACAAGAGGAGTAACAACTGAATGTATTTTTTGGTGCTAATTTCAAAAATAGTCATAAAAAGTTTCTATCGCGGTTTTTTTTGAAATTTCAAAAAAAAAGTTTTTCATGATATGCCCTAATAATATATATGCATCGTTAATAATTATATGAAAATTATTTTGCTTCACTAATAGCTAAATAATTTGCAGGAATGGATTCTTCATCATGTGACCACCTACCTTCACCTATATCGCTGAAATCCTTAGTTTGTGAAGTGAAATATCCCAATGGAAACTACATGATTCATCAACTGGTGCTCGACAATTCCAAGCCAAGTGACTCTTGCAGAGAAAGCGACATTCGCGCTGCACTTCGGTCCTTCCCTGCTGCTCAGGTGAATAAAAAGAACGAGGACGGATTCACTGCTCTTCATCTGGCTGTGATGAAGCAAAACTCTTTTATGGTCAAGATGTTGCTGTCGTGTCTTCCAACCCTTGATGTCGATGCCAAATGTTTTTATAAAGCAAGTGGAAAAACTGCCTTGCATTTGGCAGCTTCTACAGAAAAATATTTTGATAGCCCGTATTTAAATGCTGTAAACAATTATAGCAAAACCACACTCGATAAAGATGTTAACGTAGATTGTTTGGAAATAGTTAAAGTTTTAGTTGATAGGGGTGCTTCTGTAAATGAGTTTGATAACTATGGTCAAACACCACTTCACTTTGCAGCTAGCCGCAATCGAATTCAAATACTTGAGCTGTTAATCAGCAGAGGTGCAGCTTTGAATGCTAAAAGTCATTGGGGGACCCCTCTTCATGAAGCAGCTTGGTGTGGATATTTTGAAATAGTCAAAGTTTTAGTAGAAAGTGGTGCTTCTTTAAATGAGTGTGATAACAGTGGTCAAACACCACTTCACCTCGCAGCTAGCCGCAATCAAGTTGATATACTTGAGCTGTTAATCAGCAAAGGTGCAGCTCTGAATGCAGGAGGTAGTATGAGAAGGACCCCTCTTATTGTAGCAGTGATCTATAGACGTTTTGAAATAGTCAAAGTTTTAGTAGAAAGTGGAGCTTCTGTAAATGATGGTGATAACAAAGGTGTAACACCACTTCATGTTGCAGCTACGGACAATCGAATTGATATACTTGAGCTGTTAATCAGCAAAGGTGCAGCTTTGAATACAAAAGATTGTTTTGGAAGGACCCCTCTTCATGTAGCAGCTTAGTAGGGGAGTTTGGAAAAAGTCAAATTTTTAGTAGAAAGGGGTGCTGCTGTAGATGCTGTGGATAAGGATGGTAATACAGCACTTAAAATTGCAGAAGCACGAAATCATATTGAAATAGTTGCATATTTAAATTCCAAATTTTCTAATGTGAATGCTGTAGGCATGTATGACGGAGTGTTAGTTCCTGAAAGAGTGTGTATAAATACTGAAAAACTTGGTGAACCTTCATTTAAAAAAATGCGTAGAAACTGATATGCGAGTTTTCTGAAGCACATTTTCTTAAAGCTTCATCCTTTTAACATTACGAAGGCTTCTACGGCCGGAGTTATATATGAAGATGGAGTCTTCCGGGCTTGTAGGCCGTAGTCTAGATTTAAGAGTCTAGACTACGAGTTTTTAGTCTAGAGATAAATCTAGACTACGGCCTACAAGCCCGGAAGACTCCATCTTCATATACTTCATCCTTTTGTTTAAATAAAAAAGCAAACTATTTTACCATAAGGAATTATGTGAGGTGTTTTTTCCAAGATCTGGACCCCCCTCCCGCTTGGTGAGATTTAGTAAGATTTTGCTGGACCCCCCCTCTCCCTCACGTGAGATTTACCTACAACCTTTAAAAATAATTTTCTATCCTATTCGTTTGCATTTTGTGCTTCACAGCACCTAAAACTTTTCCATTATTAATGATGTGGGGTAAAAGGACATTATTCCGCCTAAAAATCACCACAGTATCTTATCTGTGGGTATTATTCCTTTTTCATATTTAAGAAACTCGCATAATTTCTAACTTAAAAAGTTGATGTGAGATTTTAATCGACCCTCCTCCCCCCTTGGTGAGGTTTTTCCAAACCTCTCCCCCTCTTTAACCTCACGTAATTTATGGCTGTCCAATTAATTATTGGATGTCCCCTTATAAAATTTTATATGCAATTTATTTTTTTCTCTTATACTTTTTTAAAATAAAATATCAAACTTTGTGATTGTCTATTTTTTAATATAAAGTTTAAAAGAGCTGTATTAAGCATTTTGTTAGTATCAGTTATGAAAATATATAAAAATTATTTTTATAAATTAATGATTTTGTTGACTTCTTTGAACCTGTTCGTCTGGATCATTCATATTATTTCATTCATGTGTGTCAGAACTTCTAGGGGAATGCCATTGAATTCAATGGTAGGGTTTGGAACCAAAGAATGTGAATTATAGGTAAGGGCCTCTTGAATCGTGTGAGGGTACTTGAGTGCTGCTTTTTTTATGCCACTATGGATCTCAAGAAAAAATTGCATCCAAGTGCTAAATTAATTAAATTGGGATTAGGTTAAATTAGGATTTGGAACGAAATATGCTTTTCAACAATGTTGAGTCTGTGCCAATGGTTTTGAATGTTAGTGTATAGGAGTACGAATTCTTGTTTGGGCTTTCAAATCTCCTCATTTTTTTCGAACTGTTCTGATTTTTATTTGGTAGATTGTAAAGAAGAAAAACACAATGGTAAAGTAATTTTTGTTTGGATTTTGCACGAGGAATTTCGCCATAATAGGTATACGTACAAATTTGTTGGGGGTACGAATAATTTCTGGAGTGACTGGTATTTAAATTAAGTTTATAACATACAGAATGAATGTATAAAAAACTGTACATGTGGAACCATAAGAGCACAAAGCTCGTTCTGAATACCTAAAAAAATTTACAATATGGCGACAAAGCTGGGCCGACTCTAATGTAATATTTTAAACATTGCTTTAGTATCAATTAGTTTATTAATGAAATCATGTATTCCAAATTTGAACTCAAATTTACGGTTAGATTATTTCAGATTTTAATTTATTTTGTTAAACAGATAAGAGAGAGAGGTCCTAAAAAAGCATGTGATTTATGAAATATTTCTTTGTTTGCCTTGGGTATAAAATAATTTCCTTGTATAATTCTGTGTGCAAAGTTATGGTTTGAATTTGATAGAAAGATTTGTTATTGAAGATGAAAAGAAGCAACCGGAAAATAAAAGGTTCTTTAACGTTTAATTATCAATTGGAATTTTCAACACGATAGTTTTTGAGAAATTTGATTGTACATTTAAAAATAAATATGTGGTATAAAATGGCCATAAGGATATAAGGCTTCACCACTGTTTTCAAAAATTTCTGAGGATATATAAATTTTAACCCTATACGACTTTAATTACTAAATATTACTTAAAGGGGGGAGGTCTTCCTTAAGAATATGTTGGAGAATGTCCCTAAAAATTGTGTTTCACCTAATATTTGGATACTCCATTTAGTCCCTTCTCGTGAAAAAGGTTGGCATAAGCCTTCATAACCCCTTGCTACAATCAGGGGAATTTCAGGGCATACAGACTCCCTCTCGATGGAGATATAGGGGGCGTTCAAATATTACGTAAGCACCTAAGGGGGATTGCTCTTTGCTTATTTTTTCTGACAAGGAGGAGGGGGTATGTGTGATGCTTACGTAAGATATTGCATTTTCGAAAAACTCTTGCTCTATGCTTAAATAATTTTAAAACTCAACTAAAAAAGCCCTTTTAAATTTTTCTAAATTCAATTACAATAACTAATACTTTTTTAAGAATTCAAACTATAACAGTGGCTATAGTAGAAAAATCTACGAGCTATTTTTAACCTTCTGAACATCTTCTAAGATATCTTTAAGCAAGAATTAATCGGTAAAAAATGTTTGCTATCCTCAACTTGTTCTAGACAAAATGCTTATTTTCTTAATATTTCAAGCTCAATTCGCAACCTCTTGAAGTTGTTTGATTCTCTTCTTAAGTTGAAGTCTTATTGATACCAATACACAACTTTTGCCACCCCAAGCCCGAGAGATTTCCAAATAAAATTTTTTCAGATCGACCCTATTATAGAGGTATATACCTACAACATCCATGGAAAAATGACCTTGGTAAATGCCTCAAACGTTTTTCACAAGAATTTTTAAAAAGGTCGATTTTCGAGGCCAAAAAATTGAAATTTTGAAAAAAATTAAATTTTTTATTGTCCGATTTTCTTCTATTTTTAGCATGTTTTTATTTAAGTAATTTCTAATTGAAAACCGTTTAAATTATTTCTTTTGCAATTATATTGTGGTTTTGAGCGATGTTTTAATTTTTTCGACTTTCCAAATTTGAATTAATTTTTAAAAATTGAAATTTTAAATTTTCTAAAAATTTAAATGATATATTCGTATTCAGCATTGAAAAATAGCCCGTAAACATGTATCATAAGTCTCTATTTTTATAATTTGATTTTTTGAAAAAAAATTCGGCTATTTTTTTAAATTAAAAAAAAAAACAATTAAATTACCGCCCGTCCGATTTTGGCGTCAGGGTGCCAAATGGCAAAAAAGGGGTCAACCGTGTATTAGAATGTGTATGGAATTTTATTGCTGATTTTGGTGGGTTATGATGTCTAGATTAAAGAACCGATTGATGCCACCTCGTAAATGTTGAGCATTTTGAGGAATTCAAGATGGCGTCCATGTTAGCCACAAAATAGGATTTTTGATTTATCTTTAATAAAATATGGCATGAGGGGTATCATTCTTTTTGTTTTTTTAACAGGGAAACATTTATTTTAAACAAAAAAAAGTTTAAATTGATATGAAATACCTTTATTTTGAAAATAATTACGATGGAACCGTAATTTGGTTACAAAAGATCCTTGTTTATTTGATATTGGAGATGATTAGCAGAGATGATTTATAACAAACTTGGTCTTCACCAAGTTTGAAATGGCAATTTGAAGCTGAACAGGAGCTTTTTTTTAAACAACTTGCGATAATGCTTCCTATCGTGATGGCAGCAAGACTGGGAATTTTGAGTTTCCCGAGAAGCATTAACAGTGTTGGGATGCATTCCTTACTTACAGAATCAACGTTGATCCTCAAATTATATTTTGATTTGTCTGCAACTAGGGTTTCTTTTTAAATAATTGATACAAGAGGCTTTTATATGTTTAGTAACAACGTCTTCGTCGTTGAAATTAATGTTGCGGTGCAGTTTTTTCTGAAGAGAATGAGGCTTGCCACTCCTGGGGAAGAAAGTATCAAAAGTTCCTCTCCAAAGTATTCCTCTAATTTTTGCACAAAAGATCTTTTTAAGGTTCCTTCAAAATTCAAGTACAAGGAATGCAGCTGGACACTGTTCCATGTCTGGGTTTCATCTGCTAGCATTTCTTGTGTTACTCTACAGAGAGCAAAATCCTCTTGAATAGAAACATCTGAATCTATTTTTTCTTTTACAGATGAAATATTTCTGTTCGTTGTAAACAGTAGTTTACATTTTCGGTGGTACCTTGCTCCAGCTACATGCAAGCATGTGTGTGTGCCTGTAAGTCCCAATCGTACCTCTTCAGCCCACTTATCTTTTCTCTTTTCACACATATCCGAAAGTCTCCATTGGAAGTCAACAAAGTGAACGAGATGGGAAGGATTGAATCTACTGGGATTTTTTGCATCACGTTCAACGCACGGATTGGAACAAAATATGCAGTGAAGTCTAATATCAAAATCCTTACATTCTGTGAACGCAATAATCTTCTATTACTTTCTTGGTTGCTATCTTGTTTGTGATAAGTTTTCTTCAAAATCCGATTTACATGAGTTTTGGAGGTATATGTTGATACACCAACCCTATGGCTAAGGACTAAAAGGTCAGGCTCTTTTATAAAACGCTCTTTTAGACGGTCAAACTTGTAGTCTCTTCGAAGTTTACTTGCAGATATGATGGATCTTATTCGTTTTGGAGACAATTTGATCCTTGAACCTTGAACTCTACACTTAAAAATACATTCTTTATCATAATTACCAGACATTTCAAGAACATATGGAATCAGAAAACATTGAGAATCGAATAAAATACACTGTAAAAAAAACTGTAGAAAAACAGAAATTTTCAATAACAATGACTTTATGTTTACAGAGATATTCTGTCATGTAACATTCCCACCGCACTTCTATTTATTTTATGTAAAATAACAGCTTTTATCTAGTTTTTTTTAGCTTATCTGTACTTTAACAGAAACTTACTGCATCGAAAACGAATACAGCTACTGGCAACATTATCCTGAATCTTCGTTGGTTCAGTGGTAGCGTGCGTGCTTAGCATGCGGTAGGTCATGGGTTCTATCCCCGGATATTAATTAACTAAAATTTAAATAAAACTCAACTAAAATAAAAGTGCATGCGCACAAGCAGAAAATTACTAAGAGGCAACAGAAAAATCTGTAGCTCACTTGACAGAAAGTTTCTTTTTACAGCATTTACCTGTAGGTTACAGCTTTTTTCTGTTTACAGGATTTTTCAGGCTACAAAAATTTTCTGGAAACTTTTGCTGCCAGAAATTGTCTGTTTTCAGGGGTCTGTCCAGACTTTTTGTGAAGGGTCCGTTTTTTAAAAAATTGTGAAAATCTACTCGTACTTTTGTGAATTTTAGTTAGTGTAAAATTATAACTTTTCAGCCAGGAGCCTGTTTTTGTGAAAATAAGCTCACATATTTGCAGTATTGTGAAAAATATTGGTCATTTAAAGGCCAAAGTACTTTGTGTAGGGTCCGTTTTTAAGGTAAAATACGTTGTGAAGGGTCCGTTTTCACAATGAAACATTTTGTGAAGGGTCCGAAAACGGACCCAAATTTCTTCTAAACAGACCCCTGGTTTTTTTGCAGGATTATTTTTTACAGTGTATTGATTGTATTTTACAAATGTTTACAATATTTCGCAGTTACTTAGCAACCGGGGTGCGATATCAGCCAATTGGAGCATTATTTCGGAATGATGCAATAATGGATAATAATACTGACTAATCAGAACATTTTCTCCAGATGGTTCATTCTGAATGAAATAAAAGCAATGAATTCTTTAAATTATTAATTTTTTCATTTTAATGTGTTACTGGAATTATTCTAAACCCGATTAATTTTAAATTTATGCAAAATATGAGTTTATAAGCAAAATTAGGCACTTTAAAACTCTGTATTTTAAAAATCCTGCTTTTTCAATGAAATATGTTTATTTGATTAAAAAACCTATTCCAAACTTAATTAAAGTAAAAAATATTGTTATATTTCGTTTCTTTGACCCCGAAAATACCATATATGATGTATCGCATGCTATATTTTTATTTTCAAAAGTATTATTTTCAATGGAGGCCATTTTGGACGCCATCTTGATTTATAAAAAATGCTCAATATTTGCAGAGTGGCATCAATCGGTTCTGATATCTACACCTTCAAATCTATCAGAAACCGTCATAAAATTCCATACACACTCCAATGCACACTTTTCGAGTTGGCACCCTGACTCTATGAAATAGAAAGAAAGCTTTCTCAGTCTTCTGCTAGGGCGCAGCACCTCCGCAGAAATGGCACCGCCGAGGAATGGAACCAAGGGCGCAAGTTTCCATTAGCATCCGCTTGGCGATTTGGCGAGTATGACTGTATAGGTTGGCGTTAGTGGAAGGGTTGTTTTAATGAGTGGTGCGTTGAGTTGCCTTCTTGTAGTATTTCGTTGCTACTTGCTACTTGCTAGCTGTGCTTATTTTCGTACTAAAAAGCAGGTTGTTAGAACTTACGTTCTGCTGTTATGATTTCAGGTATTTTTTCAGGTTATGATTTCTATTTCTCCAGTATTTTTTGCTTGCGTTTCTTTTCCCTTTTTGAAAGTACTGCCGATTCAAATATAATTAATTTTATTATATACAAATATAATTATAAATTAATTTTTTTAAAGAATTTTAGGAAAATGATTTTAAATTTTGATTGTTTTTATTAATAAAAATAACCAAACTAATTTTAATATCCAAATATAATTTTTTTCATAGAATTTATATTTCTTATATCACTCGATTTCCATTCGTTTCTGAATTTATTTGTTTAAAATATTTCTAGTTTGGGCCTACTTTTTTCGGTGATTAGATTTGTTGAGAAACAAAAAGGTTTTTGTGAAATTGTATTTGTGTATGTAAAATTATAATTAATTGATGTAGAATAAAAATATTGGAAAGAATTTTATTTTTTTACTACAATTTTTTAAAATTATTTTTAGATTTTAATTTTACTTCATCAGTAAATAAAATTTTAAAAAACCTTGCCTGAAGAAGTAAGGTATTCGCCTGGGTTTAAGTTCTTGAGAAGTTGATAACTACAAAATAAAATTAAATATTTTGAATCAATCACTTCATCCCCAGTCAACTAGAAAAATTATCCAACAACCAAGATACCAAGGAGAATATTTTTAATCTTAATAGTTATAATGTGAAATTTCACTTCCAGCTAAATCCCCTAGATGGCACTTTTTCTATTTTAAGAGAAGCGAAAATACCTTTTTTTTCTCTCGTCTCGCTCGTCTCTCCCCCTCCAAAGCCCCCTCTATGCAAACTCCGCCTCCGCCCTCTGGTCTGGCTGGTCATTTTTGTCTAAGATAGAGAGGAGCAACTCTAGTGACTGGGGGTGAGTCAAATACAATATTTTTTCCATGTAATAGAAGGGTTTAACTGAATAACCATTAATTTAACATATTTTATATTGGATGCCAAGCTTATATCTTTACTTTTAGGCGTGAAATTCCTTTTTTTAAATGAACGAAAAGGAATAGAAAAAAGGAGGATGCTTTTTTGGTTTTTAACAATTATAGCATCTGTTAATTATTAGAAAATATTAAACATTATACAGGGCTCATACGCTCCATGAAAATTATTCTCATTTTCAAGCACTATGGAAACTCCTTGAATTTGGTTGCACTCCTTGATAACTTCTTGATTTTCATCATATACATTTCTTTTAAAAAATATCTCCCCGATAAAAATGGTTTTAATCAGCAGATTTTAATCCGTTAAAAATCATGATTTTTTGCGAAAGTTTAGGGTTTTTTGTTGAGTGTTTCGTGTTTCCTGCAACTTTCTCTGATGGCCGCAGAAATCTATTTTTTAAAAATCTTGCTAGATCTAATCTAGTATTAGGTATCTGATCTGATTTAAGATCCTAAAATGCCATCAAAAATACTAATTTCTTACTTTTTTACTTAACTTAAATATTTTGACCAATAGTTTTGCAATTATTACTGAAATAATTATTTAATTATTCTATTCACTTATATAGTGTATTTTTATTTTTATTTGTATTTAATACGTTTAGACTTTTAAAGTAGTTTTAAAACTTGATTCAGGAATTTAATTGGCAAAGTGGGTGTTTTTAAGTTGTGTAAAAAAATTGTCTTAAATTATGTGAAAAGGGACTCCTTGAATTTTTTAAAAACACTTCTTGTATACTCCTTAATTTTGGTTTGTGAAAATTTGTATGAACCCTGATTATAAATAAAATAATTTATTTTAATATAACAAATTTAAGTAGAAAAATATTATTTTTAGATTTTGGTGCCATGCATTTTTTTAAGCAAAACCTTTGTTAAAAATTCAAAGCGTGAAAATACGCCTTGCTAGTTAATAGCGTATTTCCGATTTTTAATGCGTGAAATACGCTCCCTAGAGGTGTTAAAATTATCTCCTGCCTACCTGATGTAATATAACTGTTTATTAGAATATAAACTTTTAAGTTTAGTTTTAAGAAAAAAAAACGTTTTTCTGTGTAACTTTTGTTTTCACAGTATAATTCTGCATGTACATTATTGTTTTAAGTAAAATTTCCGAGTCAATAAAATCGAGGAATCAAACTTCTTTGGAGGAAAAGCTATTGGTTAAAACTTCGTTTATAAGTACTCAATTATATAAGGTCAATTATAAAACACTTAGTTTAAATCCTCATAAACTTTCAATTTTTCCGGAAGCCCCCCTTTGGAAAGTTTCCAGTTTTTTTACGGCCATTCCTATCTCTTCTCACACGATTGATTTTTCTTTTATAGCTGAAAAACTGAAAATGGTATAAAATTTCAATACTTAAGAATATAATTAGTTCAAAAAAGAGCGATGATGTTAAAACTTCATAGAATGTGATGGCAAAAAAAATTATCATCTACTGTTAATGTTAATAATACATTTTGCTAGGGGCGAACTCGCTGCAAGTAAAAAGGTTTCTAGAAATAACTCAAGAACTAATTATGTCATCTATTACCTTTTGGAACAAAAATTAACCGCATACATTTCCCTAAAAATAATTTAAAATTTTATAATATACCATACCATCTAACAGTTTTTACGAGAGTTCAAATTGCGCGCAAATAAAAATTTCAAAATCGGCGGCGGTCACTTGAATGCTTTTTTTAAAATATAGAGAGTAATGTTAAGCTACAGCTTTCATTAATAGAGTACTAATCAAGCCCCTTTTTCTACTTGTAACTTGCAACAATCCAATTAAAAGAATTTTCTAGATATTTGAGGAACAACAGCTGTAGCAAGTTTGCAAAGTTTCGTGTTTGAAATTATTTTTCTAAGTGGTAAATAGGTGGAGACTTGAAATAAAGAGGATTTTGATTTAGGTAGAGGGGAGAGTGTTGTACTTTCGGCCCCACCACATTTTAAATTTCGGTAAAAAATGTAAATTTGAAATTGTGGTCGATTTCGAATGTAAACAGATGCAATCTAGTTGCTAACTTGAAATAAGCTCTTTAAAATAGTT